>JARLTB010000155.1:17747500-18245000 GCA_030141615.1 Unio pictorum | reverse complement strand
AACTTGCAAAGCGTGCACTCCGGTGTTGGAGACTGATAACAGCTTCCCGTTTTATCCACTTTGAATACAACGTTCGTTAACTGACATCTGAGCTATTGCTGTATCAATGGTTAAACGCTGTTCTAAATAAATTTTAAGAAACGTATGCAAAATAATAAACGTAATCGTGATTATATTTGTCTATAATGTGTAGATGCGATCCGCAGTGGCTTCGTGGTTATATCTGACCATTCCATAATCATAGGGCGGTGAGTTCTACGGCCTGCATTTAAAGACCATTATAAGATAAGAAGAAAAAAAGATATAGAAAAAACCAATACAATATTTTTTTAAAAATGTATTGAAAATAATTCGATAAAGTAAATTAGAAATTGAATTTATGAAACGAACGCGCGTTGGATAATATTTTACACCACACACTGTTCGTAGCGAGTGGCACATTGCACTTAACGATAAACTTACAAAAGCATGCATAATAAACAAGTGTTTTCAAATCAGTTTATTTTTTTTACTTTGAGTTACGCATCAATTGACGTTGTCAGCAGATGGTACTGGGTGTAACTTAGCTCAAACATGGATCAATTTGCATTAGGGTTCGTCATCTATATTGAATTTTAATTGGTTTTAGGAGCTATTTGGAACGAGTTGCAATTATATGAATCTTTCCCCCCCCCCCTCCCCCATGATTCCCGTCTCTCTTTATATGTAGTGATTGCGATGACTTTGGAAAGATATCAGCAGTCTAACTTGATTGTGTATCGGGTTTCTATTACACAATTCCTGGCTTACCAGATGTGCTGATTAGAGTACATGACAAGGTTGGAATACCATTTGTTTTGCATACACTAGCTAAACTTGCATACACTAGCTAAACTTGCATACTGAACCATTTCGGAATATAATTGTAGAATTTGTATTCCATTTTCGTCGATGTGTTATCTAAACAATTAATTCTTCGTTTCAGTCCAATAAAAATGAATTTAAATTTGTAGTTTCCACTGAAGACAACCCTAAAATCTAAACATAATTGTTCACATCCTCTAAGTAGCTGCTTAATTCCACAAATTTGGAATATGTGCTTTTTACCAAAATTTGCTCCTCACCCGCTATTTAATTTTGAAGGCCAAGCATTAAACTCAGACATTCTTTTGTCAGTATTTACTTCCAGGGCGACGCAAATATTTTTCCAAAGACAGGTGTGTAGTCATTTATTTTCTAATGCCTGGCCAATGTTTTACAGTGTGGATAACAATGTACATGAAATTCTTATGAATGAAGTATCGTTCTAATGACTCATTAATACACCGTAATGTATAAAAACTCGTACCAGGGTTAAGAACAAACTGTATTTGTTCAGCCGCTAAACCAAGAGAGACATAGGGACATAGGTATGGAATCAAAACAAACTTGTTTGCATTGATATAATGGGCTAATACTGGTCTAATACTCTGCCTCATTAAGACTTTCACATAAATATCTAAATAGGCTGACACTACCTATTTTAGACTTGTTCATAAATACTCGATGAGTTGACACTCCAGCTCATTTAGACTTGTTCATAAATACTCGATGAGCTGACACTACATCTAATTTAGACTTGTACATAAATACTTGATGAGCTGACACTCTACCTCATTTGACTTGTACATAAATGCACTGACACTCTACTTATTTTAGACTTATACATAATTACACGATGAGCTGACACTCTACCGCATTTGACTTGTACATAAATACTCGATGAGCTGACACTACACCTAATTTAGACTTGTCCATAAATACTCGATGAGCTCACACTCTACCTCATTTGACTTGCACATAAATGCACTGACACTCTACTTATTTTAGACTTATACATAATTACACGATGAGCTGACACTCTACCACATTTGACTTGCACATAAATACTCCATGAGCTGATAACCAACCTCATTTAGACTTGTACATAAATACTTGATGAGGTGGCACTCAACCTTATTTAGACTTGTACATAGATATCTATTCAGTCTGACACTTTACCTATTTTAGACTTGCACATAAATGCACTGACACTCTACTTATTTTAGACTTATACATAATTACACGATGAGCTGACACTCTACCGCATTTGACTTGCACATAAATACTCGATGAGCTGATAACCAGCCTCATTTAGACTTGTACATAAATACTTGATGAGGTGGCACTCAACCCAGAGGCGTAGCTAGGTGGGGGCAGGGGGGTACATATGTCCCCGGGCGCCAAGGTACAGGGGCGCCAAAATGATGCTTACAACGTTACATTATAATAAGTAAACAAGGGTAATAAATCGGTCACAAGATCTCTGGGGCGCCAATTTGATAGTTTTTCCCCCGGCGCAAAATATAATCGCTACGCCTCTGACTCAACCTTATTTAGACTTGTACATAGATATCTATTCAGTCTGACACTTTACCTATTTTAGACTTGTACATAAATAGTCGATGAGCTGACACTCTACCTCATTTGACTTGCACATAAATACTCGATGAGCTGGTAATCTACCTCATATAGACTTGTACATACATAATCGATGAGGTGACACTCTGCCTCACTTAGACTTGTACATACATACTCTAAGAGCTGACACTCTGCCTCATTTTACTTGCACATAAATATCTAAATATGCTGACACTCTATCTACTTTCGACTTAAAAATAAATTCTCGATGAGCTTGCAATCTACCTCACTTGGACTTGTACATAATTACATTATAAGCTATCAATTTAACTCAGTCTGACTTGTACATAATTACATTATAAGCTATCAATCTACCTCATTTTGACTTGTACATACATACTCGATGAGAAGGCAATCTATCTCAATTAGACTTGAAGATACATACATTCTGAGCTGGCAATCTAATTAGTTTAGACTTATTCATAAATAAATTTTTGAGGTGGCAATTTACCTGAATTAAACTTGTACATAAATACCTTTTGACCTGGTAATCTAACTAATTTAAACTTGTATATAAATGCCTTTTGAACTGGTGAGCTACCTCAGTTAGATAATTAGATAAATATTCGATGAGCAGGCAATATATCTCATTTAGGCTTGTACATAAATACATTTTGACCTGGTAATCTAACTCATTTAGACTTGTACATAAGTACATTTTGACCTGGTAATCTAATCATTTCGACTTGTACATAAGTACATTTTGACCTGGTAATCTAACTCATTTCGACTTGTATATATATACATTTGAAGCTGGCAATATGCTTCATTTAAACTTTCACATGAACTCCCATATCGCCTTTTGTCTTCATTATTGCTTGAGAAATAACTGTGATTCTCCAGTATATGATCTTCATTGTAATATTATTTTGTTGTCCATGCGTACTACATGTATCTGTGGTACACTACTGCAAACTTGAGTTATTCTATTTACTTCATATGTTGCGTGTTCAAAACAAAAATGTTATATATATATATATATATATATATATATATATATATATATATATATATATATATATATATATCGTACAGCATATTTGTCAATATTGCTTTTACATTATGGTGTTATTGATGCAATGAGTTCTAAATGCTCAAAAATTACTTACAACTAACACCATTTTGCTTGTGTCTTCTGTATGTGTTGGTGTTAGATCACAACATGTAATGTACCTATACAAATAGTATTGAGGTTAAAGTGGAAACTATCTTACAGGTGCTTTTCCCAATGAAGTTATAATAATTCAAACAAATCTGAAATTATTAATTTAGTAATCTGAGTACTAAGTTAAAACTCCGCTCAGGCGGCCCTTGTGGTTGAGGGTCAGCCTCGGATGCACACACACCAAGTAAAGATCTAATAAACAGCGAATGGACACCCTTCCTGACATTATTTCTTTAACGAAAAATGTGTTTGGAAAGAGAAACAGTAATTAGTGTGTAAATTAGCAAATTGACAGAGCCCATATATTTATTTAGAATCGTAAAACATGTATCAATAAAATAACTTTGCGTGCATATCTAATTTTTAAATGATTGTAATTACAAAATATCAGGTGATTTAATTGAACTGTACAGCATTTTGCCTAAACATAGCCAATATTCGGTGCCAAGTGAAAAAGAGAGATGGGAAATTTCAGAGTGTCTAGCAATGATTACGTCTTGTCATCGCAGCTTACATACTCATGTCCTGATTATATGTTCTGGAAAGTAAGCACTGTGACTTATTGCGTTGTTTGTTATTTTCAAGAACATGGGATGGGCTGAACGAGTAAGCATTATTATTCGTCCAAATTAGATACAGATGACATAGGATGGTTGAAAGACGCATCGAACTTTTCATTCAATTTAAGCGAAACTTTTTATCATCCAATTTCGGTTTGTAGCATTTATTTAGTTCAGCTGATTTCGTCTTTACTTATTTTTTGCAAAATTTGAGTTTGATCAATACGTTTACTGATATAATGTGCATAACTCCACATCACCACACCCCCAACAAAGAAGAAAAGAAGAAATACAATCAAGATTTGCTGGGTGGAAAAATTATCAAGAAAAGGTGTGACTTTAATTTTCCGCAGATGGGTAAAGATTTCACGGAAACGACCCTGACGTGATATATCTGTCTTAAGTACTTTGTCTCTCAAAATTTTCACCATACGAGAAGAAATTATATTTCCCCAGACTTTGATTGATCAAGTAAGAGAAAGTCTTAGAAAATGAGGTAAGATTTTCTAGGAATACATAGTTATAATAAAGCTCTTGAATGTAGTTTCTCGTTGCATTCATATACCAGATATTAAAAAGGAAGAAAACAAAACAAGATCATGTAAATTAAAAAGAAAATTATTTTTGTAGTTAAAAAAATAGATTTCTGTACTTTGCATTTTAACGACTATTGTTCCTAATCGAACTTAATACTGTTCTGCTAAAATATATATCTACTGAGAATTTAACTACAAGTATAGGTTTTAATTTCTTTAATTAAAAAACACTCTTAAATATTAGACGATGCATTAATAAAACCATCTAGTACATGAGTCATAAAATATTCGTAACTTTCTACTTTCTTGTTTTCTTTTAGTTTTCTTGTTTCTTTTTTTAAAGGTAAAAGAACATTTTAAAGTTCATAATTTTTGTCTTTGGAATTGTAAAGTAATAATGTACGTAAATAAGTAATAATGTACATAAATAAGTAATAATGTTCATAAATAAGTAATAATGTACATAAATAAGTAATATATGTGTGTTTCATTGAATGTATTATTTGTAGTTTCTTTTTATATGGTTGACAGACTGAATAAATGCATAATGGTAGTATTTTATCATATGGGTAGTAACCGAAATTAATGTGTGAGCTTTTACTATTGGTATATACTGAAATTACGTGGCCATTGTAAAACGCACAATTGGACATTTGAGCGATGCAATGGCGTAGTTCATAATTTGTTATGAAATAGCTCGAAAGTTTTATTTTTATCAGCACGTTTCTTTTAGTACTAATCAAATCAGCCAAGCATACGGTATAGCCCCATTTATTCCAACACACACACACATACACACACACCCTATACACACATACACCCTACACCCCCTCCCCTCCCCCCCCCCCCCGACAGTGACATCAATATAAACATACAAGTTAGAGAGATAGAAGTTAGAATTCGTTCCGAGCAGGATTCGAATCCATGCATCGAGGAACTTCGCCTATCGCCTATCTCGTGAACCAACGCCCTTACCCAAACGTACATGCGCTCATCCCTAAAAACAGCATAGAATGAGGTTGTATGTACCAGTCACTCCCTTTCTCTAAATCACAACTGAGTCGATGAACTTATATTTAAGAGCTTATTAACTAAAGACATCAAGCAAAGAAAAGTATGAATCGCTTTCAGGTGAAGCATACATACCTCTTTCTTTAAATTAATCCCTTCAAACTTGTTTTCCTCTCTTTTAACAAATGTTCTTTTTCGTTCGATCGTGTCTTTCAAAATATGAGCATCTTTCAAAGGTGCACTCTACGTTGTCTCTATCAATATGTGGCTTTTCCCGTTCAATCCTGCCTCGGCCGCATTATTTGTCATCGTTTGTTTGGCTATTAGGGCGAGCTCTGTTAGACTAGTTCATTCCTTTCTCACTCCGGTACTGCATCCCTTATCGTTCCGAACCTCCCTTCGCTAACTCCGTTGCTTAAACAACGAAATTTTCCTTTTACTGTCACGACGTTTAAATTTCAAGAAAACCTCCGGAGTCAATAAACATCAAATATTCCTCTCTAACACACAAATCCCACAACAAATTAACATTCAACATAAGTGCTGTTGCTCAAATTCTATCGCGAAAAGTAGAGAAAATGTATTTTGAATCGTTTGTTGTTCGTCACAGCTGTTGGGCTGTTTACAAAAGAGCCTGAACTGTTAGAAAAAGCAATTTCCCTACCTCTTAAAGAAATCATTAATTTGTGTACGCATTGAACAACATTTAAAATATCAGCTATATGTGGCATTCAATGCTTATGTGCCACCTTGCCTTATGGTTTAAACACAAATATATCCATGTATACATACATACGTATGTGCTTACATCCATATATACATGCATGCACTAATGCATGCATGCATGCATCCATCCGTCCTTCCATCCATCGATCCATGCATGCATGCATGCATCCATCAATGCCTATATACATCCATCCATCCAATAACACACACACACACACACACACACACACACACACACACACACACATACATACATACATACATACATACATACATACATACATACATACATACATACATACATAACAATTATTTAGAAAAGGTTTGTCCTGGTACTTTTACATACATATTTTTAAGTCATAATCAAGGGAACTGCAATCCAATACAAACAAATATATTGTTACATTTGTGCATAAAAGAAAATTTGTGTAAAATACAGTTTACAGACACGCATATTCCCACACTTCATACTTCTGTATTAACCTCTTGTGTATAATACATTTACAGACATGCATATTCCCACACTTCATACATATGTATGTATTACTTCTTGTGTAAATTACAGTTACAAACACGCATATTGCCACACTTCATACATCTGTATTAACAGCTTGTGTTGAATGCAGTTATATACACTTATATTCCTATTATTCATACGTATGTATATATTAACCGCTAGTATAAGTTACAAAACAAACACGCATATTCCCGCACTTCTTACATCTATGTTAACCGCTTTTGCAGCCTACTGTTACAGACACGCACATTCCCACACTTCATACATATGTATTTAATCGTTTGTGAAGAATACATTTATAGACACACATATTCCCAAACTTGATAAATTTGTATTAGCCGCTTTTGTAGAATGTAGCCACAAACACGCATATTCGCACACTTCATTCATCTGTATTAACCGCTTGTGTAAATTACAGTTCATCATCATCATTATCATCAATCTCTTGACTTAGTGTGGTCGTTGAGGCACTGTGGTGCTGAACATCTGACCAGTTCTCTCCACTTGTCTCCATCATATGCCAGTGCCTGTGTCTCCACAAAACTTTTCCTGGTACATACTGTGATTTCGTCACTCCACTTCTTTCTTTGTCTACCTCTCTTTCTGCCACCTGGGACACTGCCCTGCATCACTGTTGTGGATAGACTGTTGGCTCTAGTGACATGGCCATACCATTACAGCTTTCTCTTTTTGACAGTGGTGAGGAGGTCTTCATGATGGCCTACTATGTGCCTGATGGTGTTTCGCACTTCTTCATTTGTGATGTGGTCTATGTAATAGATGCCAAGGATGGTTCTGTAGCATCTCATTTCAAGTGACACTGGATTCTTCGTTGTAATTCTGCTGTCAAGGTCCAGGTCTCACATGAATACAGAAAGATTGAGATGACTATCGCTCTCAATAGTCTGATTTTAGTTTTCAGACAGATATTTTTGTCTCTCCAGATGGGTCTTAGCTTTGACATAGTTGTCGTTGTTTGTGCTGCTCGTGACAAAAAGTATGCTCTTGATCCCTCTTCGGTGATTATGGAACCAAGATATTTGAATTGGCCCACTGTTTCCAATTCATGTCCTCTAAACTTTAATATTGGTTGAGATTTGTTTGCTACTGTTTGTCATCAGCTTTGTCTTCTCGGCACTTATCTCCATGTCAAATCTGGAAGATGTTTCATCCAGGTTATTCACTAAGGTGGCAAGCTCATCTTCACTGCCTGCCGCCCATGAATGTCGTCTGCAAAACGTAGGTTGGTGATGTTATGCCCTCCAATGCTGACTGTTTCACAACGGTTTTCCAGGGATTCGCTCATGATTCGCTTAGATGTTGCAAACGTGTTTGACAGGAGACAGCCTTGCCGTACTCCATCTGTTATCGTGAACCAGTCCTCCACAGAACCTTGAGCAATTACTGCACTGGTAGCCTTGGCGTATAGATGTATGATGGTATTGGTCAACGTTTGACTGATGTTGTACTTCTTCATTGTGGCCCACAATGTCTCATGCCACACTCTGTCAAAAGTCTTTTTTAAATCAATAATAATAATAATAATAATAATAATAATAATAATAATAAAATCAATAATAATAATAATAACAACAACAACAGCAACAACAACAACAACAACAGCAACAAGGCAGGTAACTCAGGTTGAAAGACCGCAAGGGTCCGGAAAATTTATGTCAAATAATGTCCTTTTAGTTGAAATTAGTGGTATCTGACACGTTGGTGTTCGGTTGTTTTTGTGGTTTTTTTTTACTTCTTCGAGTCCGATTTATGGTCATTTTTCAGTTAAATAGATGTTTCACCTCTTTGCTATCGAAATCACATAAGACAGAACTTTGATAGAAATTCCCTGCAGCTATTGATAGAGTATGTCGAAGACAATATTCTTAGCAGGTCTGAGAAAAATAATTAATTAATTTGAATAAGAAATACTAAAAAAAGATTGTCCATATCCTTGCCATAGGAGCTATACCGTTACTAGACGTCCGTTCTGTGCACAAAATTGGCAAAGCATGTCATAAGAAAAACACCTAAAGAATTGAATTGAAAGTGAAAAATGAATTTTAAAAGAAAACCAAAAATATCAAAACGTAGACAGAAGGACAAAGGACGAGGTATCTGCAATTAAATATTAATTATAACTCATCGTTACCCATCATTTACATTCCTATAAAGACGCAGTAAACTATATCATGCAGCCTAGAAAGAGAAACGATGGCGACATTTATCACAATCGGACAAAGTACGTAGAATTGTTCAATAAGAATCTGTATTTTTTTAAGCAAGAGAAGAAAAATATTAATTTTTAATTAAATATTTCTTGGTGGGCATTCAAATCAAATGAACCTGGTGTGATTTGTTGAAAAGTAAGTCTGATCCTAAAGAAAAGTTTAGAAACTTTGATACATATGAAAATGACCAAAGTTTGAGCGGAGCGGTCATTACTTTTATATATAAAGAGAGAGAGAGAGAGAGAGAGAGAGAGAGAGAGAGAGAGAGAGAGAGATTTAACCAGACCGATGCAAGAAGGATTTAAACGGTCAATAAACATATTTCATGAAGATTGCGTTGAAATGCACTGCCTCTGGACAAAATATACTTAATCTTGAATTGTGACTAAAGTGTTTCATACAGGGAAGGTATGCTGCAAATTTGTATGTCCCATTCTGCTGGATTTTTTTTGTCCCATTGTATTGTAAATTTGTATGTCCTATTGTACTGTAAATATGTACGTATCAGTATGCTGTAAATTTGTTTGTCCCATTGTGCTGTAACTTTGTATGTCCCATTGTGCTGTAACTTTGTATGTCCCATTGTGCTGTAAATTCCTATGTACCATTGTACTGTAAATTTGTATGTCCCATTGTGCTGTAAATTTGTATGTCCCATTGTGCTGTAAATTTGTATGTCCCATTGTGCTGTAAATTTGTATGTCCCATTGTGCTGTAAATTTGTATGTCCCATTGTGATGTAAATTTGTATGTCCCATTGTACTGTAAATTTGTATGTCCCATTGTGCTGTAAATTTGTATGTCCCATTGTGATGTAAATTCTTATGTCACACTATGCTGTAAATTTGCATGTCCCATTATGCTGTACATTTGTACGTATCAGTATGCTGTAAATTCGCATATATCATAATGCTGTCAGTTTGTATGCATAAGTATGCAATAAAGCCATTTACGATAAATACAATATATTTCACATTTACTTTTAAAAAGTGTATCATGTTCGTCTAGATTTTAAAGCATCGAGTGTAATCGTTTCTGTAAAATGTTACTATGTATAGTTTTTGGGTGACTGTAACTTCTTTAATCCCCTCTTATCTATAGTTTTCTATGAGACGTTCACCGCCTTGTTTTTGCATCGTACATGTGTATATCTGACTACCATGAAATGTATTACTAAAAATTGCAAGATAACAATTATTTTTTTTCAAATAATTTGAATTTTGAAACCTATCTTCCATGTCTATGTGTCAATACTATAATAGTCATCCTACTAATGGTTGGTGGAATAAAATATACAATTTAAGAGAAAATTACTAGACTGATGCCGATTTCACAAGCAATTAAATAACATCAGATATATTAGTACAAGTAATAATTATATAGCACGGGTTACAGATATAAATCTCTAATGTTCTACCGAGTACCTCATTTTGAAATATTGTGCGTTTAAGTTGTTTGCAAACACGTGACTCTGGCTGAAAAGACGATTTCATTCATGTTACAGTACAAATTGAATTTTCATTTTTCTGCCATATGTCATGACATGTAACAAGCTGCAGATGAATGATGATAAAACTGAGGCCATTCTGATCACAACACAAAACTTTCTCATTCACATCCTTCACCTCAGACAATAACTATCATCAACACCAACATTATATTCACACAGTCAGTACGAAACCTAGGTGTTACTCTAGACAGTACTCTCACATTGCACCAACATGTCATGAACTTATGCAAGGCTGCATATCTTGAGCTGAGACGCATCAGCTCCATTCGCAAATATCTTTCAGTTCAGTCCCGGATTACCCATTAGGCAGAGTAGGCAACTGCCTATGGGCCCCGCGACTTTTATGGGCCCCATCAGGGGCCCCTATGAGACCGTGACCGTGGGTCTGGGGCCCCAAAAGTTTGACTGCCTATGGGCCTCCACGGTGCTTAATCCGGCGCTGTTTCAGTTGATGCCACTAAAACACTTGTGTTCATTAGTACTTTCAGGATTGGACTATTGTAACTCAACTATGTCTGGTTTGTCAAAATATCTACTCAAGAAACTTCTAAAAGTTCAAAACACGGCTGCTCGGATCATCATTAGAGTACCTCGATCAGAGCACACTACATCACTGATATGCACCCTACACTGAGTATCCATTCGATCCAGAATCAAATACAAAAGTTGTTCTCTGTGCTATGTTTCACTGATAGACTCCAGTCCAACATACCGATACGGCCTCACCCATGTGCATACACCAGCAAGATACTTAGGCTCCTCTTCTGACAATCTTATACTCATTGTTCCCATTATGAAAACGAAGTCATATGGACAACGTTCTTTTGCAAACCAGGGTCCGGCGATGTGGAACGAATTGCCCATTGAAATTCTACACAAAGATACAGTGATCCCTTTTAAGAGTGCTCTTAAAACTCACCTTTTTCGACTGCAGGAACAAACTGAGAGATCTAATAATGTGTTGTACCTTAAATGTTTTCAGCATGTTTTATGTTTTCCAATTTCATGGTTTTTGTTTTTTGTTTTTCTTTAGTCATATAATTATAGATGTTGCAAAGCGCTTAGAGCTTCTAAACAAAGTCCTCATTATTATTATTATTATTATTATTATTATTATTATTATTATTATTGTTGTTGTTGTTGTTGTTGTTGCTGTTATTATTATTATTATTATTATTGTTGTTGCTGTTATTATTATTATTATTATTATTATTATTATTATTATTATTATTATTATTTGTGGGAATAATACTGTTTTAAACTGTTCGTGATTATGTCTCTGAATTACATTCTCCATATGCCGTTTTGTCATAGTACGTTCAATGTTTTTTATTTCCAACAGAACTTTCGAGTTTCTCTTGTAAAACGTCTTACTTGCATCAAGCTATATATTTTCAGCCCTTTGCCCTTTTAAAATGTCTTTAAAAGGATTGCGTATGTTATCTTCCTTTTTTCATTAATCTACTCGTTTCAAGCGTATTTAGAAAAGAAATTGAATCACAGTTTAATGTACTTTCAATTGCAATCTTCTCGTATCCTCGCATCTTATCTACGTCAACCTGCTTTTTTTCGGCCACATGAATAACATAGACCATTCTGTATGGAACGCTTTATTTCAGTTGCTTGTGTAGTTTGAATTGCTCAGTTAACCATTATTTAAACTAGTATTTTAATTTGTATTCTCGTCACTTTTGTATGTTGCCACAATTACGTGTCATCTGTATTTGCAACTGGAAGGATTGTGGGAATTAAGTACTGTTTTCTGTCTTGATCTGTGAAGTCGTGGTCGGCTGAAAATGGTATAAAACGTCTAAAATAATTACTATTAATTTCAACAAGTTACATCATGTTTTTCCCCAACCATTTCAAGTGAAGAACTAATTTAGGACTGAGATCGAAAAGTCGTAGATTAAAGTTTAATCTGAATTAAGTAGTTTACATATTATATCATAGTGTGATATTTTAGATCTATGTAATTAAAAAATTGTTAACTATTTTTTGTTGAATCTTTCTTAATAAACATTAAGATGCGGGTCAACTGCCTCTTTCATCCTGTTCAGTAAGATGCGGTTAAACATCTTCCCCGGGATGGACAACAGCGTAATCCCCCTGTAGTTGGAGCAGTCACTGAGGTCACCTTTCTTAGGTAGTTTGACGAGGTAGCCTTCTCTCCAGTCTGCTGGTACTTCTTCGTCTTCCCATATCGTGCCGAAGAGCGGGTAGAGGAGCTCCACACTGGTTTCCACGTCCGCCTTCAGCGCCTCTGCCGGAATGCTGTCGGGTCCTGCAGACTTGCCGCTCTTCAATTGCTTGATGGCGTTGCGAATCTCCTCTTTGGTCGGTGCACCGCACTCTATTGGCAGGTCACTTTCCGCTGGCGGTATGTCTGGTGGGTTTGCAGGCGCTGGTCTATTTAGCAGTTCCTGGAAATGCTCAACCCATCTGTTCTTCTGTCCTTCCTCGTCTGGGATCGCTCTTCCATTCCTGTCCTTGACTGGTCTTTCTGGCTTGGCAAACTTTCCTGAAAGTTTCTTGATGGTGGCATAGAGGTCTCTGGTGTTGCCATGGTGAGCTGCTTCTTCTGCTTCTGTTGCCAGCATCTCTACGTAGCTCTTCTTATCTTTCTTGATGCTGCGCTTGACGCTTCTGTTGGCTTCCGCGTACTCGTCGTTTGCTTTTGCTTCTGCTGTTCTTGTCCTACTGTTGTTTACGGCAGTCTTCTTCTCTCTTCTTTCTTGAATCTTCCTCAGCGTCTCTGTTGAAATCCATTCTTTATGCGTGTATGTTTTGGGGCCCAGTACTTCTTGGCATGTTGATGTGAGTGCCTCTTTCACTCTTTTCCATCTGTCTTCTATGGTCTCTTCTTCAAGCAGCTCTTCTAGAACATGGAACTTGTTGGAGAGGGTGATCTTGAATTTCTCCTGTTTGTTGTTATCTCTCAACACCGTGGTGTTGTAACGACGGCGTTGATTGGAGCCTCCTGTCCAGTTTCTCTTGAGCTTCAGCTTCATCCAGGCAACGAGTAGATGATGGTCTGAGGCAACGTCTGCTCCTCGCTTAACGCGGACATCCCGAAGGGAGCGGCGAAACGTCCTCACGATGCACACGTGGTCTATTTGGTTTTCCGTCCGCAGGTCTGGTGACACCCAAGTTGCCTTGTGTATCCTTCTGTGGTTGAAAACACTTCCTCCGATGACCAGGTTGCTTGTGGCCCACATGTCGGCAAATCTCTCTCCGTTGTCATTCATCTCGCCAAGCCCATGCTGCCCCATGATCTCCTCGTAGCCTCTGTTGTCGCTGCCGATCTTAGCGTTGAAGTCACCCATGACGATGATGATGTTTCTCTGTGGTCGGTCTTGGATGATGGTTAGCAGCCTGTCGTAGAAATCATCCTTCTCTTCTTCCTCACTGTCGTTTGTCGGGGCGTAGCACTGGATAATGTCTATGTTGATCCTCTTCTTTTTGGTACTGAAGGAGGCTGTCATTATCCTTGGGCCGTGTGCTTCCCATCCAAGGAGTGCTCCCTGAGCTGACTTGGACAGCATCAGTGCCACGCCTTGGGTGTGTGCAGCGTCATCCTGCTCGTGTCCCGAGTACAGCAGTAACTCGCCGGAAGCCAGTCGTTTCTGCCCGGAACCAGTCCATCTTGTCTCGCTGATTCCCAGGATGGTGAGGTTGTATCTTCTCATCTCTGCGGCAACTTGCGCTGACTTTCCGGTCTCGTACATGGTACGTACGTTCCATGTACCGATGGTAGTGGTGGTCCTGGTGGAGACGATGGTCGTCGGCCTGACGGCTTCCAGATGACTCTGGTTTTCACCATCCGGCGTCATACATCTTCCAGCTGGAGATCCATCTTCTCCCAGGACCGTTGTTCCTGTTGGTTTACTTTTTGGCGTTTCTGTAGCAAGTTGTTTTTTTCCGGGGTGGGGTTGCTAGCCCCACGCCCAACCTTCCTCCTTTTGCAGCCCGGCTTAGGACCGTCCTAGGCGGAGTTATAGTGTACTTTATTAGTCAATATTTAAGCAAATCAGCTGGTATTGATAAAAGTTCTGACAGCTTATAACTAACTGCTCGGTCATTATTTAACAAGTGTGTGTGTGTGTGTGTGTGTGTGTGTCGGGGGGTGGGGGTGGCGGTCTCGCACCACTTTTGAAAAATAACTCTTGTTTGCGTATTTTTTTATTATTATTTATTTTGTTTATTTATTTATCCAAGAAGGACAATAATATTACTCACTTTTTCTGGGCAAATGTCGAGAGCAAAGATTAAAGTCAGAAATGTATACATAAAGGAATGAGAAAAAGCTATAAATAAATAAATAAATAAATAAATAAATAAATAAATAAATAAATAAATATGAACCAAAAACAATACGTAATGTCTTGATCCTTTACGTTACTCTCGTGAATATTATCTTCGTTATCTACTTCTTTAAGATCATCCATCACCCCCACCACCATCATCATCATCTCCAAAACAGCAACTGTAACATTATACAAATTCCCACCTGTGTATACTTTTAACGCCGTTCCTTGATATCAGTGTATCCAATATGTCAGAATCAAGAAAAATACATCAGCCAACGAGTGGCAACAGCAATATTTACAAGAGTTACTTCCCATTTATTAGAAGACAATATAAAAGAAAAAAATGAAAAAGAAAAAAAGAGGCAAAACATGAAAATGAAATTTAATATGCACTGTTGAATACAAGTTTAATTGACTGAAACACAATTGTTGCATTTCACACACACACACACACACACACACACACACACACACACACACACACATACATACATACATACATACATACATACATACATACATACATACATACATACATTTGAGACCTCTGCAATCTAAAAAGAGACTATATAAATTATAGACGTCTCTAATTCAATCAGGGACCTCAATAGTTTGTCCCATTTGTTGACCTGTATAACTGAATTGCAGACGTCTGAAAGAGAATTAGAGAGGTTTGCAATATAATTTGAAACGTATGAATATAAGTAGATATCTTCCAAATTCAATTGCATAGCTTCGAAATATTCCAGAATTGCAATTCGCACTGTACGGGCCCAATCCTATGGTTGATATTCGTCTGAGTTACTAAAAGCAGAAACTTTCAATCTTAGCTCAGAACAACGTTAATTTCAACTTTAATTTCATCGCTAATTGTTTTTATTATTGATTTTTAGTTTTCAACTGCCCATTTGTTTTCTTCTTCAAGCCACGAAATGCTTTATGCGGGATCCTGCTACGATTTTATTGTTTGTTTTCTTATTGTACCTCTCCTGAAACCTAAACTTCTTTCGTCATCTTATGGTATTGATTTTTGAAACATGAACAATGAAAGACTCATTTAAACCACGGGCACCTGCTGATAATATTGTCAAGCAATTTGCTGAACAACACGCGAAAGTACTTTATCATCCTTCTAGTGGTAAGTTTTGCTCTCCCAGCTTGTTTCTCATTCTCTGTGGATCCTCTGTTGTGTGTCCTTTTCGGATATTTCTTAATTCTACAACATAATATTCCATTTATTTCAGATGTTTCTATCACCTACATCTTTCTTATCGTCTGGTTCTGATAGTTTTCAAATCTTTACTACTGCAAATGTATAATTTATAACTAAAATCAATATATTCGCTAATGCACAAGGGTAAAATGAAGTTGAAGATCTTCGTAATCGATGCCGTGACTATTTGAAATATATTTCGTTAATGACGTCAACATTTCCTGATCACGTGCTTCTCACTCTCGACCTGGCACAGTATTGATCAGAGATTTATGAATAACATTACTTGATGGAAACCTTGGCCAAAACATTAATGTAGTACGAGACGTCCATTTGTCATAAAGATTGTATTCGCTATTCGACTCCACGCTTTAGTCCAGGATCTTGTATATATGTGCATACATTTTGTAAAATTCTATAACTTTCATTGACATCGTTCTTTCAAGATATAAATAAATCTAAGCTTACATTCGGATATGGCTCTGATCTTAAATAGTTACTGACAAAACATGACGATAGTTGGAACAGATCATGACTATACTTGCGACAGAGCATGGACAAACGTAAAATGAATTCTTCGCTACTACAGAAGCGAAAAGTGTGTCAGCGAGTTGAACATAATACAAATAAGCATTTTATGTGCTTACATGATGTCGCAAACTAATATGTACAACATCTAAGATTTGATGACTAAAACCAGCCATTTTACTGGATTGGATATATGGGCATAAACACTTTCTTTGAAAGCACCTCATGTTACTTTGCATTATATATTCTGCACAATATTGTTTCACAGAGCCACTGTGGAGGGTATAAAAGATGAATAATTAGCATTTAGCCTACCGATTGCAAGTGACAATATTACAGGAATGACGAGATATATCATTTGTTTGCTTAGACACAGGGGATGAAGTAATTCTACAGCATATCCTAGAGCTGGCATCCTTTTAATTTTGTAGAGTGATACTAATGCTTGCTTTTTCTGGATTGCAATCAGACATTCCCACCTAGCTTTTAAAAAAAGAGACCGCCTATATGTGTAACTTTTATATGTCTGTTCATTTGTTCTTACCGCTTTTAACGGTAACTTTTCATGGTTGTTTCCCGATTCTATCAGCGAATATTCGTCCCAGCCAATACTCCGAAACGGATAGAAGATGCATACAATTTATATAAATTTATGATTAAAATAAAGTAATAAAATGTTGGATTTTCTATCAAAGAATATTCCCTTATCAACGAGGATATTTGAAGTATTTCCATAAATTTGAGATTTTCCTGAACCATATATTTTAAGAATAAAAGGCTTTTGTGTGTGAGATTTGAAGAAGAAGAAAAAAAGTATTTAAAATCCGTTATATTGTTCCTACATCTGTTGTCTGAAGTATCGTAAAGATGATATAACATCCCGGTCTGAGGAGACGAAATGAGAATATTAGTGAAACTGGGACCTGAGTTCAATTATCCATTCGACATGAGGGGTTTATAGCATATTTGTATTTTATTCTGCATCCAATGATGCTCTTCTTCGCATAAAACTAAGTATGTCTACCTGGTTTATTTCCTTTAACTTCAGGCCGATAATGCCATGTTTTTGCAATATTGATTCCGCGATACGTTTCTTGTGATGCAGTCATTTTTCTTAGCATAAACCTAATATGCATACAAGTACTCTAAAAATAAAAACATCAAAGAGCTAAGATAAGTTATTATTCCGTTTTAAGAATTTTAATAATAAGAATTTTGAAAAGAGAAGTCTGTAATTCAGTAAAGAAGTCGCTAATTTGCTTAAAGACATCTTCAATTCCTTTATAGATTTGTTATTGATGTAGTGACAAATTAGAGGGGTCTCTGATTTTATTAGTGAAACTTGCAACTGAATTAGAGCTCCCTTATTCAATAAGAGAGGTCTATAATTTAATTAGAAAGGTCTACAATTTTATTAATGACGTCAATATTTATTAACATAGGTCTATTATTGAATTTGTGAGGTCTCTATTGGAATCTGAGCGGTCCATAATTGATACAAAGAGGTCTCTAATTCAATTGTAGAGATCTGATTTTCATTTGGAAACCTCACTATGGAAATAGAGTAGTTTGTATTGAATTGAATATCATGCATAAAACGGCGGCCTATACATACATAAATTTGATCCTTTATACTGTTGCTACTACTACTACTACTGACACAACTGTTACTACTACTACTGCTGCTACTAATACTACGATATTGTCGCACGACCTTTCAAATAGGTCGTAGACGTAGTGTTTACGACTAAAAGGGCAGCGAGTTGCACAGACCAGCCAAACGTAAAATAATTGCTTGCACAGAGAGAGAGAGAGAGAGAGAGAGAGAGAGAGAGAGAGAGAGAGAGAGAGAGAGAGAGAGAGAGCAGTTTCTTTTGGCTTTCCTAAATTACATTTTAATATGTAATTGCAATATATCTGGAAGGATTGCATGAATCAAACAGTAGATGTTTATCTAAATTTTTATATCATTATTAAATCAGTTATTGTACTTTTCTCTCAACCCAAAACTTCTGTTATGCCCCATGCGGTTAATTCTATCTTATTTCAATTTTTTCAATACATAGACGCATGAGCTTGCACCTTTCTTCTCCCCACTCTCTCGGCCTGTAGTCCCTATCCCAAACCCAAATTCACGGTAAGCGACACCACCACCCCACCCCACACTAACAAACAAAAGAGAGATGCAACATTAATTTATTGATTCCGACAAGATGTGTATGGTGTTTGTTACTGCAAACCATTAAGCAATAAGTCTGCATCCCCCTCCCCCAACACACACTATTTAGAATTTTTGTTTGGAAATAGCATGGAAATATTGCAAGAAAATCTAAGAACGTAATCAAAAGGAGGCGGATCGGAGATGGATAAAGGTGCAAGTCATAACATGTAGAAGAGCGCTCTGTGGGACTGTGGTTCGATTGGGTGGGTGTAGCGTAAAGGGAAACATTGTCCATCCTTTCCAAAGCGCCTGTAGTTGGTAAGTATTAGCCGCCCAGGATTATTATTATTATTATTATTACTATTACTATTATTATTATTATTATTATTATTATTATTATTATTATTATTATTATTATCCACCAATGTATTCCGGAACGGACAGTGTTGTATACAGCTTTCGCCTTTATTAGTCTGACCGAATGTAAACAAACTTTCCAGAGCCAGTGTTTGCGGCAGTTTTCAAGCACATTTCAACACAGAACATGATGCTTTTATTAGGTTTCCACAATATATGGTAAGTTTCAATCCCTCTTCCTACCGATATCAAATGACTATTACTGTCGGTTTACTGTGGCCATTGCAAACACCCGCTGCTACTGTCGCCATAGTGCTACTACGGTAATATCTCTTGAACGGACACGAATATTTATTTATTAAGTTTTCACACCTATAAAATACTTGATAAAATGAGAAGGAGTGCATAATAAATAAATATTCGCAATAATTCATGAGATATGAGCCCGGCGATGGCCTATGGCACAAATAATGTGCTTCAAATAGTTGGTCTCTACTACCAGTAAATGTCACAAAAAAGGCAGAGATTAACTTGTATATTTACAGTCTCCCCTGTCTCTAGTTTCCAATTTAAAGTAACCATTCCCCTCGAATTTCACTATTTTACATCTAAATTAATTTTTTCCCTCCTAATACACTCATTTGGAAAGATATGCAACATTGCTAATTGCATGTGAGACCATTTCATCTTGACATTTTCGGTCATTGATCTGCAATGTGTTCTTGATGAGTGAAAAATAATTAATACATTTCAAACAATACTTCTTACAAAAAGTGAAATTCTTTTTTTTTTCAGTAAACTTGGTGTATAATATATATAATATCCACATGGCAGTTTGTGAGCTCTGAATACCAAGATTGCGTACTCAGAACAATCAATGTGTCAAGAGATTGTTTTCATGCATGTAGCCGATTTTGGGACAAAGTGATAATAACTTTTACTGTAACCCTTGAAACGTCTTTGACAGGTGTGTTTTTGAATGAAATGCACTCATCTATAATGATTATACACATGCAAATCTAGCACTCCCAAGCTGTGTTTAAACTTTATCATCTTTCTTTATCTTCATACCAACAGTCTGGGAAATAATTAAATCAGTCAAATTAATATTCTGTGGCCATTCTCAAAGCTGTTAGTTATTGTTTAGGTACATGTTGCCAATTTCAAAGTGAAAATCAGAACGCAGAAGTAGATATGCATGTGGACGCAACGCTCTCCAGAGTGGAAAAAAAGTGAATTCATTGATGTTGAAACATTTTAGTAATGGATGTCATTTTAATTTGTTCAGAGAATGATTGAATTAAGTTATTACTATTCAAATTTTGACTGTTCGGATGAAGGTTTTTAAGCTCTTACCTATGTTTGGCAAACTTGGATTATATTCAATCACAAAAGGAATGATTTCTTTATGTCTAGCTTTGATTTTACATTCTAATGATTCAGATTGTGTAAGAGAAGATATTTTTTGAAAAGCAGTATTAGTGATATCAATTTGGTAATTTCTATTTAAAAAATGCTGACCTAATTCTGTTAAAGATAATTTAAAAACAGTGTCATCAGAAATAAATCTTTTATATCTTTTCACTTGACTATATGGTATCCCGTTTTTACATGATTTAGGATGGCATGAAGAATATTCAACATACTGATGAATATCCATGATTTTAACATGAACCATAGTAGTGATGTCATTATTTTCATTTTTCATGACCTCAACGTCCAAAAATGATATTTTAGTTTTAGATATATTGAATGTAAATTTTATTGTTGGATGTAATTTGTTTAAACAGTCTATAAAATAGTGAAGGTCTTCTAATAAATGACTCCAGATCATAAAAATATCATCTAAAAATCATAACCAAACCTGGTTTTAAGAGACATTTATTTAGAAATTTTCTAATTTCCCCATAATTAAAGATGCATAAGAAGGTGCCATAGGACTGCCCATTGCTGTTCCCAACGTTTGGATATAGTTTGTATTACCAAATTGAAAAAAGTTATTTTCGAGCAAGTTTTATCAAATCACAAATATGTTCTTTTGATAGTTTACATGTAGATTTATTTTCTTCAAGATAGTGTTTACATTTCCCCAGGAAGGTCAGAATCTGTGAAAAAGGATGAATTGCCTGAGCTTGCCAGACATATTTCAGAAGCAAAATTACCTTTAACAGAGTAGATACAAAGAATATTTTGGTTCATATTTTGGTGGGAATGAAAATTTTGGATGATGGCGGTTTTGTTAGATACACAATTCTGTCTCTCATTGTGATAGGAATTTGTTTGTTTGACTTGGATTTTTAACATAGCTTTAACAATTTTTCAGTCATATCACTGCAATGTCTGCAGTGATGCGGTTTATAGTGATGTCAAGCACTGGGGCATCATGACGCAGACGTGTAGCATGATGTTCCACCGAGTCACATTATCCTGACACCAGTCCGACCAGTCCTAACACTAACCTCTTAAATGCTGAGTGCCAAGCAAGGCAGCTGTTAGTACCATTTTTGTAAGTCTTTGGTATGACTTGGCTGGGATCAAACCCACAATCTCCCACTTCTGCAGTGGATGCTGTAACCACTAGTCCACCGGAGTGGTTGATGATAGGAATTTAAAGAAATTAAAGTGATAATACCAGATGGTATTGGTATTAAGTAAGCTTCAGCTTCAGAAATGATGGAGATACAGAGAGAGAAAAAATGAAGGGAAGGAAATAAAAATACAAATACAGAGAAAAAAAATGGAGTCGCAGAGAGAGAGAGAGAGAGAGAGAGAGAGAGAGAGAGAGAGAGAGAGAGAGAGAGAGAGAGAGAGAGAAAGAACAGGGAGATAAAGAAGAGAGGCAAATACAATTAAAGGTGATATGATACTGTTTTGGAATGAAATACATTAATTTTCTTAATATTCAAAAATTATGTTATATTTTCTTTGCAACGATGCTTTCATGAATTAGCCAAAGTATCTATTTTCAAAAAGAGTACAACAATGTCGTTCTCTGTACACTTCATCTGGAGACTGTTTAATGCTGTTTGAAGTTATTTTTTTATTAAGATTTGCAGCAATGCTCAACAAAGAAATTAGTATATATATATATATATATATATATATATATATATATATATATATATATATATATATATATATATATAGGTTGATAATATGTTTGGAGTCATTTGCTTCTCAATTTTAAATTTGGAAGGATTGATTTTAGCTGAATGTTTTAGTCCCCTGCCTTGTACAGTAGTGTTTCCTTTGCTCATTTGCAAAAACAGAGTTGTTAGATGCTCAACAAAAAATTTCATTAGCTTTACATTGTTATAATTGTGCTATATTATTCCATATTGCATGTAGTAATTGTTTGAGGTTTATTATTGATTAGATTTGTTTGTGAAGGATTAAATATGCTATTTTGTTGGATGTGTAAGGTCACAGGTTTGAAAACCTGGCCAAGTCATACCAAAGACTTCTAAAATTGGTACTAACTGCTGCCTCATTTGGCGCTCAGCATTAAGAGGTTAAGTGTTGGTACTAGTCCGCCTGGTGTCAGGATAATGTATCAGGGTGGGATATGCTACATTGTCTGTGGCATGATGCCCTGCTACATGACATCACTATAAACTGCCACACTGCAGACCTCATAGCAATATGCCTGAAAAATTGTTAAAGCTACATTAAAAATCCAAGTCGCATACACACACTCATCCATTTGAAGGCAGAGATAATGTTTACAAGTTCACATAGTCACAGGTAGGAAAATGAAATTAGTTTGTGGTTCTTTAAGCTTAGAGACCACCTTCACAAAATGGTCATTAAAAAGGTTTGCCATAAAAGGTAATTTGTACATACTGTAAATATACAGAGATGAAGTATTAGTCTTATTAATGGGTTTTCCAGCTTGTAATTCATTAGATGGTCTCAGTTTACTTTAGGGTTGTTCTTATTTTCATTATTAGTTTTTCAGTAATATGTAGTTTTTTCCATTCTTTATGTTACTTTTATTTCACCAGTTCCATATTGTTTTCTACCATTAACTTTAAAGTAGACTGTTGTTTTAATTGAGAAAGACTTGAAGAACATTGTTTTTTTGCAAGGTCTGTGCATTTGACATGCATCTAGCACATGACATATTATCAGATTTTGCAAGGTCTATGCAATTGACACAAATATAACACATGGAGTAAAGTCAGATTTAGCAAGGTCTATGCATTTGACATTAATATAACACATGGAATAAATTCTGATGAAGCAAGGTCTATGCAGTTGACATTAATATAACACATGGAGGGAAGTCAGATTTAGCAAGGTCTATGCAGTTGACATTAATATAACACATGGAATAAATTCTGATGAAGCAAGGTCTATACAGTTGACATTAATATAACACATGGAGGGAAGTCAGATTTAGCAAGGTCTATGCAGTTGACATTAATATAACACATGGAATAAATTCTGATGAAGCAAGGTCTATGCAGTTGACATTAATATAACACATGGAGGGAAGTCAGATTTAGCAAGGTCTATGCATTTGACATTAATATAACACATGGAATAATTTCTGATGAAGCAAGGTCTATGCAGTTGACATTAATATAACACATGGAATAAAGTCAGATTTAGCAAGGTCTATGCAGTTGACATAAATATAACACATGGAATAAAGTCAGATTTAGCAAGGTCTATGCAAGTGACATTAATATAACACATGGGATAAAATTATATTTAGCAAGGGTGTGCAATTGACATAAATATTGCACATGGAATAAAATTAGAATTAGCAAGGTCTATGCAGTTGACATTAATATAACACATGGGATAAAGTTATGTTAAGCAAAACACCTTAACTAGAAGAATAAAGTGTGAAAAGACATAATAAGACACCAAAATGAAAATTTAAAACTGATTGGGGGAATTTTTTTATTCTAATCCAGACAACAAATTTATAAATGTTATGTCCCACTGAGAATGTTTGAGTTAATACTACAAAGTATTGATAGTTGTGCTGCAATTGATAAACATCTGATTTAGGGTACGAGTTGATACTACAAAGTATTGATAGTTGTACTGCTTTGATAAACATCTGATTTAGGGTATGAGTTAATACTACTAAGTAGTGATAGAGTTAATACTACAAATTATTGATAGTTGTACTGCTTTGATAAACATCTGATTTAGGGTATGAGTTAATACTACAAAGTAGTGATAGAGTTAATACTACAAATTATTGATAGTTGTACTGCAATTGATAAACATCTGATTAAGGGTATGAGTTACATTTTCATATCATCATCGATTGCTGTTTACAGTAAATTGTCAAGAAGATTAACTTCTTACCCATACAGTGGAACCTGTCTTGAAAGACCACCCCTTCTGCCACAACATGATGGTCTGTCATGACAGGTGGTCTCTCATAACAGGTCATAACACTATATAATCAATAAATCTGTACATGGAGAACCTTGTCGCTCAAGACAGGTGGTCTCTCATGGTAGTGGTCTCTCAAGATAGGTTTCACTGTATTAATAATTGCTTCACAATGCAAAGGCAAGTTTTGTTACAAAAAAAGATGGAAACATTTTGTATTTGATATTTTCAAGTAAATTTTTGTTGTTATAAACAATAAACAGCTTTTATACTGTAAATATTAAAAGAGAAACATGAAAATATTTAGAATTACTACAAGATTGCAGTTTTCATGATTTATGTCAGAATTACTCCTGTTTATGATGAATGCTATATAAATGAGTTTCTTATTGGATGGTAGTTTAAGCCCAAGCCATGGAAACTGTATATCAGATCAATTAATCAATGGAATGATTGTGTGTGTATGAATATTTTATACTTTGGTATTATTACTGCATTGTATCGGAGATAGTTGCGTGTTGAGGCTGTAGAAAGGTAAGTGCATGAGAATATTTAATTAGTATATTTGTCAGTTGAATGGTGTCAGTCGTTTGTGTCTGGACTATTAAAAGGTGGTTCTCATAATGTATTGTGCCACTATGTTGCTAATATTGTTTTTTTGGTTTAATTTAGAACATTTTGAAAACAGGGTTTTTTCGAATTGGACTCTGATGTCTGCATTTAATTGGTGTTACTGGCAATGCATTGAGTTGCACATTATGTTAGATTGCTTACTGAAACTGACAAATGTTGAATAGTGCATTTGTGTGAATCAAGGTGCTTAAATTACATTTGTTTGTGTGTTCATATGTGTGTATGTCATGTGTGTACATGTATGTGTATGCATGTGCATCTTTGTATGTGTTTGGAGTATTTGTATGTCTGTAAGCTTGTGTGTGTGCATGTATGTGTGTGGATGTATGTATATGTGTGCATGTTTATATGTGTGTTGTGTGGGAGTGTGTGTGTGTGTGTGTGTGTGTGTGTGTGTGTGTGTGCATGTGTGTTTGTGTGTGTGTGTGTGTGTGACGTGTTTGACTTGAAAGATTTTTTACAGTATCTAGAAATTAGAATATCTGTAAAATTTGCAAGCACTAAATGTATGAAGAGAAGTTACATAAAATATGTCCATCATGCAGTGCAAGAAATGTTGTTGTTGTAGTGTTTAATGCCATTTTTCAGCACATGGTAGGCTATACATGGCGGTCAGTAGTAATGGTGGAGGAAAAACCCCGGAAAGAACCACCGACCCATGAGAAGCTACTGGCAAGCTTTCTCACATACCCACATTGGCTGAATCTGAGATTTGAACCCACGCAGACAGATGTATGATGGCATTGATCCGTAATGGAGAGTGCTTTAGACCACTCGGTCACTCGGGGCCCCTGCAAGAAATGTTAAAATGTCTTTATTTTATAAAGTTTATGTAGCATTTTGTTTTTAATGTGTGACTTTATGAATCCACACTAAATTTAATGAATCTCCTTGAAATACGGACTAAATGTAAAGAATTTAATATCCACGCTAAATTTAATGAATGCCCTTACAATCAGCATCCAATTTAATGAATCCCCCATAAAATACACACTAAATTTAATGAATACCCCATACAATGCACACTAAATTTAATGAATACCCCATACAATGCACACTAAATTTAATGAATGCCCCTTGAAATACAGAATAAATATAATGAATCTCTTTGAAATACAAACTAAATGTAATGAATATAATATCCACACTAAATTTAATGAATGACCCTTGAAGTGCAGAATAAATGAGGGGCCCTGAGTGGCCAAGTGGTCTAAAGCGCTTTCCGTTACAGATCAGTGCCGTCTCACCTCTATGTGCGTGGGTTCGAGTCTAAGATTCGGCTAATGTAGCTATGTGAGAAAGCTTGCCAGTAGCTTCTCGTGGGTCGGTGGTTCTTTCTGGGTGTTTTCTCTGGTTCTTCCTCCACCAATAATAATGGCCGCCATGTATAGCCTATCGTGTGCTGAAAAATGGTGTTAAGCCCTAAAACAAACAAACAAAAGCAGAATAAATGTAATGAATTATAATATTAATCTCCTTGAAATACAGACTGAATGTAATGAATTTAAAATCCACACTAAATTTAATGACTTCTTTAAAATGAGAAAGCACACAAGCATTATTGTGATCATTATGACATGAACATAATTAAATATGTAGAATTTGTTAATGTAGTAAATTGAATCTAACAAAGCTGAATTTAGGTGACTTTTTTTAATAGTGAGCAAGGAAACTTTCATTGATTATTTATTTAATACAGTGGAACCTATGTTGAAAGGCCACCTCTTTTGCCAACAAATTATGGTCTCTCAAGGCAGGTGGTCTCCCATAATAGGTTACAAATCTATATAATCAATAAATGTGTACATTGATAATGTGGTCTCTCAAGACAGGTGGTCTCACATAGCAGTGGTCTTTCAAGAAAGGTTTTACTTTAAAAGCATTTTTACTACCGGTAAATGCATTTTGATGAGGTTGTACAATGGCATTAATGCAGCTTGATGGTAATTCCTGTCATGCATATTAGATAGTGTCATTTTCATACAACCAGATCATTTCAATTGTACCGATAATGAACTCAAAGTTTCATCCAGTTTATTCATTACGAAATATTAATCACATATTTCTTCAAGCATACCATAACGGATTAATCCTTAGATACTATTCTCCATAAAATAAACCCCTCCCACCATTTGAAAACACCATTCACCGTGTGGTAAAATACTGGAGATATCACAGCTTATAAATTACCTTAACACCTTTTATCTGAATGAACACATAATCAAATTTTCCATAATTAGCCTAGGTTTAATCAGTGCTTATAATAGCATTGTAGATATTTCACAGCAAAGTCAGAAATGGCTCAGCTTGGTTTGGGGTGAACGTTCTGCAATGCGTAAATGTACGAGTATAAGCAACTTTTTCAATTTGCTTTATTTTTTCTATTCATCATAGCTCATTTAAATTATTGATCTCTACCATGACACTTTGTCAGTTTAATGCACAGTGATAATCCCATAACCCTATCTTCCCATCTACATGTCTGGTATATTTGGGATTTTTTATATATATATATATATATATATATATATATATATATATATATATATATATATATATATATATATATATATATAAACAATAATTCATAAAAGAATATGAAACAATTAAATTATAAAGTGAGCTATTAAAAAATAAAAAAAATAAAAGAGGTTAGAAAATGCCATTAAAAAAATCTCTTCATTATCCTTGCTGTTTCAGTGACTTATTATTAACATTCTTATATTGTACAGATAATTTTTTTTATATTTTTACGGGTTTCAGAGAAGGCTGTGTTGTCCACATAGAAGGCTGTACAGTCCATTATAATGGTGAAGCAGGTGGGACTCTTGGCAGCTGGCTGTCAGCCGTGGTACAGTGATGTGTGTGCTGCCAGTGGAGACCGCTTTGCTTACTGTGCCACTCTGGCCATCTATGTGTACCAGGTCAGTTTTATATAGCCTGTCTATTATTGTTACATACAAAGGTGTGACTTATCCTGATGGCAGCAGTGGCTGTATTTATGTTAAAATTCTGTTAGAATTTTATTTTCAAGTCAGACATTGCACAGGTCACAGGTGAGACGATGTTCTTAAACTTGAGAAATGAGGACTGTTTTTTTTAGATTGTCCTGCTACAGAATGAGTTTTATGGCTGATGTGTCAGAAGAGTTAGCAAAACAGATATTTGTTATAACAAAATTACCGTTAACATCATCTCATCCATATATTCAAAACTATTAAAGGGAAAATCTTGCCTATTAATTTTTTTATCACCGTATTAATCCTCATTTCATTTTAAGCTGATTTATCAGATTTCAAAGTTTTAGCTAAAACTGGTGGGTCAGTTATGCTTGAAAGAATACACATGTAAAGTGACGTCTGTTGACTGTGTACATATTATACCATAGCCCAGATTCTCCACTTAATCACATTTTTGAATATTTTGTCTGAAATGATAGAATTTTAATAATTCCCTGCTTGGTTTACTAAAATAGGAGAATATGGTAACCCACTTTGAGTGTATTAGCCCAGAGAAGTTATTTTATTTGAAACCTTTTTCTTCAAAGCTTTCTAGTTTCTTATTTATTTTATTTTTAATATTTAAATATTTATTTATTTAGTTTCTTATTTATCAGTGAATCAAACTTACACTCCTATGTAAAGCTATATATTTTACTTGTTACAAATCGTAAAATTCTCAGTGAAGCCACTATATCATTCAGTTGCCTACTATTTTACCTAAATTCCACATGTATTAGCCCGTCATCAGTATTTTGGTTGCCCTGGGCTCTTGGCACAAGATTTATTGAACACTGGATCAATTAAGCAGAAAGAACAGGGATCTAATTATAGTCAAGCATCTGATTATCAATTTATTGAGTTTTTCTACTCTGCAGCAGCAACATTTACTTTGCACATTTAAAATGATACTGAAATAGAATTGATTACCTAAATTCTAGGGACCCCGAGTCGCCAGGTGGTCTAATTTGAGCACTCTCCATTATGGATCACTGCCATCTCACCCCTGTCTGTGTGGGTTCGAGGGTTTGGTAATTGTGGGTATGTAAGAAAGCTTGTCAGTAGCTTCTTGTGGGTCTTTGGTTCTTTCTGGTGTTTTTACAGTTTCTTAGACTTCCATCATTTATACTGGCCGCCATATATAGCCTATCTTGTGCTGAAAATGTCATTAAACCCTACAGCATTAACAACCTAAATTCGAAATCATCCTGTCCCATAAATGTGTTTTTTTAAATTGTGTTTCTACTGTATACCTTGAAATTTCAATATTTATGTTTTTGGAAGGCTTGGTGATTAGCACTTACTTTTTAGCATTTGTTTGCATGTTAAGTTGGTTTGACTTTTCTTGGCATGTGCAATTTTATGACATTAATTGCTTCAAACGTTAGCATTGCATGTCCTGTTAAGATACACTTCTTTATTGTTATGTTACTATATACATATATATATATATATATATATATATATATATATATATATATATATATAATATTTGGTAGAGTAGTCATGAAATACTTGGACTGCAGTGAACTGTCAATGATCCCAAAAAATCAATTACAACATTGTTGCAATTTCAGCTTGACAGAACATTTAATGAGTTTCGTCTGCTGTCTATTCTCTCTGACCATAAAAAGACTGTGACGGCGATATCATGGAATTCCCGCAACCCCGACATTCTGGCCAGTTCCAGTTCTGATAATCGAATTATTGTATGGGACATCCCTAAACAGAAACCCATATCGATACTTGAAAATGCAAAAGGCACTCCAATCTCCATTGACTGGTCTCACGTCAGTGGAGAGGGAGTATCCTATGCATTTGGGAGAGGTCCTGTGTACATTTGGCAGTACCAGGGAGGATCAACAATGGCAGTGTCGACTGTTAAAGAAACGGCTAATATGAATTCTGATATTTGTCAAGTTCGTTGGCACTCCAAACGCACCAACAAAGTTGTTGTCGGGCATATGGATGGGAGTATATCAATATGCAATTTAGGTAAGTGTAGCAATTGGTTTTCTTGTTTGTTAAAGCCATTGTGTCATTTTATCTTCAAAACCGACAGAGTTACAAATACCAGCAGCTTGAATATTAAGCAACCAGTTTAATTTTAGCCACATATACATGTATTGGTTTTAAATTTCAAGTTTTATAAGTATTATAAAGTGTCATCACTGAGATCATCTTACATTTAGTCGGGGTGTTTTATGCATGTATTTCAATTAATATATCTCTTTATTTGTTTATGGTTACATTTACATGTTATGTTTTTAGTCCTTGTCTGTTTTAATGTTCAGCAATGTATCTTCTTAAAAGTGTGTTTTTTAATTAATGTATCATTCATGTAGTTTTTTAATGTATCTTTGATGTAGTTTTGTAAAAGGTTTTTTAATTAATGTATCATTCATGTAGTTTTTTAATGTATCTTTGATGTAGTTTTTTAAAAGGTTTTTTAATTAATGTATCATTCATGTAGTTTTTTAATGTATCTTTGATGTAGTTTTTTAAAAGGTTTTTTAATTAATGTATCATTCAGCAAGAACTTACTGGACATTATGCTCCTTGATTTTTTTTGTTTTTTTTTTAATGGTTTAACGCCATTTTTCAGCACAATATAGGCTATACATGGCGGCCAGTATTAATGGTGGAGGAAGAAACCGGACAAACCCCAGAAAGAACCACCGACCCATGAGAAGCTACTGGCAAGCTTTCTCACATAACTACATTTGCCGAATCTTAGTCTCGAACACACGCAGACAGAGGTGAGATGGCAGTAGTCCGTAATGGACAGCGCTTTAGACCACTCTGCCACTCGGGGCCACATCTTGATTTATACCATGCTTTAGAATTATTTGAGATTGAATAACAAAATGGAACAATTTTGTTTTATTAATTAATTAAATTAGATGTATTTATGAACTGTTATATCATAATGGCTGAAAGAATTAGATTTTCATTTCTTTCTCAATCTCATAAACAAGCTGCCTATGATGATCATTCATGGATCAACTGGAAATGCTTTGTTCATGTTGATTGAAACCTTTTGATTTGTGATCAGATTGAAATGGTAAAGACACAGAATGTAGATACTTGATTTATATATCACTTTCATAGTTTTTTTTAGTATTATTTTGCTTGTAAAATAATCTAAAGAGCTAAAACTGAATATGTTGAGAAGTAAAAAATATAATGAAGTATAAAATGTTCTTTTCCTGTATAATATACCAAATATACACACAGTCATACATATTTAAAAATATAAATGACCATATCTGTCTCATTACCTATTTGTCTGTTTCTTACAAAATACTGTATATTAAATGTTTCTCTTAGTTAAACATAAGACAAGAATTCTTAAACATCATTTTGCTCCAAGAAGAACAGCCTTTCACCCATTATGACAAAAGAGATTTCAGTTTGGATTCTTAAGATTTTCATTTGGATCCTTGAGGTCATGGGGTCAAGGGTCAAATGACTCCTCAGTTTGGAAATCTATTGAGAACACTGAGAATGATTTTTGTGGTCTAGTTTTTAGAAAATGTTTGTATGAGGGACCTATCATTGTAGTAATGAAAGCATGCTAGGCATAAAATTAGATGCCCTTGCCATGTATTGATACAATTAACGATTCAGTCTATGATGCATTACATTATCAATACACATATCTGATGTCATGGTTTTTTCATCTTTAGAAGGTGTGTCATTGGTAGGGTGGTGCTGTGTTTTATGGGTTGACACATTGGTTGTATTTCCAGTATGCAGATTATAGACACACATATACTTATTATTTGCTATTCTCATCATTGACAAGATATGAAAAGATTTTCTAAATAGACTACCTGTTAAGTATCAGAGATTTTTCAGGCTGATCCATTTGATCAGATGCATGATTCATTGTGCAATTAACGCAAACCAAAATTACTTGCTCCTGGTGCAAACCTTCTGGTTAGCTATGCAAGTTTGCACTGAATAAACTCACGCTTACTTGGTTCGTTATTGCAGACTCGCACAGTCTTACAAAAAATTGCTGCAAATTTGCACAATCCTAAATATTGTAATGTACAAGCTTATGCGGGCATAAAATAAGAACTGGCAATGCTAAAATAATATGATAGCCTTATACCAGGGGCCTTTCAAATTTCAGATCGGGCCTCTGCTGTATTCTAAGCGAGGTGACCGACAGGCTTGTTGAATAAAAAATATCTAGTTTGCCAGAGAAATTCGATCACGTTGATAAAATGCGTTAATTTATTTACAACTTGAACCATTACCGGTCTATTATTGTTTTGCATCTGAAAGTTTGAAATTTTGTAAACTGATAAAACTTGATATGTTTTGTACATTGCAACTGTGGTATCAGCTTTGCTTAAATTACCATTTCTTGCAAATCATATTAAAAAGGAAAGTAATCTAGGGTATTTTTACTGTAAGCTAATACAAGTACAAAATACCTCTTTACAATTACAACTCCCACACCAAAATTTTCTACTCATTTACACACAAGATTCTCACTTGAGATCTAACTCGAAATGAGCAATAGAATCCAACAAAATCTGAAAAGCACATGAGAAGGGTCATATCTAGTAGATTATTATGGGTAGATTCCATAAATTCAGGCTGCTACACAGAAAGGAAACTCTCCCATGTGTTTTCTTGAGTATATGGGAAAATCTTTACATTTGTTTCTGTATGGCTTAAAATCTTTTTACTTCACTTCCATATAAAGATCCATTTTAGGGGAGAATGGGGTCAGATGGTTAGATTCTGCCTGCCATCTGCTAAAACTTTACACTGTTAAGTGAAAATACTGTATTAGCCATTTGAATATTCCAAAATACCTCTTGTAAACAGATCCTTCCAGAATAAAATTGTGCATCCTCCACTGCTTCTTGTAGATTCAGGTACCATCCACTGAAATTTGATCACAGCAACTTGTACATGTAACCTGGACAAAAGATGTGACATATACCTGCTTGGCAAAAATATATCATTTTTTTTTCAGGATTCTAAAATTATTTTACAAGTTATAAAAACATTCTCTAAATGTTATTCATAACCATCCTTTTAAAATATAATAATTTTATATATTAAATATTAATTTTACTATCCAAGAGTTACATTTAACATCTGTCAAATTATTGGTATTTTACATCTATGAACAGAAACAAACACTTGTGTAATCAAAATATCAAAGGCCGAATTTCTCATGTGATAATTCATGTGAAAAATTAGAAAACAGTCATATGTAATGGAAAAGAAAATTATCAAAAATGTACCATATATTCATAGGTATTCAATGATAAGCTTATTCTGATCATACATGCTTGCTGCAACCTTAAGACAAACTTGCAGCAAGCTAACAATGGGTATGCATTTTAGTTTGAATGGTCACCACACCCTTTTTTCACACTGCATGAAGTCTTTAAAAAAAAATTTGGCTATCTTCAGAACAGAAGAAAGTGTAATTTCCTCATGCTAAGGAAATCTTGTCTGGAACAAGTCTGTCTGTGGTTGCAGAGAAGACTTACAGTCATATCCTTTACAATGTACTGCCTGCAGATGCAGAAAACTGCAGTGGCAATACACCACAGTTGGTTCTGATTGGTGGTTATTGCTGTCTCTTGACTTGAACAAAAAAATAACCACAAATCAGAAGTAAATGTGACATACTTGTCTGCATGACAAACCAGAAATTAAGCCAACAAATTAGATGGAAGCTGACAAGATGTGAAGCAAACGAGAAACTTCATGTAATGTGGTTATTAAAAAATCAGTAAAATATTTAATATTTATTTAATAAGCAAAAACAAACTTGGAATGTGTTCTTTACACCGATATATATGTTAACAGTGGCTGAGATGGCTTTACAGATAAAATAACCTGCATTTAATTGGCAGGAATGGAATGTGGGGAGATAATACTGACAGTGATAATAATGCAAAAGATGATAATGATGCAAACAATGATAAACCTTCTTTTTGTTAATTTGTAAATGTTGTCAATAATTTTTCCTTTCTACTACATCAAATGTTTCAAATCAATTCTGAATATAAAAAATAACAAGGCACATGACTAATAACTAGTCACGATTTATCAAAGTCTTTGGATTTTTGTGTATCTGCATCTATTTTAATTGATTTTAAGGGTTTTGAGTACATTACCAAATTAAGAAGTGCTTCATGCATTTAGTGGTAACTACTGAAAGGACATGCGATTACTACCCTTATATTGTTATAATTCATTGATGTTTTTAAGAAATGTTTTTCCCTGATGAGCCCACAATTTCTGTTAAGACTCTGGTCGAAATAATGAAACAAAAATAAATCAAATCAACAAGTTTAGTTATAAAATGAAAATTTAACTGGAAGTTACAGTATTGTGGAATATATCCCTAATAAGCCTGAAAGTTCTATCATAAGTCCAAAAGTATAGACTGTTCTGAATGAATTCCAGAGGTCACTATATTGATGTACCAATAGCCTTGAATGAGCTGATATGCCAACAGTCTTGATGTATAACCATGATATAATTCAGAATATCCTTGAGATAATTTGTAATAATCAAAAAGTACTGTTTCAGTCCAAAATGTCAGTGATCACTTTATATTTCCAGTGAATAATTTAACATAAAGTAATTCCTTTCAAATTGAATCATGCTCATCTGTTGGCTTTTTAAACAAAATCCTACCCAACAGTTCAGGTGATGGAGGAAGAAGGGATGTAGACTTTTGGTAATGTGGTAAATGAAGCCAATTGCCTTCCTTCTTCAGATCTCTGTCTTAGGTATCATTGGAGGCTTGGATCTGGTCAAGTCTGGAGAGGCACTCAATTGATCTCACTCATCAATGCTGAAGGAGCCTACATTAAAATTGTTAAAAGGCCAAAGGGAGTTCCAGGCAGCAGAAGTTATGGTGTACATGTGTCTTCTCTTCTACATTTGAGTCCATTGTTTCATCAAATAGCTACAAAGTCCCCACTTGGCACCTGTAGCCACCACCACCCCTTCTTGTATTCATGTATGGACATTGGCAGGAACCAGGACCCATCTCCTCATCAGTACGCTTGAGATTTTGTAATAGTATTGAAAATCTTGTTCTTTTTACTCCTGAATGGCTGGTCATGTCAGCATTGGGTTTTTACTAAAAGACTTTGGTCAACCATGTGATTACTGTGTCACCCTGAACAGAAAGCTATATTGGCATGGGGTATTTACCAGAATACTTCCTATGATGTTTGTTTGGTCCTAAATGTGAAAGTAATTTTGCCCAGATGCCACCACAAAGGTCATCTTGAAAATATTAGTATTGCTACTCCACATGAATGGATGGTTACAGATGTATCAGCATGGGGGTTTTTACTGGAAAATTTATTATGGGGTCTAGTAAGTTTTAAATAAAAATGTGTGCTAATCAACATAGACACTACATAGGTCATCTTGAAATTATCACTACTTTTCCTATATGGAAAGTCACATCAGCATTGCATTTTCACTAGAAGACTTTTTACGATGTGTAGCTGATATCAAATGAAAATTGTGCCAATTTTTATATTGCTTCTTTCCCATGTTGGAAAGTCATATGGACATGTGATGTCAATCTGACCTTAAATATGACCGCCACAATGAACATGTTGAAAATGTTGTCACTAATTTTCCATAATGGAATGTTGGATCATCTTAGTGTTTTCTCAAGTTTTCTAATGGTGTCCATTGTGTCTTAAATGAAAATGGAGCCAGTCTGGCATTGACAGTGTCTAATTTGAAAATGTTGTTAATCAAGAATGTCAGAGATGGTTTCAGCACTCAGAACTTGAAAAAATGATAATTGTATGTATAATCTTGAATTCCAGAAAATACTTTTCTGCCAGTAGAACATTAATCGGTCCCTGCATTGACTCCTTTTTTTAAAAAAGAGGTGGGGGGTGGGGATCCTTCCCTGCCTTTTAAATGGTCAGTTGAAGAATAGACCCTGGTCTGGTCATTGCAAATGGGGATATAAATAGAAGTACTTGACAGAGATCAATTTCCAGCTTTCCATTCCTGACCTGCATTTTTAGAGTAAGTTTTTTTCCTTCAAAATAATTATCTTTCTTTTTTTGAAGATTTTCTTACCATGCTATTTATTGTCCAAAAGAATTATGTCCTTGTTTTGTTTGTTTTTCTTCCCTCCAAGATATTGTTTTATTGTTTTATATGTTTTCATAGGCTTCATCGTGAATCTTAAGATAAGGTGGGGTGTTTCAGCGTTGCTTTCAGATATTACTTGTTCTACAGTGGTACCTATAAATATAAATGTATCAACAGAAACTTATATTGTCCGATTCAAAATCTGCCTGTCCAGGAGAATACAGTAGGTCAGAATATATTTAATACACTTGTCATAATTAAGTTTATGCCACACTATAGGAGTTAAAAATACACGTGTTCTCTGTTCTGACAGTAACATAATGGATAGCAATTTGTATTTAAAATAATAAAAATCCCTCCCCCCCAGAATAGTACATTATAGCAGTGTTGTCTTCATGAAATAAAGTTTATTATTATTATTATTATTATTATTATTATTATTATTATTATTATTATTATTTTTAACTATGTGGGATTCATATATATGATTAATTATAACAAGGTATTAATTATAGCAAAATATGTTCAGGTGCTGTCCAGACAACATTGGTGGTATTCATTTTATCATAGAATTCTAAATATTGATTCATTATAGCGAGTGTTTTCTTATCAATCAACTCATTGTCAACATCTTCGTAAAAACTCAATACACAATCTTACATTATACAGTCATCTCTGCGAGAAATAATTGGAATACAGGTTTTCACATTCATGATGTTAAGTTAATTAACTTCCCAATACTTAACCCAATTTTCCAAGCTCAGCATATAAGTTAAGAGCGTCTTTTTGTGCCTTGAATATTAATATTAATTGATTTTTGGAGGAACAAAGTATTAGTGAATTAATTTTCAACAGCATCAGTTAATTGTGAATTGAGATAGAAAATAATTATTCTTGTTAAAATGCTGCTTATGGTTTGATCCAAGACTGTACCTTATCATGTTAATTTATATTTTTATTCATAAAAAGCTAATTTTTTAAAAATATTTGTGGGCGTTACATAACACAATTTTAAACATCCAAATATTATTTCAGAAGCATTGACATACGATACTAGAGGACCTCACTGGTTTTGTTAAAAGTTCATTTTGTCAAGCCATTTAAATAATGGTAGTGCTTCTTAAAAATAAATACAGTAGAACCTGTCTTGAAAGACCACCCCTTCTGCGAAAAATAATTGGTCTCTCATACAGGTCATAACACTATATAGTGAATACATCTGTGCATGGATATTCTGGTCTCTCAAAACAGGTGGTCTCTCATAGCAGTGGTCTGTCAAGACAGGTTTTATTGTATTATTCACATTACTCAGTATGTTGCCGTTTACACTGAAATTTTTCCATTTAAGTATGATAATTCCTTAGTGGACATGTGTCCTTTGTATGGAGGTGTCCTTTGTATGGAGATGTCCTTTAGACCTATTTTCATGGTACTGCTGTCCTTTGTTACAATATCCTTCAATACAACACAATTCCAGATACAATGCAGAACTCAGGTATTGTCCCCACAAAAATAGGCAAAATTGAAAATAGAATATCAATTAGCTAAACCTTTTATATCAAATCCATTGTACATGTACTTAAATCATATATATGACTATGACTATGGTTTGAAAGAAAACAACTTAAAACTTAAGTACATTTCACCACCACACAAGCAGTCTTTTTGATCAGCTGCCTGGGTGTTAGTCTAATAGATTGAATCTCTCCCATATTGTAATTGAACTGTCCATCTGGATTATCCCAGAAAAGTGTTATTGAATGTGCTTGAAAGATACCTTGAGTATGCCACTGAGTTGGCCACTTTCAGCAGTGCTTCAGAAATGCTGGGGAAAAAAATGTTGGTCATGAGCTACCTTTATCTGTCTGATTCTGTTTTGTGTAGCATTTCCATGAGAATTCTCAAAGCTAGCTGTAGTCTTAATTACACTAGGACTTTGTAATTATGTAATTAACAATTTTATCTTATGAAATTAAATAATATTGAATAAACAGATTCTTTTAAGTTTAAGATAGTAGGCCCCACTGTGTAATTTTAAAATATACCGTGACATACTAACATGTCATAACCAGTCAGCAATTTAAGTTAATTACACATATGACCAAATGGTTTCTCTGTTCTTTAGCTTACGGAAAAAGGTGTGAATAATATATGATGGTTGCTGATTGACAATGCATTACCATATTTACTTATATATTTGTCCATCTGCACACAGATCTGACATTGCACAATGCACAGATAAATCTGGATCTGTGCACTTTGCTATTAGTCATCAATAGAACAAGAAAATGTATACTCCAGTCTGCTATTAGTCATCAATAGAACAAGAAAATGTATACTCCAGTCTGCTATTAGCCATCAATAGAACAAGAAAATGTATACTCCAGTCTGCTATTAGTCATCAGTAGAACAAGAAAATGTATACACCAGTCTGCTATTAGTCATCAGTAGAACAAGAAAATGTATACACCAGTCTGCTATTAGTCATCAGTAGAACAAGAAAATATATACTCCAGTCTGCTATTAGTCATCAGCAGAACAAGAAAATGTATACTCCAGTCTGCAGGAACATTATGTCATATGAGATGAGGATCTTTGTTGTTTGCAGTTTGACTTGAATTATAAGTGAGTACATACAATACCAGCAGAGGTTTTTATTTTGCATTTTGGCCCAAGCCCTGCAATGACTTGTGACATCAGAATGATATTCAAGACATTTTATAAATCACTGCACTTCACTGATTTGCAGCATAAATAAATTTGAAGCATTGGTTTGTTTATTCTGGTCTATATTATTGTTTGAAACTTAAAGCATTAGAAGTTCTAGAAGTATTTATCCAGTTTAAACAAATCAGCTAAACATAAGGACTGGTAACTTGATTTCCTTGCAGTTATATGTGAAAATATGAGGCCTTGGATCAACAGAAAATCGTAATTTTGAGCACTTCATTTATCTGAAATACGCCACGTTAATTTAACTTTAACGATATAAGGTGAACCTCTTGAATGTATAAAACATATCTCTAATAAATATTATAAGAAAGAAGATTTATTGAATGAATCAGTAGTATTAAGATATATGGAAAAACAATTATTTTCTATGTTAATATATTCAAGACACAATGATTTCTCATCATTGTTTATGTTATGAGTCTGTGCTCTTAAAATAAGTAACAGAAAATCTTGTTTGTTTTTTATGGTTTAACGCCATTTTTCAGCACAATACATGGCGGCCAGTATTAATGGTGGAGGAAGAACCCAGAAAACCCCCAGAAAGAACCACCGACCCACGAGAAGCTACTGGCAAGCTTTCTCACATAACTACATTAGCCGAATCTTAGACTCGAACACACACAGACAGAGGTGAGATGGCAGTGATCCGTAACGGACAGCGCTTTAGACCACTCGGCCACTTGGGGCCCCGTAACAGAAAAGAGTGAAGACAATAAGTTTTGTAAACTTTAATAAATAATTTACATCCCTAGAATACAAAGTGAAAACTGAGAAAAAAGAACTTATGGTTTTATGAATTAAATTAAAAAATAATCCTAATCCAAGAAATAAAAAACACAAGTCCTATCAATGAAAGGTTCTACATAAATCTCAGTTCAAATCCCGATGAAATTCAAGAAGGAAGGTTATGACATCAGTAATAGTCAGCATTGTATTGATGTGTCAACAGTGTCATGTTGAATCACAGAAAACATTATTTCAGTTGTTTAATTCCATATAAATTCCAATAAATGTCTTTGTCCAAGAATTATATCAGAGCACTTTTGTATTTCCAGAGAAAATAATCACTTGAATTCAATAATTTGAAGAAAATAAAATTGAGCCCAAACTGGATAAAAATGCAACTTAATGTCTCAGGTGTTAAAGCACTACTGATAAAATTTTTATGAAAACATCAGCTATACAACTACTCAAGATGCAAAACAGATTCCCAGGTGGGGGTCAAAAGTTCATCCTTCTGGAACAGAAGTTTGTTTACCAATTGACACATGCTTTTTATCACGTAGTCCAGGTATGACCTTGACTCAACTTAATGATTCTTACTCTGATTAAGATAATAATATATTTTTTCTTCTAAAAGTTGTTTACCAAAACTGCCACTGATTTTGGAACAAGATCAGCAAATAGATACAAAATTTTCTATTACTAGTTGTTTACATCGAAAATAATTTTTTTATATAAAAAAAAGGTCAGTCAGGTCAAACAGAACTAAACTCTTTTCTGGACAAGGTCAAGTCCAGTAAACAATGTTACATTACAATAGCATGTAATGGAATAAAAATATTTTAATACTAACAAACAAATTAAATTAAATATACATGTACATAACAGTTAACCATAGATCAAATCGTTGTCTTCATTTTATTCAGTGTTGTGGTATGTACTAAGATCGTATACCATCATACATTATGAAGAACGTGAATAAAACAATCAAGAAAATCAGCTACACATGCATGTTTGTGTGTGTGTGTGTGTGTGTGTGTGTGTGTGTGTGTGTATGTGCATGCATGCATGTGTGTGTGTCCAAGAGCCATGGGCCATTCAGTTGATTTCATAATCAACACATACTTTGTTCCCTTGTTTTGTTATCCATCAAGCCATATAATATATTGCTTTAAATTAACTACCTTACAGTGAAGTACATTATTCATAAAAGTTTACTACAATCCATGATCATACTTTCCTTATAAATGGAAAGTGTTATAATGAGGTGGTCTTATTGTGAGTGAGTCCTTTATACTAATATCATTGCAAATGTTATAAGATGTATTGGTACCCATACAAAATGAGTTGTCATTGAGGTCAATTTACCCTTTACAGTTAAACATGAAATTGATTTGTGTCATTTGCATGACATGATTTGCTTAAATTGCACAAGTTGTAAAACATTTGGTAAATAATTTTTTTAATAAATATAATAAATTAATTTTCCAGTCCAGTAAATTATATGCATCATAGGTTAGGTCCGATGGATCATTTTTTAAACCAACACTTATGTGTTTTGAGGGAAATGTTTGAGATGTACTGTTGTTGTTTGATTTTTTTTTCTTCTCAAGGTCATAATTAAAAATTGAGTTTCAGAATTGAGAAGAACAACAGCAGCTTCAGAGGAAATCCAATGGCTGCCTTTGTTTCTTACAGAACTTTGTGACAATGAATAAAGATTATCGGAAAAAATCAATCAAACATATAAAGCAGAATCTCAGTCACTGACATTGAATTACATTATCAATGCACATATATGTATATTACAGGATTAATCTTTATTAAAACAGAAAAATATGCAGTTATATGCAGTTCATAGGATTGCGGGTAAAAGCATCAAAGGCACAGTAAAACTTGTTCACAGATGCAGTGGATGATGGGATATATATTTATATGTAGATATATTGGTAGGTAAGATACATAGATGGGTAAACATGAATTTGTTTATGTCATCTATCATGAGTTCATTAACACATTATCCCTTGATGGTTTTTGTTGTTTTAGCATGAAATGCGAGTAGGAAACACATTTTGGAGACTGTTTCTGATATATTCCTAATACATGACTTCCAAGTGATTTTGCATTAGCCTAATGCCTAGTGGTGTTAGAACCTTTGTTTACCATTGGTTATTTGCTCACGCTGGAGCAGAAAGAAAAGTTGGATTTTTTAAAAACAAAATTTTGCTCAATGGACCCATCACTTTCTTATTGAGACCACTCTTTTTTCCATATGCCCACATTATCCTATGTTTTATGCAGGTTCACCTGTCAGTCTGCAGTTCAGACCGGTCTGCCTTAGATCTGAGGCCAAATATTATAAAATCTGGACACAAAATCGGATTACAACCATTGGCATATTTTAGGTTTTAAAAAAAAACTGGTTCAAAAATTGAGTTTTTCTCTCTGTATTTTGTAGTGCAACTAAAACATCCAGATTATTTGGTATCATTGTAGAGCTAAATTTATCTATCTTTCTGTAATACCACCCACTCTAGTATATCATACATGACCTTGACACTACAGATCTTGGAAGTCGGCTACTACCTCCTGCCCTGTAAACCTGGAGCCGGGGGTTAATTTGTAAATTTGATCAAAGCCAGCAGCTGGCCGAATTGACAGTTTATTGTAATTTTTCTTCTGACTACTTTTCTAACAAGAGTCAGCTGGTAGTTTTCATGAATCAAAATTATTAATTTCTTTATCTCATTTCCCATATATTTCATATATTCAGACTCTTTGATTCAAAGAGAAAAAAAGAATTGCAAATTCATGTTATTTCTCTGTCAGGGTCAAAAGGGTTAAAGCATGTCTTACAGCCAGAGAAAGAAGAGGAAGAAGAGGCGGAAAGCGATAGCGTCACAGCTTTGGAATGGGACCCTTTATCTACTGACTATCTGCTGATCTGCAACAAAAGTAGTGGTGTCCGCCTTGTGGACACTGTATCTGTAACATTAATTATGCGCTTCCATTTGCCCAGTGTAGCTACCAAGGTCCACACACTCTCTTGGGTGGCAAGTGCCCCAGGGATGTTTGTCACTGGTGGTAAGTCATGAAAACGAAAAATTTGAAGGTCCACAATTTTTGTGGCATAATTACAAGTGTCTATGTTTTATTAATAGAATATGATTGAAATTCACATGGAGTTACTTGTCCATGCACTAGTTCTGAAACATTTGAGTTCATTTTTGTTTGTGTTTTAATAGAAGTGAATCTTTTTTTCAGTGTGTTTTAATAGAAGTGGATCTCTTTTTATAGTGTGTTTTTAGGTGGATCCTTCTTTTTAGTGTGTTCTAACAGAAGTAGATTCTTATTTTTTTTTAGTTTCTTTGAAATCAAGCTACTTGATTTGCAGTTTTAAATTTTGATTTATAATAATACTGATGTAGAAAACTAAAATCTCAAATATCTTCATGTATGTACAGGTGAATTTATCTATCTTTTTGGCTGATTCATTTCTTAATTATCATAATTTTCTTGGCATTTCAGACTCACTCACTGGTGTTCTGAGGTTGTGGAATGTTTCAAAACCAAATCCAATTGAAAACATTCGGCTAAAAAAGAGTGCATTCCATGTTCTTCATTCAATATGTGATAATAATCCGACATTAGTGACAGATGAAAAGGACTCATCTTCTGATTCCAATGTGCTTTCTTCAACCAGTTTGGCCCAGGCACCAGCCATGGTTACTAACACCCATTTTGCCCTTCCTCCAGGCCAGGTTGTCTGCACCTTTCGGGATGGAGGGGTCGGGCTTTATAATTTAGGGAGGAGAAAATGGATCTTCCTCAGGGAACAGGTAATTTATACTCTGAGAGCGCAACTAACCTTTGGCACCTATTTGTCCCATTTCAAAATAATTACTATTGACTGTTTACCTGACAGCATTCAAGCAAAGTTTCCAATACCATGGTCTGGAAATTCCTGTAAAAAAAAAAAAAACACAGAAGATTCCATCATCCATAGACAGTGAAGCCTGTGTCTTTAAAGGGCACTCAGGACAACACAAATTTGTTTATTTATGGACAGATGTCTTTGTTGCAGAGTTTATATGTAAATATAGTGCAATTCCTAAATGCCAGAAACCCTTGGGACCTCAAAACAGTTTAATTTTGAAAGGTTTTTGGCCAACTAAGACTTTTATGAATGTGAGAAAAAAATAATCTTTTTTTTGAATAGCACTTATGTGATGAGAGAGAGAGAGAGAGAGAGAGAGAGAGAGAGAGAGAGAGAGAGAGAGAGAGAGAGAGAGAGAGAGAGAGAGAGAGAGAGAGAGAGAGAGATTACATACATGTATTATCACATAGTAGAGTTTTCCTATAGTATGTGCAGTTTCATACTTTTTATATCACAATATGTTACATATCACTTTTAGTGAATCTGATTTGTCTAAATATGAAATTATTGTGCAGTATTCTCATTACTGTTTGGTTGCAATCATGGAAAAACTGTTTTTAACACTGCCTTCTGAATTTGTTTGTTCACAATGAACATTTTGGAAGCCATTTTTTTACTCAAGTCACGAAAGGGAATTGGGGAAAAATTATCTCGTGTCTGAATATGACCAATTTACCAACATAGGTGCTTTTTTATGTAATGTATAGCATACCAGCTTAAGAAAAACTGACTAAAATCGCAAGAAGAAAAAAAAAGCAATAACAAGTAAAATTAAGGATATTGCTCAGTTGATAGTAAGTGTATGGTTGGAGGTGGTGGTATACCTGTAACATGGAATCCGACCTATATTTTAGCATGGTTTAAAGGTTAACATATAGAAGTAAATAAACTCATCGCTGTTCAAAGAAGAATGTGGACATAATTCCAAACTGATCGTGACTTTATCCAGCCACAACATATATAGGCAGTAAATATATGTGATGCAACTTAAAATGAAATTTGATTGCATATTCTCGGATCTCCTGCCTCAAATCTCAAATACTGCCAATATCTAGTGACAAATACAATACAGTAAATATGAGAATTTCTGCATCCAGGAAACCTGATTTTACATGAATTTTGCAGCAAAGTAATGTTTAGTTGTCAGAGTGAACTTTAGGGCAAACAATTTCTACTGTATTCTAAATGATATTGTATCAAAGACTGGCAACACATGTGTTGAAAAATGAATTTTCTGTGTAAAATGTTCTGTTTATGTGAAATGACATTTTTTTTTCTCGGATTTATTCTTTGTTAAAAAGTATAATCTGCTTTTAAATATTAATACTTGTTTGACATTATTTGGGCATATTTTGTATGCACAACAAATGAAAGTTGCAAGGTAAGTCAGAATGAACAAAATTATTCATTCTTCTTTTGGTCCAAATAAATTCCACGGAAATAAAGACTGTGATAAAAAACAAACAAATGGAAAATACGTTAATATTACATTTATTAAACACATTGAATAATGCATGCCAACGATTGCAAAAGTTAATCAAATTGTTTCATAAATTCAATTTTAAATCATTACCCATTTGAAATCCTCTTTGTTTAGGTAATGAGATTGGAATGTTTTTGGTTCAGCTATTAAACAAATCATTCATTTAGTCCAATTTGAAGACATTTTTGAAATGAAGTTTAAGTTTTGAGGAGTTTCACTGTATATTTAAAATAAGAGGCTAATAAATGCTATCCTGTATAGATATGTGTCCCATAATGCAGGTTCCTCTGTAGTATTTTCATGTGGTGTTGGAAGAAACTATATATTGCAGATTTAAATAGAATCTTTTTCTTTATGACTGGTTTTTCAAACCCAACATTTTGGGCTACAAGGGCCAGATGGCATCAGGTTATACATTACTGATCAAATAGTTGGAGCTAACAATCCACTTGGATCAATCAGGGTGTGAAAAAATGAATATGTATTGGTTAATCTCATGGTTCACAGAGTTTTTAACAATTTAGTCTCTTTGTACAGTCATTTGCTTTGAAAGGCGATGATTTAGTTATGCCGTGTCATGCTGCACCTGTCATTATGACTGAATTAGGTTTTCATGTAGGTCAACTACCCAGTCATAATCTGATTAGGAGGAATTTTCCTCGGTGGCATTGAGACAGTAGTTTGTATGCCAGACATATGACCAGAAGGGTACAGGTTAAACTCCTTTCCATCAAATCCATCCTGGATCGGCCAATAGGGTATTCATGGGCAAGACACTTTAATTGTCGTTGCACTAATGAAATCTATGTGTTTATGTGTTGTAAAATATCAAACATACTAAAACCTCAACGACATCTAAATTTAAACTGGGCCTTAGTAAATCTCACTTTTGTGGCAAGTCTTGATCTTTTGGTCCAGAACGATGTTTTGTTTACGAAATCCAGCCCTCTTGTAGATTTTGTTAAGGGATAAGGTCTATTAGGCATGATTAATGGAGAAATTTGTAAAAGGGACAAAGTAGCTTGTTACAAAAATTTTGTTTAGATTTTGTGGCTGAGAGGAAACGGTTAACATGAGTTGTTTTTGCAGAGAAAACTAGATTTTTGAACGTTATTTTAATACTTCTAAATTCAGGGTCATGTGGAGACAATATTTGATTGCAAGTTCCATCCAGAAGATCCTGATTTGCTGGCAACTGCAAGTTTTGATGGAACAATCAAAGTCTGGGATACCAATACCTTTACAGCGGTAACACAAAATGTTACTTTATATTATTTTGATTCATTCTATTCTGTTCATTGAAAACAATTATTATTCAGTATTTTCCAATATTACTATACAGTTTATTAAGTAAAATTATGGGGGCTCATTTGCATACACAAAAGTAAAAAATGATATTTTCTTTGTCAGTTTTAAACCAATTAGAATGCATGAAAGTAAGCTGCCATCAGGCTTGGGATTTGATTTCATGCCGAGATAGTCTAATTTTGTTCCTTATTGAAGACAATGCTTTTTTTTCAACCAGGTATGTTGGCAGTGGTTGAAAACTCACTTGCCTAGCATTGATGAGGCAAGTGAAAATCTTCAGGGGTCAAGTGAATTTTCAATTGGAGCTATCAGTGTTACTTATTAATGAAAAAGATGTTCTATGGAGAATATTGCACACTTTATTCATTGAAGTGTACACTTATACTGAAAGTTTGTAGTATAGGTCAACACTTTGTACTTAAAGTTTGTATTGAATGTCCACACCTTGTAGGAAGTTTGTATTGAAGGTTCACACTTTTTACTGGAATTTTGTATTGAAAGTCCACATTTTGTACTGAAAGTTTGTATTGAAAGTCCACACTTTGTACTTGAAGTTTGTTTTCAAGGTCCACACTTTGTACTGGAAGTTGTATTGAAGATCCACACTTTGTACTGGAAAGGTTATATTGAAGGCCCACATTTTGTAATGGAAGTGTGTATTGAAAGTCCACTCTTTGTACTTGAAGTTTGTTTTAAAAGTCCACACTTTATACTGGAAGTTTGTTTTGAAGGTCCACACTTTGTACTAGAAGTTTGTTTTCGCGGTCCACACTTTGTACTGGAAGGTTGTATTGAAGGTCCACTTTTTATACTGGAAGTTTATATTAAAAGTCCACACTTTGTACTGGAAGTGTGTATTTAAATTCGACTCTTTGTACTGGAAGGTTGTATTGAAGGTCCACTTTTTATAATATAAGTTTATATTAAAAGTCCACACTTTGTACTGGAAGTGTGTATTTAAATTTGACTCTTTGTACTAGAAGGTTGTATTGAATGTTCATACTTTATACTGGAAGTTTGTTTTGAAAATCCATTTTTTATCCTGGAAGTTTGTATTAAAGGTCTACTTTGTACTGTAATTTTGTATTGAAAGTCCACACTTTGTGCAGAAATTTCATATTGAAGATCCACATTTTGCTGGAAGTTTATATTGAAGGTCCACAGTTTGTACTGGAATTTTATATTGAAGGTCAAAACTTTGTACTGAAAGTTTGTTTTAAAGGTCAACACTTTGGACTAGAAGCTTGTTTTGAAAGTCCATGCTTTTGTACTGGAAGTTTGTATTGAAGGTCCACAATTTGTATTGACAGTTTGTTTTCCATTTGGTTGATCTAGGCCACACTTCAGTCTGGTCTCAGTATGTAATTTCTTTCAACTGGTTTAGAGGGATTACAGATCATGTTCCAGAAAACAACCTTTCACTTGAAAAATTTAGGTAATTAACATTGTCACCTTTTATATTTCATTAATTACTGCTTGACTGCAAGTTTATTCTTGGGAAAAGTAGCATTTTCGTACTTGCCTGACTGGCCAAGTGGATTTTGAGTAATTATTCAACCCCTGGAAGGGAGATAAAGACAGACAGAGGAAGTAATTTTTTATCCCAAGAAATGTGCAACAAGATTTTAGTCCACAAAAATCAATTCCCTCTTGGAAAATAAAATGGTTGCATGGTTACTACCCAATCATGCTAGCCAAATTACCAGAGTTCTATGATTACTATATATTGTAAGAAGAACAAACCATGTCAGTGGTTTAGGTGATAAAGAATTGTGTATTTAACATGTCATGCTGTGGCAGGTATGCTTTTATGTATTACATGGTTCATATGGAGTAAACGTTAACTTCCCCTGTCCTTATTTCACAGATGTCTTTTACAATGACAGATATCTTTACATTGACATATATATTTTATAATGACAGTTGGTTTTTTCACTGACAGATGTCTTTTACATTGACACATGTATTTTACATTCAATTTGACAGATGCCTTTACATTGACAGATATATTTTGCACTGACAGATTCCCCCACTGATATGTCTTTTACATTGACAGATGTCTTTTTACACTGACAGATGCCTTTTAAGTATTTTCATGTGAACTTAGTTTGCAGCCATATAATGATGTACTACCATAGATAATTGTGAACATTTTAAAAGAATATTATTTCCAGGCCTATATTTTAGGGATTTATATTTTACTATTCTCATTTATTTTCTATATTACCTGTAAAAGAATTGTATCATCCTTAAAATTTATCTATGAGGACTGCATGTTTACATTTTGTTTGGAAGAGTTTATCTTTCCAAGTTGCAAATTTTGTGTCTGTACATTTTAGAAGTTATGATGGGCAGTATATGTCCAGTGTTGTGCTGATGGGCTTTCAAACCTTGTACTGCATATGTCCTTTCCATGATCAGGTACATTCATCCTCAGGGAATGAAGGAGTGATCTACTCCATATCTTGGGCCCCAGCTGATCTGAACTGTATTGTGGCCTGCACAAGTAAACTTGGAATTTTTATCTGGGATATTGGAAAGGGTCGAGTCATCAAAAGGTTTAATGAGGTATGAGAAAGAGGTACGAGAAAGAGGTATGAGAAAGAAGTATGAGAAAGAGGTATGAGAAAGAGGTACAAGAAAGAGGTATGAGAAAGAGGTATAAGAAAGAGGTAAGAGAAATAAGTACAAGAAAGAGGTATGAGGAAGTGGTATGAGAAAGAGGTACAATAAAGAGGTACATGAAAGGTACATGAAAGAGGTATGAGAAAGATGTATGAGAAAGAGGTACAAGAAAGAGTTACAAGAAAGAGAGCTGCAGTGCTTTGTCATTTTAGTTTATAGTTATTTTTTAATGCTAATACAGGAAACAGATTAGACTATTTGCACCAAGGTGCAGGGGACAGCCAGGTGTTCTATTGCCCAAGGTCATAGGGGTGGAATAGAATGCATATTTGTCTACAACAGTGAGCCACAATTAGTTTTTTTTTCCTGCTTCATAACTATTAACATAAATATTTTATTATCTACAGCAGTGAGTCACAATTAGTTTGTTCTTTTATCTTCATTACCTTACAAAAAATATTTTATTATCTAACTGAGTTAAGGCTTTCACAAAAATAAGTGAAAATTGAACTTACACATTAAATTGAATTATCAGGTAAAAATTCAACCCTAAGAAATTTTAACCAAAAACAGTGAAGAACAAACACTTTAAACATTGTGAAAATACAGATTAATTTTGAAAATTGTAAATGCCTATCGAATTCATGTTACTACACCAGGCAGTAGTTTCAAATGTAATTAATCCTTATGTGCATCTATTGACCATAATTGTGCTTACGGATAGATATCTCAAACGATCCCATTTACAAGAATTCATCATCATCATCAGTCTCTTGACCTAGTGTAGTTGTTGAGGCACTGTGCTGCTGAACATCTGACCAGTTCCCTCCACTTGTCTCAATCATGTGCCAGATATCTTATGGTTCACTGTAAATACAATTAAAGCTGTTGAGTATTAATTGAAACTTTATTTAATGTCAACTTTGCAAGTTTTTACACTGATAATTTGTAGCACGTGTCTTTGATGTCTCAGATGTTAATGTCATGTTGTCATTAAGATGGAGAACCACTCTTGATATGTGATCATGGATCACTGTATATGTTAGAAGCTGGGATCAAATTCACGACTGTAGAGGACCTGATTTTGAAAGGTGCTGGTTACCACTGCTTTACTGTGTAGTCCCCAATAACACTACAACTAATGAAAGAGCAATACGTCTGCAGCCTAAAATCCATTATTCCCAAAATATAGCATTTAGAGTTAGTCATGAGTAGTTGGATATTTTTTATCTTCAGTAAGAACACTATTAAATTTTAGAGTTCTTCATCAAGATCTTTTTTGGATTATGATGGAAACTTTTAGAGTTTTTGAGAATCATTTTTTTTATTTACTATTCCAACAGTACAGGTTTTTCATGGGAAGGTTTTACAAATTTTTTTCCCCAGCTCTTTGACAATGATGAAAATATTAGGAGTTTTTCATTTCTTGACTATAACGGAAACATGAAGTTTTTTAGCACACTTTAAACAATAAGAGTGTTTAGAGTTAATTAACTTTTAACTACATTGGAAAGAAAATGTTTTGTTTGAAGATCACTTTGACCATGATGAAGAATATCAAGTCAGTTTTCATTCAGAATCTTCTTGGCTGTGATGAGTACATGCAGAGTACTTAAATAAAACACAGCAGATTAAAATAAATTTTAATGTGATTTTCAGCATGGAAAGAACCCTGTATATACAGTAGTATGGAACCAGCATGACTCCAGAAGAATTATGTCGTGTGGTGGAGATGGTTACTGGTAACTATACGTTTCATAGGTGTTTCTTATATCTTTTCTGTTGCTATCATTCTGTGTCCATGCTTTGACATTTTCATTTTTGGAACATAATGTTTATAATAATTCAAGCAAACATGGTACACGTGTTAAGCAAACTGTCATGCTTTTTTATATGTAGAATTTTCTGCATTTAATATTTCTTATGTGACCTTAGAAACAAATTGCAACACTAGCATAATACAGTGAAAGGATTGCACCGTAAGGCTGTAGTATACAATTGAAAGTGCTGGAATATAGGATACATTACTTACCTATAGAAGTCTTTATATACATTGAGAGCATTGGAACATAGGATACATTCATTAAAAGTCTTCATATACAATGAGAGCATTGGAACATAGGATACATTAATCAGAAGTCTTCATATACATTGAGAGCATTGGAAAATAGGATACATTAATTAGAAGTCTCTATATACATTGAGAGCAATGGAACATAGGATACATTCATTAGAAGTCTTCATATACATTGAGAGCATTGGAACATTGGATACATTAATCAGAAGTCTTCATATACATTGAGAGCATTGGAACATAGGATACATTCATTAGAAGTCTTTACATAAATTGAGGGCATTTGAACATAGGATACATTAATTAGAAGTCTTCATATACATTGAGAGCATTGGAACATAGGATACATTAATTAGAAGTCTTCATATACATTGAGAGCATTGGAACATAGGATACATTCATTAGAAGTCTTTACATAAATTGAGGGCATTTGAACATAGGATACATTAATTAGAAGTCTTCATATACATTGAGAGCATTGGAACATAGGATACATTCATTAGAAGTCTTCATATACATTGAGAGCATTGGAACATAGGATACATTAATTAGAAGTCATCATATACAGTGAGAGCATTGGAACATAGGATACATTAATGAGAAGTCTTTATATACATTGAGAGCATTGGAACATAGGATACATTAATTAGAAGTCTTTATATACATTGAGAGCACTGGAACATAGGATACATTCTGTATGAGTCGTTACTTATGGGAGACTAGAGCAATATGTCCTCCCTAGATGGCTTTCATTCAACTTTGTTATGAAATAGTATGTTTTTATGGTCCTATTTTAAAGTTAATTTACACCTTTCAAAGAATTTACACCAACACTCATGAAAAAATGGAGACTATTTTAAATATATTTCTTACCAAAAAGTTTCCTTGTATATTATATCAAAATTTGTACAATAAATACAATTTACTTAATTCTCTAAAACATGTATAATTTGAAAAAAATCCCAAATGTGTTGTTATTAGTTTTGAGAATTTCAGTATTGGAACTTGATGAATATTCTTTTAACACAAACTTCTCAGCAACAGAATGTTCGAAAACATTGCCTTTTCTCTTCAAAAGTTTGCTGTGGAAATATTGTGTCTAGTAAGAGGTTTTAAAGTGTCAAACTGCTGTTTTCTTTGTGTAATTTAGCATCATCAGACAGGTAGATGGAGAGATATTACAGAAGTACAAACACCCAGGTCCTGTCTTTGGTTGTGATTGGAGTCCCCATAACAAGTGAGTTCATATAATTCCTGTCTCGTTGCAAATAAGCCTTATGTGAATAGAAGCACTGGTTTTCAGTTGTACTCTCTGTTAATGAGCTTACTGTATGGCCCTGCATCTATCAGATGTTGTCTATCATCATTCATTCAACCTCCATTATGTTTAGTGTATTGTATCATAACATTTATGTTTGAAAAAGACTTTTTCTGTGCAACTGCTAATGCAATTTAGATGAAAATGTTTAAAAAAGCATCATGTACTTAAAATCTGTCAGCTTCATACAAATGATATCAATCAGCTAGCATAAAAGGCTACTGTTACCAACAAAAGCTCTGTTGACCATCATCTATTGTCCATCTTTTGTATGTTCACTAACACAAGTTTGCTTTTGCTTTTTCTCTCTACATTGAGGATTGCCGTGAAACTTTGAATGCATATTTATGTCAAAAGCTAGTTAGTCCTAAATGAAAATGGTGATGCTTGGAAATTTTCAATTTGGCTGCCACAGTTGCCATCTTGAAAATCTTTTATTGCTACTTCTCTTGATGCTATGGTCATATCAGTGTGAGGTTTTAATCAAAAGACTGTGTGATGTCTAGTTTTGTCTTAAGCAAAAATCATATAGATCTGACCTCCAATATGGCCACCATGATGGAGATATTGAAAATCCTGAATGTATGGCCATATTGATGTGGGATTTTCACCAACAGACTTCTATGATATCTCGTTGGTCCTAAATGAAAATCGTGCTGATCTGACATACAAAATGGCCACTTTGACAGCCATCATACAATTCTTCTTATTGCTAGTCATCGACAGTGGAAGTCATATTGACATGAAGTTTTCAACCAAAGACTTTTTATGGTGCCTAGTGGGCATTAAATGACCATGGTGCCAATCTGACCCTGTTATGAAAATGTTATTGCTATTAAATTGCTTCTGACAATATTTTTTAAAGGTACTTCTATTGGATGTTTGATTATATCAACATGGGATTTTAACCAAATACTTATTATGATATCTAGTTGGTTCTAACACTAATCTTTAAATGCTGAGCACCTAATGAGGCAGATGTTGGTACCATTTTTATAAGCCTTTGGTATGATTTGGCTGAGTGTTCGAACCTGCAACCTCATACATCCAAGGCAGATACTCTGATGACTTGGCCACCAGAGTGGTTCAGCATCATGTAGCCAATATAATGTCCATTATGGCCACTTTTAATGGTCAGCTAAATCATCTTGTTATCACGACTCATACTGAATGGGTGATAACTAATCGATGAATATCAGTAATGGTTTCCACACTAAGCAGTTAGTAAAAGAAATGATCTTATCTTAAATTCCTGGAAATAATTTCAGTAGCATGCATGTTGATAAGGGTTATAAAAAAATTATGGTTCTGGCTTTCCATCTGACCCTAATTTTTTGTTATGATCCTACTTTGTTTTTTAACACAGTTGTTAAAAGCAGTATAATGTATTGGACTTACATGATGTTGGACAATATTTTGGCTTTTTTAGTCCGTGCTTTGATATGATATATTCAGTTGTTTGGATCTTTGCAGTTAAGACATAGTTATTTGACAATCATATATGTGTAATGTCTATAAAAAAAAGAGCCCAGCAAAATATTCTTACCTGCCCTATTTGTTTTTCAAGTGAAACCACTACCACCATTTGTTTCCTGTACCATGTGATATTGGTAGAAATATCTTTTAAAGCCTGAATTTTTATTGCTAGAGAGACATAAGTATTCATTTTTTATTCCCAGGGAGGTAGAAATACTTGTATCAAGATATGCTAGCTTGCCCATCTTATCTTCCCTAGCAAATAATATCAGCATCATTATGCTGTTTCCAGGTGTGACATTGGATTCTGTTATGTTTGAAGTTAACAAGTCTTCATACAGAATAGTATGTTTTGTAAAGGTTTATCTCCCAGAGGATCATGGGAGTAGTAGTATTATGGTATGGATGATTAAACCTGTATAATATCAGGACAATTCGTTTCATTCAAGTACATTATAAGGGTGCACCATTGTATTATAGCCTCAGTAATAAATCTCAAATATTTATTTTAAAAAACTTACCTTTTCTTTAATTTACAGAGACATGTTGGCCACAGGATGTGAGGATGGATGTGTTAGGGTTTTCTATGTAATGGCATCTACAGATCAAGCACTAAAAGTATTTCCAGGTAAGAGTTCTGGTACAATAAAACCTGTCTTGAGAGACCACTGCTATGAGAGACCACCTGTTATGAGAGACCAGAATCTCCATGCTCAGATGTATTCATTATACAGTGTTATGACCTGTTTTAAAAGACCACCTGTCTAGAGAGACCATAAATTTTTTGGCGGAAGGGGTGGTTTTTCAAGACAGGTTCTACTATATATTGTAAATTACAAACAAAATAATCAATATTATGACAGATAAGATATATAGTATATGGTAAATTATGTACAAAATAATCCATGTTATGACCGGTAAGATATCTAGTAAATGGTAAATTACTTACAAAATAATCTGTGTTATGACAGGTAAGATATCAAGTAAATGGTAAATTACTTAAAAAATAATCAATGTTATGACAGGAAAGATATCTAGTAAATGGTAAATTACTTACTAAATAATCCATATTATGACAGGTAAGATAAATAGTAAATGGTAAATTACTTACAAAATAATCAATGTTATGACAGGAAAGATATCTAGTAAATGGTAAATTACTTATAAAATAATCCGTATTATGACAGGTAAGATATCTAGTGAACGGTAAATTACTTACAAAATAATCAATGTTATGACAGGTAAGATATCTAGTAAATGGTAAATTACTTACTAAATAATCCATATTATGACAGGTAAGATAAATAGTAAATGGTAAATTACTTACAAAATAATCCATATTATGACAGGTAAGATAAATAGTAAATGGTAAATTACTTACAAAATGATGCACATTATGATAGATTATAATTAAAAAAATAGTTTTTACATGTCCAGAACATAGAGAATAATGAATTAAAATGTCTGATAATAGATTTTTTTTATTATTTGTACAAGTTTGAGGGCATGAAAACATTTAACAACAAATCAGAATGATTACATCAAACTGAAAAATAATAGAATCGCCGCAAAAAGTTGAAAAATGACTACAAGCAGATGCAGCACAATGAAAAATCTGATAACTTGGTGCCCAGTTACTTGTTGCTAATTGCTAATACCCTTGTGTTCAGTGACTTTTTTAATGGTGTAAGTGTTGCACAGTGAATATTTTCATTGCATTCAGTTCAATACCAAAAGGATGAAATGGGAATAATAATAATAATAATAATAATAATAATAATAATAATAATAATAACAGTAGTTAATTTCTTGTGAAATGTTAAAACTTTAATTAATTTTTAACTTGGATACAGGGAAATCAAAAAATTACAAGTACTGCTATTAAAACTATTATATTTCAGGCCATGAAGCCAAGGTCTTTCATGTACGATGGTCGCCATTGCTCGATGGAATCTTGTGCAGTGGTTCAGATGATAGGTAATATTTTTAGCATATTTTTAGACCTGAAATTTATTTTTTAGAAGTCTCATTTCATACAAGGTAATATTTTTAGCATATTTGTAGACATTTTTTTTTTAGAAGTCTCATTTCATACAAGGTAATATTTTTAGCAATATTTTTAGACATTTTTAGAAGTCTCATTTCATACACCAGTGACAAACACTTTCTATATGAATCTAAAAAAGACATTGGTAACCGTTACAATTCAGTAATCATAAAAGAGAAAAAACATTGGTTACACTGTTTCTGAACTTTATAGGACGTTAGTGATTCAAGCAATATAGTGATAAAAGCTTACAACTGTTGAATTAGTCAGCTTTAACTATGTAGTACTTTTCCTTAGCAAATGCCATCCAGGATTATTTGTTTCTTATTCCTATAGTTTGACACAGTTTTAAATGTGACACTGAATTAAAACCATGTTGCTTATCATGCCAATTGTTTTAGCAAGTATTCTAGTATTTTTCACATCATATAGTCAGACTTGACTGGTTTAAAAACAGTAATGATTTTGTTTATAATTTTGTATGCATTATCTAATGACATAAAACATACAGGAAATACTCGATAATTTAGAAACTATATCCATATCTGTGATTTGTCATCTTTTTTTTTACCTAATGAAGAATGATTGAAACTTAATCCATTATGTGTTTTTTTTTTGTGGGTTAGAAAAATTGAGCAGAGCCTCACTCCTCCTAGGAACCTTGTGCAGAAGTGATTTTACTAACCCCCATCAGGGTATGTGATGGATTCTATTTGTCTCACTGGTGTTAGCAAAACAGTGAGTCATAAGTTAATGTTTCCAATGGTAACAGCGATGGTTGCTACATAATCTTTGTGAAGATTCTGTTTTTATATTTTTGTTTGAAAAAGGTGAGGTACATGAATAGCATGGTGTAGAAGTAAGATACTGCTTTTTGTGTAATCCCCAACTCTGATATTAATATTAATTTTATCATTATTTTTATTATTATTATTATTATTATTATTATTATTATTATTATTATTATTATTATTATTGTAGGACAGTCAGAATATGGGATTATACACAAGAAACATGTACCACTGTGTTAAAGGGTCACACAGGTCCTATTAGGGGTTTGTTATGGAACACTGAAATCCCCTACTTACTGATATCTGGGAGCTGGGACTGCACAATCAGAATGTGGGACACTAGGGATGGGGCATGTCTGGACACCATTCAGGACCATGGAGCTGATGTCTATGGTAATTCATTAGTTGTATGTGATATGAATGAATTGTTTTTGTTTGGCTTAACCATCTTGCCAATTGTTTAATCTGCTATAAATAGTTTAAATGACTAAGAATGTGCATGTAAATAATAACAGAAATGTGACTTTTTCAGAGCAATAAAGGATGACACCCAGGGTAAATAAAGTTACAATATTATGGCATGATATGTTCTCATGTCTTTACCTCTGGCCAGTAAGGCTATAAGAACTAGTAGATGCTGATATTGTTATTCATACGATGAATCGGGTGTTGACTAGTTGCTAAGAAATTTGCATATCCTGGTAAATATGTCAATATATGTGTTTTGTTAAACTTGGTGCTTCAGAGTCCAAAATCATTTTAGAAGAGGATTCCAGTCCAGAAATTGTGGAGTTATTTTTAAGTCCTTAATTTAAAAGTGGGTGGTACATATAATTCACTTTGTGCATGCATCTGTCTGTACCTCAAGGCTGTTACCCACATATAATTAATATACTCATCAGAAAGGCTGTTATCCAGATATAATTAATTAACTCACATAAAAAGAATGTTATCCACATATAATTAATTTATTCATCTAACAAGAATGTTACCCACATATAATTAATTTACTCATCTAACAAGAATGTTACCCACATATAATTAATTTACTCATTTAACAAGAATGTTACCCACATATAATTAATATACTCATCTAACAAGAATGTTACCCACATATAATTAATATACTCATCTAACAAGAATGTTACCCACATATAATTAATTTACTCATCTAACAAGAATGTTACCCACATATAATTAATTTACTCATCTAACAAGAATGTTACCCACATATAATTAATTTACTCATCTAACAAGAATGTTATCCACATATAATTAATATACTCATCTAACATGACTGTTATCTACATGATTGACTGCTGTATTCATGCAACTATATCAAGAAATATTCCTTGTTAATTGGTCATGAGCATTGGTTGATGTTGTCCAAGGCATGCACACACATACATTATGAACAGAAAATAAGACATTTTGACTTAAATTTGTCCATTGCAGTGTCCAACACACACACACACACACACACACACACACACACACACACACACACACACACACACACACACACACACACACATATGCATTGCAATACATAATACTTGGATAATATTTTTATACTGATAGATGAAACAACTTGTGGCTGATTCTGTTGTCCAATATGTTTTTAGAAACTCATAAAACCACAAAGATGTATATGTATAAACATTTGCTTCAAGCATGTTGTATGATGATGGACAACAAGCTTTTACATCTCTTAATATGCCTAAGTTCACTGTCACTCGGTCATGAATATTGTATTATAAAGTTTCTATTTGGGGCATGACATTTTTGTTTTATTTATGTCTAGTTTGGTTATCCTACAAATTGCAGTGAACACATCTGAAAGCAGCTAACATGTTTGTTTTTCGTATTAGCTTTATACTATGTTTATAGAAATTAAATTATTTATATGTACCTGACCACTATATTTACCTGCCAGTTTATCAGGAATATTCATGTTTGCAGGTTTGACATGTCACCCTGGTAGACCATTCATCTTGGCCTCATGTTCTCGTGACTCAACTGTCCGACTGTGGTCACTGACCTCGCTGATACAGCCGATAGAGATGAACATAATTGCAGGCAAACCTTGGTCTGAGATCCTGGGTACAACAGGTCAGGACAGTTTTTTTTTAAGTGAAGTATTATATGAAATATATATTGAGTTTGAAAACTATATTACTATTAGCTTTTTTCCTCACATGGCAAATTCATTTGCCTAATGATGACAAGATGGTAGTGGTCTCCAATCACTGGAAGCAATTATATGCTATTAAATAATTTGTTTAGGAATTATTGGAATCTGCCCCCCCCCCCCCAAAGCTCCAACGTTAATGTCCAGCGTAATTCCACATTTTATTCACCTTTCAAAGGCAACCTGCTCTGGTGGCCTAGTGGTGAGAGGAACCACATTGGATGTGGGAGGTCACGGGTTCAATCCCCAGCCGAGTCATATCAAAGACTTATAACAATGGTACTAACAGCTTCCTCATTTGGCGCACAGCATTAAGAGGTTAGTGTTTGGATTGGCCGGCCTGGTGTCAGGATAATAAGACTGGGTGGGACATCATGCTACATGTCTGAGGCATGATGTCCCAGTGCTAGACATCACTATAAACTGCCACTTTGCAGACATCATAGTGATATGACTGAAATGTTGTTAAAACTATGTTAAAAATCCAAATCACACACACACACACACAACTTTCAAAGGCGGATAAACAGATGAAAATGAACTAAGCCTTCACTTTAAAAGCTATTTCCCTCATCCATTTGAAGTCTCTCGTGTAAGGACAAATGTAAATTTCAATCTCCAGCTCTATGTACATGTTATTGAACAAAATATTTGTAAACTTGAAAAACTGCAATGGCATGACATCACAAAACCCTTCCCACCTCCATTCTCATCACTTGAACCTTTATACTTCAAGTGAGAGGTCATAACATAATGCAAAATTTGTTTTCCTGCCTTGACTGCATATGAAATGTTTTCATAAAATATTTCAAAATGTGATTATTTGCTCACTAGGATCCAATGATTATTTACTCATTAGGACTTTTCATCTCATAGGACTTCAAGGAACCTAGTGAGTATTTGCTCATTAGACTTGAATCTCCTCATAGGACTACAAAGGATCCAATGATTATTTACTCACTAGACCTTTTCATCTCATAGGACTTCAAGGGACATAGTGAGTCTAGACTTGAATCTCCTCTTAGGACTAAAAGGGATCAAGTGATTATTTGCACATTAGACTTTGATTTCCTCATAGGACTACAAGGGAACTAATAATTGTTTACTCTTTAGACTTTGATCTTCTCATAGGACTACAAATGATAAAATGATTATTTACTCACAAGACCTAAACATCTCATAGGACTTCAAGGGAATTAGTGATTATTTGCACGTTAGACCTTTGACCTCATCATAGACTATAACGGAACCTTGGGTTACATTCCTTTGCAGATGGTTACAGAAAGGGCAACATAACCACAAAGCTAAAGTTTTGTGAATTTTCACATGCTGGTTGCGTTGGAGATGGGCAAATGACAGATGTACAGAGAGAAAGATGGATGGATGGATGAACATTTAGATGGTGGCTATAACAGTACTTTCAGAAAATCATGGGGATAATACATACACTTGTTTCATGTACAGTAGTGTTATTGTTGGTCTAATTTCAGATTTAAAATACCAAATTCCTCTTCATCTAGAGATCTTGCAGATAATGATTCCATAGTGATAGGGTCAGGTAACAATGCACATTCTGTATTAATTTTATTTCAGATAAAGGTAACTCCTTAACATCCCCACTGCTGACTGGAAAGACATCCAGGGATTTAAAACTTCAGATAATGATTGCATAGTGATAGAGTCAGGTAACAATTTACATTCTGTATTTATTTTATTTCAGATAAAGGTAACTCCTTAACATCCCCACTGCTGACTGGAAAGACATCCAGGGATTTAAAACTTCAGAGTGAAGAGTTTCCACAGAACCTCAGGGCACGTTCTCTTAAATTTTTCTCAAAATTTTTCTTGGTGAGTATAAGAGACAAATAAATATAATCTGATTTTAGTCAAACTTTTAATTTCATTTTATTTTAAGCACAAAGCAAGGAAGGCTTATATTAATGGAGGATATTGAGTCTTTAAGTTAATAGGTAGTATTTTTTGCGTTGTGGAAGATAACCAGGAACAAATAATACGTTTAATAGCAGCAGTTACTTATCCTGCAACCATTGCATGGCTAACCTATTTTCTTCACTCTATGGGGGGTTGCATGCACATTGAATGGATTGTGAGTTTTGGGCACAAAAATAAGTTAACTGCACAATAGCAGCATAGGTATAAAAAAAATCAATTTTACACCCAAAAACTAAATTTTAGTTAAGTTTTGACAAATTTACTATTATATCTTTGCACATCCATCATATGAGGTGGAATTTAAAAAAAGTGGAGGTTACAAAAAATCAGGAATCAAAGAGTAAATCAGAATTGGTGAGAAGAAAAGGTTGATTTGACTAATTTTGGTTGGAGAGAACTTGTAGGACTATTAAATATACTTGTATCAATTAGTCTTCTGTAACATAATAGTATATACCAGCAGTTTATTAGTTAGTATTTAATGCATAAAAACAGTTCACAGTATGAACCTTTTACTTCATGGGTTACAACACAATTCTTCTTTGAATAAAGTTAATAATGTAGAACTTTCCTGTCAGCAGTGATTGTCAACATGAGGATATTGTGTTAAAGTTTTGAAATTCATGTACTTAAACTGTTGAAGGAAGGGTGGACATTTGTAGAAGATTTTGCAGAGTTGTAGAATTCCATTGGAATTCTTCTTACATATCAGGTGGGGCAATCTGTCATATAAATAGTTGTATTTATGCTTTGGTCAAAAAAGTTGTTTCATTTGCTTATGTTTACTAAACTCCTTGATAGATTTATAATATACACAACACAAGTTATTATGAACCCAAGACAGTTCATTCTTTTTCTGTGCTCTTGCCACTAGCACCATGTGATCAAGGTCACAGTCATGTAAAATCTTCATTCAAGGTTTTGGCTGATGTTTTTTTTTTCTAATTGCTTATATGATGGATTCTTTTTTCATACTTGATAGGAATCATTTGTGTGACATGCTCACTTTCCTTATTTATCTTGATGTCATGGTCAGTCATACAAAAATGGAGATTCTGTTTACTGTGTTTTGTTTGTTCCTATTTCTTAAACCCCTTGATGGAAATATTGTTCATTCTTAAAATGATTAATTATGAATCATTCTCAGACATATGGATATCCTCTTGGGCATGCAGGTCAAGGTCAAGGTCAAAGATTTGTCCTAAAGCTCTGTATGGGTATATATTCAGATAAATCATTCTGTGGCATGTGCCTTAACCTTTGGACCTTGGGATCAAGGTTACTTGTTTGATAGCACATTTTGAATCATGGGCTTAACATGCAGTTCTGGGCCTTTTTATATATATTGGGTACCAGTTTTCATGGATTTCTTGATTGCCACAAACTGCAAACTTAAATACCCAGCCAATGTATATATATATATTTGGTATTTATTTATCATTTCTTACAGAGGCATCAGCTCATATATACAAACTTTAAAATTTTAATTGTTTTCAAAACTACCAAATTAGATACCAACTAAAATATGAAAACAACAAAAAACAGAATTCATTGAATCTGACATCCAGTCATGCATGTAAACTCTTTTTAAATAGGACAAACTGACTTGTTTGTATCTTGAGGGGGGGGTCTCTGTCTTATTAAGCTAAGCAGTATCTATAAGTAGCAATACCATCAAGTAATTGTTGTTGAGAACTTTATCCAGAAGTGTTAGCAGTAATTTCAAGTAAAAATAGGTTTACTATCTTCTGGTTTTAAAGTATGTTGCTTTTTTAAGTACTCTAGACAAAGTTTTTGGTAGTTTTGAAAGTCAATCTTAGCAGACAAGTTTCTCAAGCTTGTCATGCCAAAACACATGTCATTCTCAGTTTTTCTTCATGGTTTTGATTGAAATATTATAACCATCTGCTTGTAATACTTTAAACATCCACTGCTTAAAATGTTATCAGTGGTTGTCCAGAATGCTATCAATGATAGTTCAGAATGCTATCAATGGTGGTTCAGAATGGTATCAGTGGTTACCCAGCATTTTTACCATAATAAATGTAATCTAGAATGGTATCAGTGGTTGTCCAGAATTTTTACCATAATAAATGTAGTCTAGAATGGTATCAGTGGTTGCCCAGAACTTTTACCATAATAAATGTAGTCTAGAATGGTATCAGTGGTTGCTCAGAATGGTTACCATAACAATTGTAGTCCAGAATGGTTTCAGTGGTAGTCCAGAGGAGGTTTACTAGACAGTCATCAGTATTGGTCAAAACATTGGACTTGTGACTACAAAGGCGTGGGTTTGATTCCTGCCTATGGATCAAGTCAAATCATTACCTCGGTATGTCTTTTCTTCAAGGCACTTTTCTCTACTGCCTCTGTATATTATTACCTTCTAGTGTTGATGTGCCATTAAACACTATCCAGACTAATTAGAAATGTTTTTACTAGTCAATTATGAGACATTAAAGGTACCACACAGTTTTGCTCTTTTAGGATAGATGCTGTTGACATAGAAGTTGAATATGAAATTATGGAAATTTGCTGATATAAATATACTGTAAAGAGGTGTCATCAAAACAGGTTGCATTGTGCCATATATACTTATATACAAGTCATATCCAACTTTGGACAAAATACACCTTGATCTCTTGTTACATAATGCACTAGTAAATATAGTATAACATAACTCATAATTGAGTATATACAGCATATAATTAAGTGTTACTGATATATTATTTCAGCCCCCTGGAGGGACCACAAACCTGTGGGAGCTTGTGTCTGTTGTACAGGGGATGGATGACACCATGTTGTCTCAGAACTACAGCAAAGGCATTATGCATGTCAAACATTTCTCAAAGTTCAAATCTGTAAGATATCTTTCCATAATTCCCTGCTTCATCTATAAGTGTTTTTGAATTTTTATTGAACATACTTTGTACCTGTGATTAGCACACTGTCTCTGTCAACAAAAAAACAAACAAAACAATACCCATGTACATAGATGTCCATATCATTCAATGAATATTATAAATCCATACATTTACATTCATGTCTTTTTTATAAATGGAAGTAGAGACAAAGCTTTCGGAACAAACAATATTAAAGGACCATAATCAGAGAGTATTGAATCTTGTTGGAGAAAATACATCTCTGGATTTTCTTTATCTTTGAACAGAAGTTAGGTCTATGATTCTAAAATGGAAATTGTAAATCATGTATGTTTCACTTGAATGATATTTTAAAATAAATCTTATCTCTTTTGAGTATTAATTATTGTAGGTTTTGTTTTATGAAGGCTTATGTAGTCCAGTGCAACTAGGAACTGTTCATTGTAGAAAAAGTAAGAAAGGGCATGTTTTAAAAAGTTTGTGTATTAGATTTGATGTACAATTCCTTCATCAAATATGCATGGAATTCGATAGCGTTTTTGTTTTATTTGTATGTTCTTCATCATCCATTCATTTACTTTGTATTACCGTAAGTGACTTTATTTGGCACATTATGACTTAATGGGTATTTTCATTTGTTGTGTGAATCCAGCTTGGGGAGAACTAAACTAAGGATGACTTTGGCTTTCTGATGCAAATTTGAAAAGGTTTGGAGGCAACATGCCACTCCACCTGCATCATTGGTTTAGAAATTGGATGGAAGGTACACAGGTAATCAAAGAGATCTCTTCAGATCTCAGCCTCATGCAGCAGACAACAGCTGAACCTGTCTAGTCAGCATTCTTACAGGGGACTCAAGACACCAAGTTTTGCCATCCAAAGTTCTCTCTTCTGCCACTGACCCACCACCCCACCAACCATGGATAGTATGGGATGGGGAATCCAGACTCCTACAGTTACAGTCACATTGGATCAACATTTTAACATAAAACAAATGGTTGATTCAATTCATTTCAGAGCAGGTTCAGGTTTTCTTTATCTCCTGTTTCTTCCTCTCTCCTTCTAATGAATATGTTATCAGATTGGGAGAAGGATGAAATAGTTCAGGAGATACAGTTGTTCATCACCAAAACAGAGATTGTTAAAACCACAATCTACATGGTTTATTCAAGGCTTTTCCTCATCTAGAAGGTGAACAGGAAGTTGAAACCGATCACTGACCTGTTGCCTCAATCAATACATTCTACCACCAAAATTCAAGATGGAGATGGTGACGCCAACCCATCTCCTCATCAGAAGGACAAGTACGCCATCAGTCTTGATCTGATGCATATTTTCATGTACTGATCTACCAAGCATCACAAGATTTTCATCGGTTTGCTTAACTCATGATTTATCCGTTCAAAGTTGTACACTTTGGTCTCAGTATCAGCCTTGGGCTTTTGCCAAGATTATGGATTGCATTGTTACTTTATTCCAGTCAACCTCATCAACAACAATGGTATCATACTTGAATCCTCAAAAACATATGGTATATTCAATTCTAGTCCAAGGCAATAAATGATCACCTTTCACCTTTCACCTTTCACCTTTCAATTTGCCTAAGCTTTCATGTGGACTTGGACAGATCAGATTTTCATCCATTCATTCCAATGTTTTGTCGACCTGGGCATATAAATTCTTACCAATCACATTGGGACACAGTTTCCTGGTAATTACATAACTTGGATCTTAGAACTTTTTGAGTCCATTTTCAACAATTTTTTGATGATGTTCTGCACTGGATCTAAATTAATGAGGACTACCCACTGTTGAATGCACATCTGTAGCTGATATTGTCCAGTTCTTCCTAGTTGCCAAAAGAAAACATTTAGACCCTGATCAGTGGGATGTAGGATATACTATTGACAGTGACCAGTAGTACCCACCAGAAATATGCCATGCTGTTTCTAAAGCCATATTTGCATATGCAAAATGGCAGATTTGACTAGATCTATGTCATGATATTGAGCCTTGAAAATCAGGCACCTGATAAATATTATGAACTTTGCTTTAAAAAAAAAAACAAGAATGCTCTAGTCTCAGACAACATAAAACCATGACATACTTCAAATAGGAAATACTCATCATGTGAGGGAATAGTGTTTATTCTATTAATTGTACTTTTTGAAAACAAATATTTTTATTTCAAACATCACTGGATTTAAAGAGATTACAGTAAAACCTCTGCTATGAGAGAACACCTGTTTTGGGAGACCGAAATATCAATGCACAGATTTATTGATTATATAGTGTTATGATCTGTTATGAGAGACCACCTGTTTTGAGAGACCATTATTTTTGGGCAGAAGGGCTGGTCTTTCAAGACAGGTTCTACTAACATACAGCTTGTCATATTTTTCTGTTATCCTGTGTTCTGGAATTGCTAAAACGTATAACACAATAATGTGATGTCACTCATCATATGTACCTATTTAAAACCAAAAACGAGATATTTTATCAATTAAACAAAATTACACGACATTGCTCAGTGTACTTGATACAGACAGTTATACATTTATATAATTGCAAAATGGGTGTGGTAAATATGTAATTATGAACTCCTAATTAAAATTAATTAAGCTTTTAATGTCAGGTTGCATTGTCCTCAAGAACAACCTAAACCTAATGATTTGTTTGCTAGTGATTACATCATTCTAATCACTAAACATGATGCACCTGTTGATAAAAATGAAAACTGGCAAATATACTTTTTAAAATGAGCTCTTTACATCATATTTTTTAATTTTTCACATGATTTGATCTATCATATGTACAACAGTATGGGTTAAAAGAAAGCAATGTAAAACCTGGTATATTTATATTTACTTCATAAACTATCGGACATTATAATACGGAAACTAATGCTGTTCAGCGTATAACACAGTGGGCAGTTATGGACCCCCCAATACCGCTGTATAATATAGGAGAGCTGTATGTACTGATGTCAGTAATGATGATTCTGTTGGGGTGCCAACCTGTTGCAGCACTTCACAAAGGTCAGTGGCACATGGAAGCCATAGGTTTTGTCTCTTCATATCAACCATCTAGAAATGAAAGCTGTCATCATTACATTCAATTTCTGGAAGGATCATATCTCATGAAAAATTGTGAGTATGTCCTGATTTAGCAGTTTCTATGTCGATGTGAAGAAATATAAATATATTTTAAAAATCAGACATATTCATGACAGAATGTTTGTCCATGGGAAGGGGTAGATCATTCACACAGAATAGTCTTGCCACCCATCAATCATTGGATTGAGGCATTTTGGGGGCATCCAATGATATATCTTTGAATGACTGAATGGAATCACAAGTAAATGCCCATCTTTGTCAACCCCTCTCCAGATACAGATATGTGGGCTGTGGATGCACTGTCAATTGTCTGGGAAGGGTTTTGGGAAGGGTTTTGGGCCTTCACCACCCCTCCCACAGTCTTAAAATTAATCCAGAAGTTACAGGTTCAGAACTTCAAAATGATTCTTATGATATTTGACTGCTAAGAATGAGTCATGTTATCTTTTTAACTGATGTTCTCATTTAAAGTCAGAAGCCCAGGAGCTGGAGATGATCAAGATGTCAAAGTTTGGAGGTGGGATTGGGTCACGCTCTAAAGAAGACAGGCTGAAGGAAGCGGCAGGGATTCATATTAAACTTGGCAATATCCAGCGATACTGTGAGCTTATGGTGGAGCTTGGAGAGGTATGTGGGCCATTTAATTCAGATTTTTGTCTTGCTATTGAGACAATACTCATTCTGGGATCAAATTTTACTGACTGTAATGCAAGAAGGATTGCTTGTGATGGGATAAGGTGGGGTAAAAGGTCAGCATCATATGGACATAAGGATAACTATTTTCACCAAAACTACTGAAGTTCTGTACCACATTCCATGCTAAGCTCAGTAGATAGCATGCATATGAAACAAGATAGACATCCTTTGATTTGCTGACTTAAAAGGTCAAAGGTCAAGGTATGAAGACCTCCAAGAAGGAAAATAGTTATTACAAAATAACTTGGACCTTGTGCCACAAAACAATAACCACATTTATGTGGATGACTTACACTTGAATCAAGAAAGACACCTATCAATGATTCAAAGGCTTAAGTCACAGAAAAATGGTTTCTACAGAATATATTGAGTTGTATATCTTTCATTTTAATAAAATATTATGGATGGCATGCATTTAAGACAAGATACTGTTGTTGTTCTTGTACGGTTTAACGCCATTTTTCAGCACACGATAGGCTATACATGGCAGCCAGTATTAATGGTGGAGGATGAACCTGGGAAAATCCCCAGAATGGACCATGTACCCACAAGAAGCTACTGGGAAGCTTTCTCACATACCCACATTGGCTAAATCTGAGACTTGAACCCACACAGACAGAGGTGAGATGGCAGTGATCCATAATGGAGAGCGCTTTAGACCACTAGGCCACTCGGGGTTCCTCAAGAAACTGTTTTAAGATACCTAATAATAAGGTGGAGCATATAATTTAGTATTGCTAGGCAACATTGTCATTAAATGGCTATTCATTATGGGTATTTATTAAATGGCTATTCGTTATGTGTATTTATTAAATGGCTATTCATTATGGGTATTTATTAAATGGCTATTCATTATGTGTATTTATTAAATGGCTATTCATTATGGGTATTTATTAAATGGCTATTCATTATGGGTATTTATTAAATGGCTATTCATTATGGGTATTTATTAAATGGCTATTCATTATGTGTATTTATTAAATGACTATTCATTATGGGTATTTATTAAATGGCTATTCATTATGGGTATTTATTAAATGGCTATTCATTATGGGTATTTATTAAATGGCTATTCATTAACTAGGAATTCATTAAATGGGTGTTCATTAAATAGGGAATTCATTAAAAAGGGTACTATGTCTAGAGAAGGAAGGTTTTACATATAATGCTGTTTACCACATGACTGGTGTATAAGATTTGTTAGTTTGCTCATCCTATTCTGTCTAGATGCTAGTGTGTATCACAGTTTACTATCTTGCAGTGGGAGAAGGCACTATCTGTTGCCCCAGGAGTGTCCATAGAATATTGGAAAGATCTTGCTATCAGGTAAATATTTCAAGTCAATCAGGATATGTCGGGAGCTTTTTGGTGGTGTTGATTTAAAAGGGGAGAGAATTTGCAACCATTTTTCAAAGACTGCTTGCTACTATTTAAATTTTAATTGGACTGATTAGCATATAGTGGGGTTCATAGACATACAGGACAGTCTAGACATTATTATGATTTTAGCTTTTAAGATTTAAGGTCTTTAAATTTTTAAAAATCAATATTGTACTTTCTAAGTGTTTGAAGGAGTCCTAGGAAAATTTGTTATGCTTGCTCAAAAATTAATTTGAACTATACAGTTATTATATTCTTTATGGAATTTCTTTTCCACTTGTTATTTTCACCTTTTCCTGTCTGTGTTTTAAGTCCTGGAAATTTATTTTTTGGTCATGTAGTAGTCATTGAAACATTCAAATTCTCTCATGGAAATGTATAAAGCTGTTAAAGACTACCCCACCTCTCATATTTAATTATAATTAGTGTACTCTGATTCCATATCTACTTCGGATCTTTCATCCTGAAATAGGCGTAATTGTAATATGTGCAATTCATTTTGAGCAAGTTAAGTCTTTAGTTCTAAACTTAAGAAGCAATTACTTTTTTTGAGTTTATGTTTAATCAAAACATTTTCACATCGATTATTAAAGATGACATAGAATGACTAATAATGGGTACAAGGGATTCTTTTCTATAATTTTCATCTTTTGAAAATGTTTGCTTTTCCACAGACAAATGCCACAACAGGGTTAAATTATAGTATTATCTACCAGATGCATTAAATTAAGTTGAGCTTCTTTTGTTAAAAATATAATATCATGGATTTTTAGAGTAAAAACTATTGGGTAAAATTAGTCCTTTACATAATTCTAACAGTAATGACTCATGAACTTTTGATGAAATGTACAGAAAACAATAATTTAACTCAAAGTATACCTTTGATATCATTCCAATTTTGATCTTTACCTTTTATATTGACGAGACATAATTACAAGAAATGATGACATGGTGGCATGATATTCATTGGTTTTTCATTCTTTACTTTCATAGGTTCATACAAATTCTGATCGACCCATGCCCCATAAAGGAGGCACAATTGGGTTTTTTTAGCTAAGAGAATCCATTTGATTTAGAGGCTTGTCTTTATAAAGCCACTCATTATATCAATTCCCTCTTTAATAACTACACTGATTTAGTAATGGATTTGTCTAGATGACTTAAATTTTTGTTGTATTATAGTCACTGCTACATATGTACATGTCTGCTATAAGGTGAAACTTATTATTTTATGATGTTGTCAGTCTGTCTGTCTGTCTGTTATCAGTTTCATTTTTTGCACAATAAATCAAGTTTTGTGGATTGCTTGTATTTTGGGTAAGGAAGAACCTATTGCTTTTGAGACAAAAGGCAAATGGTCATGGTTAGTGAGATTTAAATGCCTGGTTTTTGTTCAATGAATTGAGCTGTTGACTTTCTGTGGTTACCTATCTCTCTGGACTGCTTGCATTTGGTAGGAAATAAGCTCAAAGAATTCTCTATCAAATGACCAAAGTTAAAGGTCACTTTGAAAGAAGAAAAATGGTTTCAGCACAATAACATTAGTTGAACATTTCAGACTTGCATCAATCTTTGTAGATGTCTTGTACTTTGGTAAGGAAGACATATTGATTCTTGGATCAAAAGGTCAAAGATCAAGGACACTTAAAAAAAGAAATAAGGTTTCTGAACAAAATGGACGTTTTGGGCTTGTACCTTCACCAAAGTTTGGGGACGACTTACATGTTTGGTGAAAAAGAGGCCTCCTGAATTTGGGGTCAGAGGTTGAACTTTGAATTTGCATTTAATGTAACAAAAGAACCTATAGATTATGTGGTCTAAAGGTCAGAAGCTATGTTCATGGGTAAGTCTGACAAGGAAATAAAATGGTTTCTACACACAAAATCATTAAATTTAGTTTAAGATGACATACCTTTTAGCCAACATTGAGTTTATAGAGACCCCTTGTCAGCCATATCATACCATTGCCTACATAGAGGACTGTTAAACACAGGAAAAATGTATAATGTTCCATACATGGCACTCTTGTCTTTATTACTCAGCTGTTGAGAATCAGTTACAACATACAATCACATCTGCAGTAAGTATTTTGTTTTTATGTATAAATTTTATGTAAAATAATCACTATTATTACACATCCTTGTTGGAAAATAAAGTTACCTCACTTAAAACACATAGCTTTTATGACTACCATTTCTAGTATTTTTAAGAGTGAGCAATACAGTCTTTTTCTGATCACTTATTTCAGTACTAACATTATTTTGTTGTTTACGTCTCTTAACGGAACTTTTCACCTGTAGTGTTGTTTATTGGGCAATGGCATGTGAGTGAAAGGAGATGGCATTATACTCCAATAGAAAACATTGTAGGAGGATAGTTATCAATAGAAGACTAGCAAGAATAAATTTAGTACATCATATAACATCATGTGACATCATATAACATCATGTGACATCATATAAAATCAGTACATGACAGTAGTGCCCTTTAGAACATGTACAATTCATGTTATTAAGATTAGCATCACAATCAAGGAAAGGCATAATGTTCTAATAAAAAAGATTTTTTGTTAAGTATAGAATCCCAGTTAAGTAAAGGCATACTGTTCTAAAATATATTCTTGGTATTAAGTACAGTATAGCATTCCAGTCAAGGAAATGCAAGATGCTCAAAAACAGATTCCTGTCATGTATAGAGTCTCAGTCATGGAAAGGCATAATGTCCTAAAATAGATTGGTGTTGTTAATTATAGCATCCCAGTCAAGGAAAGGCACAATGTCATAAAAACAGATTCCTGTTATTAATTATAGCATCCCAGTAAAGGAGGGCATGATGTCCTGATATAAATTACTGTTGTTAATTATACAATCTCAGTCAAGGAAAGGCATGCTGTCCTAAAATAGATTCCTGTAGTTAGCCAATTGGAACTCAAGAACATATCATGTGATGTCCTAAAATATATTGTTTAATTTAAATAAGCATTTGATATATTTACATAATATTCTTTTGAAATTATTCAATCAATAAAGGGAAAACATAAATTATTCTAAATGTTTATACATAACAGGTATACCAAATTTTTAATGAAGGAGGACAGTGACAATGCAGTACCCTATGCAGTAGCTACAGCAGATTCCAAAGGTTTGACCAAGTTTTTCATTACCAGAGGTCAAATGGCAGATGCAGTATTGACAGCTCAAATGGCATGTGAAGGAACATTTCTACCTCAACAGCATAGGAGAACATTAGAGATGGACTATTCTACAAACAATGGGAAGCCTTCAAAGGATGATTTAGAGTGAGAATGATTTCATTGGCACTTGCCTTAAATGACAAGATGACACAGTGTTTAAAACAAAAAAGTGTATCTAGTAAAAAATGAACACATAAGTAAGATCATCAATATGACTCATGCATCTCACATAGAAATTATAATTGTGTCTGTGTTTGTTTGTTTAGTTTGGGATTTGTAAGATAGCTTTAACAATTTGAGTCATATTGCTACAAATTGGTCTGCAGTGTGACTGTTTATAATGATGTGTAACACAAAGGTACTATGAGGCAGACATGTGGAATCATGTCCCACCCAGACACATTATCCTGAAACCATGCTGACCAGTCCTAACCCTAAGCTTTTAATGCTGAGCACCAAGTCAGGCAGCTGCTAGTACCATTTTTATAAGTATTCTGGTATGACTTAGACAGTTGTGAGCCTGCAACCTCCTGCATCCAAAGCAAACACTCTAACCACTTAAGTCACTAGAACAGTCAAAAGTAGTTAAAATTAATGTAATGTAAGATTATTGAGGCACAATAACTAATGTAAGATCATCTAGGTACAATATGCCTCAAGCATCAGATGTAAATTAGAAAATTGTATTCAGTTTCTCAGCTGCCAATCAAATTGTTAGATACTAGATGCATGTCTGCAGGGATGACCTGACACAAACTGAATCAATGTTTGTGTCTTGACTCTCAGTATATGAAATTTAAGTTTCCTGCCTAATTTCTTGTGTAGAAATATAATTGAAATTCAATCATGAGAGGGTCAAAGTTCATATCAGGCGGGTTATGAGTTTGGGCCTTGGAGTTAGCTGGATATTTTTAGCAGCCATTAAGCCAGGTGCTTTCTCTAGCTCAGATTGGTAGAGCTGTCTCTTTTCGCAAAATTGGATCCTCATAGCTAATGTTCCATTCTCAGAAAAATGAAATGCTATGAAAATTAAGAATGATGATAGTGATGATGATTATTTATTTATTGTGTAACATTCTGATTAGAAAATAAATTAAGTATAACTAATATTTGACATAATGCTTTAAGGTTGGTAAATATATTGGTGTGTATGTTGCTTTATTTCTTTGTATTAGTTTAAGCATGTTAACATAAATTAACCTGTCTGTATATTCCATTTATTCATGTATAAATCAAATAGCTGCATACAGTGTATATTCAATTGCATACAGTGTATATTCAATTGCATACAGTGTATATTCAATTCTGGTGTCATATAAATGTACTTACAGATCAGAGTATAGTGATCTTTCATTTTGGTACATAATCTGCTGACAGATCAGAGTGCAATAGTCCATCATGTTGATACATAATCTCATGCTACAATGGTCCATTGTTGGTTAATATGCCGATATCTCACACTACAATGGTCCGTTGTTGGTACATAATTTGCTGATATCTAACTACAATGGTCCATTGTTGGTACATAATATGCTAATATCTCACACTACAATGGTCCATTGTTGGTACATAATATACTAATATCTCACACTACAATGGTCCATTGTTTGTTCATAATATGCTAATATCTCACACTACAATGGTCCATTGTTGGTATATAATATGCTAATATCTCGCACTACAATGGTCCATTATTGGTACATAATATGCTAATATCTCACACTACAATGGTCCATTGTTGGTACATAATATGCTAATATCTCACACAATGGTCCATTGTTGGTACATAATATGCTGATATCTCACACTACAATGGTCCATTGTTGGTACATAATATGCTAATATCTCACACTACAATGGTCCATTGTTGGTACATAATATGCAAATATCTCACACTACAATGGTCCATTGTTGGTTCATAATATGCTAATATCTCACACTACAATGGTCGATTGCTGGTATATAATATGCTGGTAGAGTGGCACCTTAATACAATGCACCTGAGTAAAACATGAATTCTGGTGTAACAAAATCCATTATACTGGTTGAATTAATTTTAATTTTAAATTAATAAATTAATTAGTTTTCATATACTATACCCAGTATAAGAATACCTTGCCCATATCCTGCACAATTTTAAAGTGAGGGACCATTGTTGCATGCAGCATTAAAGTGAGGTAACAGTGTATACGATTTCACTTAGTTTTGGATTTCATGCACACAGCATTTTCTGACAGGAGATATTCGAGCTTGTCACAGTTTGGAATACACATTAGATTTAAAATATCATATTGCAGTGCACATAAAATAAAAGAGTTTTATATGTCATTTTGCTGTAGGTTACTGCACAAAGCCAACGAAAAGCTAGCAGACTTCTACTTCAGGAATGGGTCCCCCATTTTATCTGCATGCTGCTTTCTGGCTGTGGATGATTGTCAGGTGAGAAAGTATTGGATTATAAGTTTGTAATTGACATCAGAAAAATATATATAATATGCATTGTTTATACTTGTTTCAAATCGGCTTTTTCTTTTTTTTTTAAAAATCACTAATGAATGCCTGAGGTGTTTTAAAAGTGCATTATTAAAATTTTCCAAAGATTGGAAGATAAACAGCTTTGAAAGTTTATATAATACAAAAGTAAGAACAAAACAGATTATTCATTTGCTCTTTTGAAACTGCTTAAACCTTTAATCCAGCTGAGATTACATAGTGATTTATACCAGCTGGCAGTTTGGTTTGTTATGGTCCATAGAAATTTCTGCTATATGATACTAAGCCAAACCAGCCAGTGCAGTGGTGAATCAAGTGGTTTGGTACATTGATTATGCATTTGCTTTACAACTCCAGTGTTTTCGGTTTGATTCCTTATCCAGTCAGGTGTAAACTCAAATGGTAAATTGTCTAATGTAGATAATTATGTTGCTTTAGTTCTACTTCCTCAAGGAAAGTAATTCTTCCTCATCAGGGAAAGTAAAATAACTTAGCTCCAGCATCCAGGAATTTGACAGTTTTCATGAAAATTGTAAATTGCTGGTCATGGTTTATGGATTTTGCAAGATGTTACGTAACAATTAGACTGGTTCAGTTCCTAGTTTTCAGAGTTGAAAACAATGGCATTGAATTTGTTATAAATTAGAAAGATACAAATGATAGATTGCCAAATAGTTCCTGTCAAACATATGGTTTATAAATTTAAAAGTTCAATAGAAACTTTTGTTTTCTGTGCTATATGGTATTAGAAAACAATTGGTCCTGGAATACTTTGTTTTTAATCTTTATTATTTTATAATATTGTCAAATATTTCATCTGTCTTTTGGTTGCATATTAAAAATTCTACATTTGTTATAATAGTGCTAAGTGAATTGATTATCTCATCATGGATTTTCAAAGGATTTGTTTAATGCGAACTACGAACATGTCCCTCAAATGTTTCTAAAATATACACATTTAGACTCAGTTATAATTTTTATTAGCTTTTAAACCGTCCTTTGTTCCCAAAACTGTTTTTGAACCATTCTCATTTCCCTGAAGAGTTTGGATAATCAAGTGTTTGAACCATTCTCATGTCCCTGAAGAGTTTGGATACTCAAGTATTTGAACCATTTTCATGTCCATGTACTGTTTGGATAATCAAGTATTTGAACCATTCTCATGTCCCTGAAGAGTTTGGATACTCAAGTATTTGAACCATTTTCATGTCCATGTACTGTTTGGATAATCAAGTATTTGAACCATTCTCATATCCCTGAAGAGTTTGGATAATCAAGTATTTGAACCATTCTCATATCCCTGAAGAGTTTGGATAATCAAGTATTTGAACCATTCTCATATCCCTGAAGAGTTTGGATAATCAAGTATTTGAACCATTCTCATCCCTGAAGAGTTTGGATAATCAAGTATTTGAACCATTCTCATATCCCTGAAGAGTTTGGATAATCAAGTATTTGAACCATTCTCATATCCCTGAAGAGTTTGGATAATCAAGTATTTGAACCATTCTCATTTCCCTAAAGAGTTTAAATAATCATGTTTATACTGCATCTTTTGTTACAGAAGGCAATTACCAGACTGATACAGGGCAATGAATTAGAGCTGGCTGTATCAGTTGGCACAGTGTTGGGGAATCTGACAGAACACATGGCAGTGGCTATTGAGTTGCTTTCCAGGCGATGTGAACACCTGGGAAAATGGTAGGAATTAATGAATTAACTTGGTTCAGTTTTATGTTCTTATGTTAATGACTGTTTTGAAACTTAAAAAAAAATACAATTAACACACCAGCATGTCATACTTGGATATTTTTTTCTTACCTTAAATACTTGTATAAAATGAAACTAGTAATGTATAACATTGATTTGTTCATTGTAATAATGAAATGTTTCAATCTAATTCCTACAGAACAACCATTAATTATTGAAGTAAGCATCATTCTTACATTAAGGTAACATGTAATGTTTTCGAGTTTTGACTCATCTCAATAGTATGTGAACAGCATAGTAGAGAGGCAAAAATTGCTTTTTTAAATTTGCAATAAAATGTTGACATGCAATAGAAAGGCATTTTTATTTCAGGGAGCTAGCAGTAGATTTGCTGAAATTAATTCCAAATAATGAGCTTTTGCTGTGCAAATGTTGTGCCAGGTACCAAGGCAGTGCCGAGGAAATTGAATACCTGCATCAGAGGGTGGGTTTGAAACTTAATATTTTTCTTCTTTTTGTGAATATTGCAACAATCTTTTCAAACTTTTGTGCTGCCAACAGCTAAGATTTCAAGATAATTTGACAATATACATCCAGGAGCAATATTTACTTTGCACATACTTAAACTAGGACAGCAGAGGTAGCAACATTGTTGTTGTGTTACTTTGTTCATGCTATATTTTTTATCCCCCCCCCCAACGCTTGGATCAGGAACTACTAGATTTGGTCAGATTTTCACACAGATGAACCCCTAAATAAATAAATAAATAAATGAATAAATACATAATTAAATAAATAAATAAATTGACTACTAACTGATTTTTATATAACAATCTGTATTTGTACACATTTTGAGAGGATGGCATTTCTTCACTTCAGGTGTGAATCCAGATTGGGGGTTGTGTGCATGTTGTCAGATGGTTCCCCTAACCCCACCCCCTCTTTAAAATAGTATACATTCAGGTGAAATACACGAATGTTATCCATTTCAAGTACAATGAACAACATCTTCCATACAATCCACTGAAAATGAATCCTGCATCTTCGCCTGCTTCATGTATGGCCAAGTACCTACCATCCAATGAAATAAGCCACACGATCATATACTATGTAAGATGGATACATTTAATTGATTATATTACCTGTTTGGTAAAATGATCCATAAGCATTTCATGTAGCTGAACATTCCCAAACCACTTCACACTTTTAAAGTGTTATTCGTGATCAGCCCTTAAAGAGATACTAAATTTTAGTTTCATCATCCATTTTGAAATGGCATCAACATTAAAGCTGTCAAACATTCAGTACTTTACAGAGAAGTGACAGTAAGAAAACGTCTTGAATGCAAGAAATTTCAAATGTATTTTTACATGAATTTTGCAAACTTAAAATGATCACATATGAAATGTCATAATGAACAAATTCAAAGTATATATTCAGAACTTAAAAAAAGGAAAACCCATGATCTCTTTCTTAGGTATGTGTCAACTTTCATTCAGGAAATGAATTACAGGAAGTTAAACCCATAAACTAATACTTACAATTTGTGTGTACTTTCATTGAATAAAGGCATTAAAGTACGGTTAAACCTTACAATATAACTAACAGTTTGTGCTAACTTTCATTCAAGAAATGCAGAACAGTAAGTTAAACCCATAAACTAATACTTATGGTTTGCATATACTTACCTTCAAGAAATTGATTATAGTAAGTTAAGACCATAATATCTTGCTTACAGTCTGCATGTTCTATCAGTCATGGAATGCATTACAGTTAGTAGCCCATAATATCTTGCTTACAGTCTGCATGTTCTGTCATTCATGGAATGCATTACAGTTAGTAGCCCATAATATCTTGCTTACAGTCTGCATGTTCTATCAGTCATGGAATGCATTACAGTTAGTAGCCCATAATGTCTTGCTTACAGTCTGCACGTTCTGTCATTCATGAAATGCATTACAGTTTAACACTTGATCTCTTGCCCACAACAAAACATAGAGCTGAAATTGCTTTGATTCCTTTTGATCAGGCTGGTCTGCCAAGTTTGAAAGACTCTCTCCATGAAGCTGAGAAACTGAAACACCAGATTCGTCTCTTTGACAGCATCAAGTACTACCTCTTATCGACCTGTCCTGAGAGGGGGCTTGAACTGGGGCTGCAGGAAGTCAAAAGTGAGGATCATTCTTAAGATTTGTCTCAATAATATCGCTGTTTTTTGTGAGGATTAAAGGAAGGTTAACAATTTTGATACACTCTATATGTCTGTCTGTCTGTGTTGATCTATTTCTACTGTGAGGTATATAGGCAATCTCATATACTCTTAACAGTGGACATTTTTACCAAATCACTTGGAAAATCCTTATTACATTTTTAATATGACCTTCATACACATCAAGAGCACTCTATTAGTGCTCTGTGTTCTGCATACACATCATGAGTATTCTATGCTTAGCATACACAAGAGTACTCTATCTTTGCCCTGTATAGGTATCATGAGCACTTTAGCTATGCTCAGCATATGTAATCATGAGTACTTTAGCTATGCTTAGTATAGGTAATCATGAGTACTTTAGCTATGCTCAGCATAGGTAATCATGAGTACTTTAGCTATGCTCAGCATAGATAATCATGAGCACTTTAGCTATGCTCAGCATATGTTATCATGAGTACTTTAGCTATGCTTAGTATAGGTAATCATGAGTACTTTAGCTATGCTCAGCATATATAATCATGAGTACTTTAGCTATGCTCAGCATATGTAATCATGAGTACTTTAGCTATGCTTAGTATAGGTAATCATGAGTACTTTAGCTATGCTCAGCATATATAATCATGAGTACTTTAGCTATGCTCAGCATATGTAATCATGATTACTTTAGCTATGCTCAGCATAAGTATCATTAGTACATTAGCTATACTCAGCATAGGTATCATTAGTACTTTAGCTATGTCATTGTTTCTTCTTCAAATGCATTGTCTAATCTTATTTTAAAACACTTTGAAATCCAGCCATCAATTTTAATACATATTGCATATGTGATGATTACACTGAGACTGAATTAAAAGATATAACTAAAACATGAATTTCACTTGACAAAACTTATTTAATTGGTTCTTATTTATCAAGGTGTTGTCTCCAGTAAGTGTTAATGACATTTTCATTGATCAAAATTCCACTGAATATTTACAGTGTACTGAGAATGTTGTTTGGAGAGAAAATTTAACAGACTATATGAATTCATAATCAGAGTTGAGAATTTCTTTATGTTACTTCAAATTACTTGCTACGTACACTGTTTCTGAAGATAAAGAAAGCAATATATCAAGGTTTCATTTGCCTGTTTTGATCACGATTTTCTTCATATTCAACAAATAATGGCTAATATTTTGGGTAATCTTTAGTACTGTTTTAAAAATAGGATTGATTTCATACCTTACTCCACATTATAAGCAGTTCACAAGTTATCCAGTCATGAGTTATAGAGGAAATGGTGTACTAAAAGTTGCATGGACTTTTGACATTTCTCAATGCCTGGCGATCACCCTATGCTAATATGGTTGGACTTAAATATATGTACCTCATTCCTGATATACTGTATTGCCACATAAAGATGTACTTTTATATTTAATGTTGTATTACTATAATAATATAATTTCTCATTCAATGAAAAATTATTATTTGCTGTAATGTGTCACACACACACACACACACACACACACACACACACACACACACACACACACACACACACACACACTTACATGCAGGCCAAATATTCCCAGGCCTTGGACAGCAAATTTTACATGGGAGCAAAAAAAATCTGGCTGCATTAATAAACAAAATACTGAAGTCAATACAAATATTTTGTGAACACAACACTGATGAGCAGTAATTGGAAAAAATATTCAACCCTTCTTTCCCCTCACACTCCTAACCTCTTTGCTATTAAACAAGGGTTGTTTTTCTGTATGGGTCTGGGGGAACAAATGCATTGCTGGGTATGTATGTATATTGTAACACCAGCATGTTTCTAATGTCTGTCTTATGTCTAGGTAAGTTAAAGAGACCAGACTGGAGTGTAGATGAGATATTTGATATTCTGCAGTTGCTGGGTTGTATCAGAACAGACAAGTTGCAACACCATGATTATGCTCAGTAAGTATAATTTGTACACACACCCCACCCCCACTCCCCCTGCCACCACAGTTCTGTAGAAGGAGTTTATAGTATCACCCATGTTATTCAGTTATTCAATAGCAGTAATCATTACTTTGATGTGACTTCATTAGTAATGAAGACATAAGATTGCAATACTAATAATAATAATAATAATAATAATAATATTGATATTTTGTTGATAAAGAGTGGCTCATTTAGTTAACGACAATTGACTCTTGAGGCCCTCTGAAGAAGGAATTATAGTTTTTGTATCTTTTTGTGGGTTTAACGCTGTTTTTCAGCACATGATAGGCTATGTATGGTGGCCAATATATTTGGTGGAGTAAGAACTTGGGAAAACCCCAGAAAAAAATGTATCTGTGGAAGCAACTGGCAAGCGTTCTCACATATTCATGTTGGCTGAATCAAGACGAACACATGTAGACAGAAGTGCGATGTAAGTCATCTGTAAAGATGAGCACCTCAGACCACTTGGCAATCTAGGGACAGTAGAAGAAAGTATATCATACCATTTACTAATATTTATTTTAAACACTTTGTTTGTATTATTAAAAGATGCTTAAGTCATGAACCTTGCAAAAAATGCACTTTGTATTATAACAGTGCTTTCTTGAACAATTCATATTCTCAGCAATTTTTTTCATGATGAGGTAAATATTTAACTACTTCTTTTTCCTTACAAGGTTGTTCTAACCTAGTATTTTAAGTTATGGAAATGGGGATGTGCTTTTCACTTGTCAGCTCTAATTCTTGTAATCTATTTTGAAATTCCTATATCTCCTTTCTTGTTCTCCTTGTAACTGTATTTTCCTGATCTTCTTCTTGCATTTGATTTTGCAATAGCCTATCTTCTCTCTCTCTCTCTCTGCAATTGTAGTTGTCATTCTCTCTCCTTTTCTAAAACTGCAATTCTCTTTATTCTTTATGTAGCTGCAACTGTCACTCTCTTTCTTTCTCTAGTCACATTTTTGTCTTTTTTTCTTCAACTGCATTTGTGTCTTTGTCCTTTTTTTCCAAATGTGTTTGTTTCTTCCTGCTGAAGCGCAAGCTTTCTTAACTCAATCTCATTCTTGTATTTTAATTTCCATTACATAATTTGCAAGTTAGAGCCAGATGGGGACTTACTAATCAAACCTAAAAAACTTTTATCTAAAAATTTTTTTCCATCAAATATTGGACAAAAATGTCTTTTTTAATTTCTTACTTCATTAATGGAGCCTTTGCTTCAGAAAAATCATATTTTCTGGCAAACTAAAGCAATTCATCCCTTTACAAGAAGTCTAACATTTCTTCGGTAGGATTTAAAACAAAATTCTCTACTTTTAGTTCATGTAAAGCTTGTTGGTTTCACAAAAATTTTATGTGAGATAGTACCTGGGACTTAGAAGGTTCCAAAAGGGAATTTATTATTTTTTTTAACGTTGTCAGAAATATTTTAGAGAAATTTGGATCTCAATGACAAGGCCCCAATTTTATTTAAGACTATATGGTCTTGAGTAAGAGAAAAGAGTGAGAACCAAAAAAACGTTTGCAAAATTTGTGAGAAAGCTTGCTAGTTAACTTGACTTTTTTGGGTTTGTTGTCCTCAACCACCTTGATTTGTCTGCAGCATTGGACACAAAAGACCATGATATATTACTTCACCATCTCCAGCATGTATTTTGCATTCAGAATATAGCCTTTCAGTGGTTCAAGTCCTACTTAGTCAACAGGACACAAATTGTATCTGCAAATGGAATACATTCCAGCCCAGTTGATCTATGTTGTGGTGTTTCACAGAGGTCTGTTCTTGGACCTGTTCTTTTCATTCTATACACTCAGCTGCTCTCAAGTGTCATAGATCATCATCCAGTGTCTCACCAGTTGTATGCGGATGACACCCAAATATACAAGTCTAGCCACACAACTGAAGTTGATGCCACCATCCATGGAGTAGAGAGGTGCATTTCTGATGTGAAATCATGGATGACATGTAACAAGCTGCAGATGAATGATGATAAAATTGAGGCCTTTCTGATCAAAACACAAAGACTTTCTCATTCACATCCTTTACCTCAGACAATAAATATCAGCAACACCAACATTAAATTCACACAGTCAGTACGAAACCTAGGTGTTACTCTAAACAGTACTCTCACATTGCACCAATATGTCATGAACATATACAAGGCTGCATATCTTGAACTGAGACGCATATGTTCCATTCGCAAATATCTTTCAGTTGATCAAGACTGGATTATTGTAATTCAATTCTGTCTGGTTCATCTCAATATCTACTCCAGAAACTTCAAAAAAGTTCAAAACACAGCTTCTTGGATCATCTTTAGAGTACCTCGATCAGAGCACACCTCACTACTGCTCTATATCCTACACTGGCTATCAATTTGATACAGAATCAAACACAATATTTGTTCTCTGTGCTATGTTTCACTGACAGACTCCAGTCCAACATACCTATCCAGCCTCACCCATGTGTATACACCAGCAAGATACTTACGTTCCTTTTCTTACAATCATATACTCATTGTTCCCACTATGAAAATGAAGTCATATGGGCAACGTTCTATTGCATGCCAGGGCCCGATGATGTGGAACGAATTGCCCATTGAAATTTGACACAAAGACACAGTGGTCTCTTTTAAGAGTGCTCTTAAAACTCACCTTTTTTGACTGCAGGAACAAACTTAGAGATCTAATAATGTTTTGTATCTTATATGTTTTCAGCATGGTTTTTTTGTTTTCCAATTTCATGGTTTATGTTATTTGTTTTTCTGTAGAGTAGTCATATTATTATAGATGTTGTAAAGTGCTTAGAGCTTGGAAAGATTAGGCACTATACAAAGTCCTCATTATTATCATCATTATTATTATGATTGTTCTTCTTGGGATTTTCCTGGATTCTTCATCCAACATTTATACTGATTGCCATTTATAGCCTAACATTTTTGTGTGTATGTGTGTGCTTAAAAATGTTGTTAAACCCCAAATCAATGATAAATAGGGTTGCATCATTTGAAAACAGATCTGAATTTCTAAATTGACTATTTAATGGAAAATCATCCACTTAAATTATAAAGAGGAGAGGGTCTAAAACTGAGATTAGATGGACAACTGAATGAATAGTGTGAATGTGTGATCTAAGCCAGTTAAAGAAAAATTAGAACAGCTCTTCATTTTGCATCATAATTTTTGAATCAACAAGAATAAGAAATCCCATTTGAACAACCATTGTTCTTTACTTGTAGGCAGATATCTGTTTGGCAAGAGTGATATTTTCTAAATCCTGATAGTGTTTTGTGAAATAGTAGGTTTAACAAAATTCATAGACTTGCATAGCTACTTGCTTTTCAAATAATTGTAGAATGGATGTTGGTGTATGCCAGTAGTTCCCTGGATCCTCCTATTACCTTTTTTATATATAGGTGGTAACCTTTTGTACATCTCGATGTATCCGGAAAGTTGCAACTCATTTAATATGCATTAACAATTCTGTGATTACTAGTGCAGCACGTTTTTACTTTGTGGCTGAAATGAGTAACAATACAGAGGATCACACTAACAGTAATGTGGCTAACATGATTAATGAAGGATTGCAAACAGTAATCTTTACATTAATGTGGCTGACATGATTAATGAAGGATTTCAAACAGTGATCTTTACATTGATGTGGCTAACATGATTAATGAAGGATTGCAAACAGTGATCTATACATTGATGTGGCTAACATGATTAATGAAGGATTGCAAACAGTGATCTTTACATTGATGTGGCTAACATGATTAATGAAGGATTTCAAACAGTGATCTTTACATTGATGTGGCTAACATGATTAATGAAGGATTGCAAACAGTGATCTATACATTGATGTGGCTAACATGATTAATGAAGGATTGCAAACAGTGTTCTTTACATTGATGTGGCTAACATGATTAATGAAGGATTTCAAACAGTGATCTTTACATTGATGTGGCTAACATGATTAATGAAGGATTGCAAACAGTGATCTATACATTGATGTGGCTAACATGATTAATGAAGGATTGCAAACAGTGATCTTTACATTGATGTGGCTAACATGATTAATGAAGGATTGCAAACAGTGATCTTTACATTGATGTGACTAACATGATTAATGAAGGATTGCAAACAGTGATCTTTACATTGATGTGGCTAACATGATTAATGAAGGATTGCAAACAGTGATCTATACATTGATGTGGCTAACATGATTAATGAAGGATTGCAAACAGTGATCTTTACATTGATGTGGCTAACATGATTAATGAAGAATTGCAAACAGTGATCTTTACATTGATGTGGCTGACATGATTAATGAAGGATTGCAAACAGTGATCTTTACATTGATGTGGCTGACATGATTAATGAAGGATTGCAAACAGTGATCTTCACATTGATGTGGCTGACATGATTAATGAAGGGTTTCAAACAGTGATCTTCACATTGATGTGGCTGACATGATTAATGAAAGATTGAAAACAGTGATCTTTACATTAATGTGGCTGACATGATTAATGAAGGATTGCAAACAGTGATCTTTACATTGATGTGGCTGACATGATTAATGAAGGATTGCAAACAGTGATCTTCACATTGATGTGGCTGACATGATTAATGAAGGATTGCAAACAGTAATCTTTACATTAATGTGGCTGACATGATTAATGAATGATTGCAAACAGTGATCTTTACATTGATGTGGCAAACATGATTAATGAAGGATTGCAAACAGTGATCTTTACATTGATGTGGCTGACATGATTAATGAAGGATTGCAAACAGTGATCTTTACATTTATGTGGCTGACATGATTAATGAAGGATTGCAAACAGTGATCATTACATTAATGTCGCTAACATGATTAATGAAGGATTGCAAACAGTGATCTTTACATTGTTGTGGCTCACATGATTAATGAAGGATTGCAAACAGTGATCATTACATTGATGTAGCTTACATTATTAATGAATGCAGAGTGTTACATTAATGATAATCTTCACTTTGATGTTGAAAACATGAGTAACGAAGGTAAAGGATTGCAAGCATTGAAAATAGCGATGTTTTAAAATAAAATTTTTCATAAAATGGTGTAATAATATCAAACAGTATCTAATTATACATGCAGTATCAAAATAGTATCAAATGTTATCTATATGTACATGCAATATTGTGATAATATTAAATGGTATCAAACTGTGTACACTAGTCCTTTGATAGCTAGGGCCCAATAACTCACAAACTCACTTATAACATGGGGTCAAGCATGGATTCCATTTTGTTAAACTAGAAATTACAAAAAAAAACTGACCCTTATTTATTGAACTTGAAGAAAATCGTGATCACAATTAGCAGTTGAAACTTTGATATATCTCTCATTTTACCATTGAAAACGGTTTTTAGGACCTGGAAATTTTAATCATCATTATGAAATCATTATCATTTGATAAAAAGTTATGTATTTTGTTACATTATTTTACCAAATGACGCTCTTTGAACACCATAAATAGCAATATTCGATGAACTGTCAATCAGTGAAAATGTCACACCTAATGGAGGCATTACTTTGATAAATGAAAACCGTTTAAATAAGTTTTTTATTAACTGAAATTTGGGTTTTAGTTCTGTCTTTACTTAGGTTTAATTGTAATCATCATAAATGCAATGTTCTCTCTTGTATTCAAATGTAAAATCTGTCAATCTGTTATAATAACAGTATGTCGGAGCATTTCTCTGAAAAACTAATTAAGTTTTGACCAATTATTTATATCTGGTTTGTGAAAGTATTTGTTGATTATTGCACTGATTTTAAAGATGACCTCCTTTGTAATCTCATCTTAATTACATCTTTTGTATCAAATAAAGGATGTGGAATGAAAGAAACGATAAAACGCATGCAAATCCTACATGTATAAGATCTAGCAGCCATGGTCCTTTGCAGGGAGAATTCAATTCATTTGATCAGTCAAGCACTGTTATAAATATTATTGTGTATTTGATATTAGATTACCTTAAATTAAGCTACTTTGTCATAAATCAAAGATAGCAATGCATCCAAGAGCAATGAATACTTTTTGAAATTAAAGAGCTTTGTTTCACAGACACAGATCATTGTGTAGAAGTGAGTTTAAAGAATTCCTGAATTGTCACTTAAAAGATGTCCCCAAGAATGAGAAGAAGTAAGACTGTTACTTGAAGTAAAAGCATGCTATCAGTATTTTACTGACCTATAAAAAGATAAAGTTTCAGAGTTGATGAATGTTTCTTGATACAAAATTTAATGTTGCTAGTTTTTTAAACAAGGAATCTTTTCTGGTGGTACATCTACAGATAGTTTGGTTCTCTTTTTCATAGATTTCAATATGTTTGCACTCTGCTATAAGATAAAGGCAGGAAACCAGACTAATCAACAAGCTTTTTATTGACAGTTATTCTTGAAATGATTTTAAAAGAAGTATTCAGCTATTAACCAGTCCATTTGCCTCCCCCCACCTCCTACCTGCATTTAAAAAAAAAACTAATGGGGATGGCATCATGTTTTATTTTTCAGTGGTACCCAGTAACTTTTAGTGTGGTATGTGTTTTGGGACCCTGTTGTGCATGAGTTATTGAGGAAGAGCTGTTGTGCATAAGTTATTGAGGAAGAGCTGTTGTGCATGAGTTATTGAGGAAGAGCTGTTGTGCATGAGTTATTGAGGAAGAGCTGTTGTGCATGAGTTATTGTGGAAGAGCTGTTGTGCATGAGTCATTGAGGAAGAGCTGTTGTGCATGAGTTATTGAGGAAGAGCTGTATACAGTACTGTAATAATATCAAATAGCATCTAATAAGCATTGATTGCAAACAAAGGTATTATTTCAAGCTTAAAAGACAAAATATGAAAATATTGGTGCTGATGGATGAGGTTTAGGTAATGAACTATTAATTTCAGGTCTGGTGGTATATGTATGTAGTAACTAAATACATACAGAGACATATCAGGCTTGTCTGATTATGTAAATAGTGACTAAACAAAGATCTTAATTCATGTTAAATAATTTTGTTCTTTCTTAAAACTCTGCTCATTAATCTTCAATAGTTGCATTGGCTTAATTGATTGTACACTATATTATCAACATGATTAATGACAGATTGTACACTGTATTATCAACATGATTAATGACAGATTGTACACTGTATTATCAACATGATTAATGACAGATTGTACACTGTATTATCAACATGATTAATGACAGATTTGCTTAAATGACAACTACACACACCAAAAACAAAAAAAAAAAACATCCATAAGCTTTAATTAATTAAAATTAACTTTATTTACCCCATTGATGTACATGCACATTAAGTAGAGTACTAAACAGTATCTTTTAATACTTAATTTGACCTTGTGGGGTTTAGAGGATATGGATCATTGTGAAGATCATCTTCAGTAATGTCACATTCAACTTACCTTATGTGTAAAGAAATTATAAAAAATGAAAACTTAGTCTTTTCCTTTTTTTATTCCACATCAACTAATAGCCTCCAAAATACACCATCATATATTTTGCTTATAAATCAAGACCATTTGCAGACTGCACATACCCAGATCTGCTGTCACTTGATTCACCAGCAGATCAGTGTCTATGGATTTTGTGAGGAGTAATTAGTAGAACAAACAATATAGACCCCGAGCTGTCAGAGCACAATATGACAGCAGATCAGAGTCTATTTTATTTGCAGTTGGATCTGACAAATAAGCGAGCAATTATGGCTTCAGCAGTGTGCCTTTGCAGCTTGAATCAGTAATTTTTTATGAGGTAGCAATTTTCATGATTTGTACAATTGATTCAAACCATTAATTTCATGACTCTATGGACAATTTTTCTGTGGAAATAATAGGATCTCTTCCAATACTATTGCATGAATTTAAGTACAGTGTATCAGCAAAAATTATTTTGTTTGCCAAACCTTAGAAATATTATCCACACAAATCTTATGAATTTACAGTAATTTCTGTCAATGAATAATTATATTTGTTGATATATTCTAAAATGATTATAATTATCCAAATACAGTAGAACCTATCTTGAAAGACCACCCCTTCTGCCAAAAAGTAATGGTCTTTCAAGACAGGTGGTCTCATAACAGGTCACAACACTGGATAATCAATAAATCTATGCAAGGAGATTATGGTCTCTCAAAACATGTGGTCTCATAGTAGTGGTCTCTTAAGACAGGTTTTACTGTGTCTTTAAACTTAGATCTTTGTTGGGTCACATAATTGTTGTCTGATCTGTGGACCAAAGTTTTCAGTTACTACTTTTATGGATCTTGTAAGTTATACATATTTTGTGAAAGTATATGTCATATGTAAGGATTCAGAAATTCATTGATTCAGAAGTAATATTATGCATACAGTTTTGTGAAATTTGCCTAAAACTGTATTATGGATTTAATGTTCCTTTTTTTCCAGACACAAGGTAGAGTTGTTGGCCTTGTCTGCCTATATCGGAGCTTTTATTGCAATAAGGAGGTCCTATAACTTGATTGTACCTGCACTCTTTCTACATGCCAGGTAAAAAGGGAATTCTATAATAATATGCATAAGCCCAAGGTTTTAATCATTGGATTGAATTAATCATTTTTGTTCTGTTCTGAATTTTGACTTGTGATATTTCTTGGTGTTCAGCAAGTTTTGTAATTTTTGTTTTTCATAGAATTGTACACAAATGTTAGATTCACTTTTATTTTATCACATTATGAATACAGTTTTTTTCAATAAACATTTTGAAAATATGCAATTGGAAGGTTCAGTCAGTCAGTCAGTCAGTCGGAGAGAGAGAGAGAGAGAGAGAGAGAGAGAGAGAGAGAGAGAGAGAGAGAGAGAGAGAGAGAGAGAGTCAGAGTTTTGATAATACAGATACCCTTTATAATGACAAGACATGATATTTCATAAATGAAGTATCAGAAGTATTGAATGCTTTTGAAATGACAACATTATATTGATGTCTAATTTGATGCAAATAATTTTCAATATGTATAGATTGAATCGGGAAACACATTTTAGATGTGATTTATTAATCCAACTTAACTGTCTTCTGACCAACATTGACAACAAGATGATGTCAAAGCTCTTTGGCTATAAAATGATGAACGAAAATCTCAGAGAAATTAAATATAGTATTTTTACAAAATTGTGAAACAACATTTAGTGCAGCATCTTTTTTGTTTATCTAGTAATTTTTCATCCATTATAATTAAAATATATATCATTTGTATCACAATTATAATCCTTTGCAAAGGGTGAAAATGAAGATCATTTTAATTTTATTTTTAATAATCATTATTAGGCTAATCTTTATTTGGTTATTTAAAAAATTATTTTTCTCAGTATCTTATGTCTACTTAACAGGAATTAACTTTAAACATTTTAATTTTCTTTCTATATTTTAATTTTTTTAAAATTTTTATAGATCATTGCTTCAGAGGAACCCAGGTCTAGACATAAGTGTGGAAGAGTCTAAAATACAGGAAGAACTGAAACTTTGGTGTGGTGCAAATCAAGACATTACAAAACTGAAGTTGGTTTCCTTCATTTACTTACCATAACATGCTTCTTAGCGCTCTTGTACACAAATACACACATACACACACAACAGAACACCATGCTTCTCTGTCAAATTACACATGCACTCACACACACCATAACACCATGTTTCATCACTCACACTTACTCTCTCTCATATTACACACAATGGCTGTGAAAATAAAAAAATAATTGCTTGCTTGTCCTAGCCATCACAGACATTCCCCAAAACCCATATAGTAACATTAGTAATACCCTATTTCCAAGCACTGATTCTGTTATCTTCAAAACCTGATGTAGTAAAAATACCACATAGCTATCCCCCAAACCATGTAGTAACATTACCCTATTTACAGGCACTGATTTTGTACTCTCCAAAACCTAATGTAGTAACAATACCACATAGATATCTCCCCAAACCATGTAGTAACATTACCCTATTTACAGGCACTGATTTTGTGATATTAAAAATGTAGTATAAATACTACAACTCTATCCCCCAAACCATGTAGTAATATTATTCTATTTCCAGGCACTGATATTTGAGCTACAAAATCTGATGTAGTATCAATACTACATAGCAAACCCACCAACCCATGTATATGTAGTAACATGACCCTATTTCCAGGCACTTACTTTTTGATCTTCGAGACCTGATGTAGTAACAACACTACAACTGTTGTAGTGGCAATGCTACTAAGCTCTCCTGCTATCCCCCCAAAACATGTATCCCCCCAAAACATGTAGTAACATTACTATATTTCCATGTCAGTGGTCTAACATTCATTTTTTCATTAAAAAGATTTATTCAGATATGCCTTACACAGCCACCAGAATATGAAAGAAAACTCAGTATTGTTTTTCTTATAGGATTTTGCCCTTGTATCATTAATACTTGCAAATCCCTTCTTATAGGACATTGCCTTTGTATTTAATATTAAATATCATTACTATTTGCAAATCCATTCTTATAGGACATTGCCTTTGTATTTAATATTAAATATCATTACTATTTGCAAATCCCTTCTTATAGGACATTGCCTTTGTATTTAATATTAAATATCATTACTATTTGCAAATCCCTTCTTATAGGACATTTGTATTTAGTATTAAATATCATTACTATTTGCAAATCCCTTCTTCATATCATAGTAGTATTACCATTCTAGTAGGTAATCATGATTCATGTCTGCAGCATGATGCCCTAGTGCTAGACATCACAATAAACTGCCATACAGACTTCATAGCGATATGACTGAAAAATTGTTAAATCTACATTAAAAATCCCAATCACACATACATGGCAGTATTATTCCACTGATTATCAACTGTGATGACCTTCCAAAGTGAACATTGCTGATCTCCATACTATGTGTAGTAATGATAGAACTCATCATATGATTTTGTGTAAAATAGGAAAATTCCATTCAAAGCTTAGAATTTAAAAATGAAACAATATTTGGACATGTTTATGTGTTGTTTTTCTGCATGATTTATCAATATGACTGTGGTATAAAAGTTAGACGGTGTAGGCCTCCAGAACAGGGGTTCAATCCATGAAAGCATAAAATAACTGGAAAAAGAGGTTTATTTATTTGCTGTATTAATAACCCCAACACAATGCTGTTATACATTGATCATGAAAACAAAATAAAATGAAAAATTACTCAGACATTTTACTTACTCATTTTCTTGTTCTGGACGTTCTCCAAATTGTTGTCTATACTGGTAGTATGCAACTTTTAAAACATAATTGTCTAGACAAACTGGACTGAACCCTAGATGGTGTGTTATACATTGTATCCCCTGGTATTCACTACAGGCACTTGTGACCTTCTCTATGTCACAACAACATATGAATTCCCTTGCTGTGAGCATTTCCAAACATTGTCCACATTTACGTCTCAAGTAGAGTTTTCTTCTTTAATGCATAGTGCTGTGCTTGGCAAATTTATTCTCATATTTATGAACACGTCAATAGCACAGTACAATGACACAAACTGGCTCAAGTCAGAAACAGGTAAAACGTTCAGTTTAGCACTGTAAAATTAAATATTAGATGTGAATGAAGTTGCAAGTAGATACTTACCATATAAAAAAAGGGTTTCTGTCATAGTTTATAAAAATCAACAATTAACATACATATGAGAAATTTGAAATTTTAACTTGCCACTTTTACTTATCAACATTTAAATACATCGCTGCCCATGAAATGCAATACACTTATACAGCCTTAATTGCAGGTGAGAAAAAATCCATTTGGTAACGAACAGGAGACTTTTTAAACAGTACTGTAAATATCGTCAGATACATATATTTATCATAACTTGCGGTCATAGAAATATTCAAAAAACAATTACAATGAATTGTTCATCAGTCTATCTTGTCTTTTGTTCTTCATTAAATATATATATATATATATATATATATATATATATATATATATATATATATATATATATATATATATATTAATAATAATAATAATTCACCTATGTATTAGTTGTTTACAATGAATAAAAAAAAGAAGTCAATTTGGGCCAAGCAACAATGAACTCAATTTTGGACAAGATCAAGTCCAATATACATTGTTTACATTACAATAACAAACAACCAATTAATTTAAATAGTTATAACAAATTGTAAAAACACATAAATGTCTTGATCTTTCCATGGGTGATTTTCATGAATTGGCAATAGAGATGTCAGTAATGTTGACCAGCCCATTACACACTGGAGAAGCACAAGACATGCCTGCTGAATCAAGGTGGGGATTTGAGGTATTCACCCCTTCACCATGGAGTGGGCATGGAGGGAATTAACGGCATGAAAAACAAACAAAATCACATAAGCTATACTGTATCTGTCAACTAAATTTAATTAACTGAAAATCATTGCATAAAAATGGGAAGTAGAGGGTATTGAAACATGAATAGAGCAAAAAAGGTAGGTTTGTTTCCAACTTCTTTTGATATGAAAACATGGTATTGTGACAGTCAACATGCATTCATGACAAAGAGAAAGTATTATAAGAATACAACTGATATCACATGTGTATAAACATAATTATAAATGGGAAGGTATTATAAAGTACTATGTAAGATGTACTTAATTAACATGGTGTTAGTCACTTTTGAATGTTTTTGTTATAGATCATCATCCATGAATGTAGAGAATAAGTCTGCTTATAGATTTCTGATGGAGAAGGCAGGACAGGAGAGGTGTCCCAGCTGGATGGGCCCAGACTGTGTGGCCAGCTCCCATCTGCCCTCACATTCTGATGTCCACATGTCCTGTCTGACTGGACAGCGAGTACAGGTAAATATATGGCTCATTGGTCTTAATTTCTGTCTTTGTGGCCAGCCTTCATCAGCCCTGACACCCAGACATCCACATATCCAGTTAGGACTTATAGTACAGGTTTGCATAGAGTACAAGTGTGCATAGAGTACAGGTGTGCATAAAGTACAGGTGTGCATAGAGTACAGGTGTGCAGCACATCAAGACTTTGCAAAGGATAGGTTTATTTCCAACTTCCTTGCCGTATGGCGACATGGTAAAGTGACAACCAAGATAGATTCATGTTGATTGTTATTTTACCATGTGTTGAATGTGTGGCCCGATCTCAACTTTCCTTCAACTCAGTCAAATATTTTTTTGGAAAAGACATTAGTCACAGATAAATACACTTCTCATCCATGTGAGAATCTTAGTTGCCAGTATGGGTATTGGTATATTGTGTCACACTGGACAAAAATAACAAGTAAACATGCTGATTTATTTGTATGAAACACTGTTTGGAAATTTTTCATCTGACCTTTGACTGTAAACGCAATGCTGGTAAATACATCTGCCATCTGCTTCTGTGTTTGAATGTGCAGTTAGTTCTCATGAGCCTTTTCATCTGGACAGCCAAATATAGTTTCTGAGTGGACTCAGGGTATATAAATACATGTACATTGTTTATCAATCAGCTTATCTGACTGTGACCAGATCTTGCATGCCTCACACATAGATGTTCACATGTTTTGTCTGATTGCACTATGTTTCCAGCTCTTCTCATCCCTCCCCATTGGATGCCCATAAATCCTATCTGACTGGGCTATGTTTCCAGCTCTTCTCAGCCCTCCCCATTGGATGCCCATAAATCCTGTCTGACTGGATACAGTGTACAGGGAACAGGTAAACTTCTAGTCATCTGTTGATAGGTCTGTCTTTGTTGCCTGCTTCCATCTGCCCCAACACCTAGACATCCTTTTGTTGTAGATGTGTGACTGGACACATGGAGCATTTACTGTGAATACAATCTGACAATAAACAATGAATTTAAGGGTCTAAGAAACAGTTAGCATAGTTATCATAATAATTGTGGTTTGCCTTTGTTATAATTGGCATATAGATCTGCGATACCACCAACCCACATAAAATTATTTTCCAATTTACTGTAGTATACAGCAGTAACGCATAGTAACATGTAACATAGTAATATATAATAACGTTTACCATAATTATCTCCTCCTGCAGCATTAGTACAATTCAATCAATACATGTTTGTCAGATATAAATAGACGATGATAACTGGAAGAAGACAGTTGAATTTTCTGCAGTCTGTAAGATTTGTTTTGACACAGCTAGGCACATGTCTTCAGCATGCTGTTTTATAGAAGGGTTTATTGCTAATATAAACATAGTGATATTATCACAACACATTTTATCAGGGCTGCTTCTATAATGTACTGTTGTAAAAATCATGCTAAAATTGAACATTCTTTGGAAATATGTCTGATCTGTAAAGGCATAATAAAGTTAAAAATGAAGATTTGATGCTAAAAAATAATGATTTGTTGCTAAAAATAAGGATTTGGTGCTAAACTTATAGATTTGGTGCTAAAAAATAAGGATTTGTTGCTTAAAATTAGGATTTTTTTTTTGCTTAAAAAGGATTTGGTGTTAAATATTGCACAGTCATTTTAATTTTCCTCTCTACAGTTTTGTGCTTGTGGATTGCTATTTCAGGTGCTTGATGAACAGTGGTACCCAACAAATGCAAGATTTGGTTGAACCACCAGTTAAATTTCTTTAACGAACCAAGTATAATGACACTAGGCTGAATCTGATTAGACATGTTTGTTTTGTTAAGGAAATTTAACTGGTAGTTCAACCAAATTGGCATTCATCAGGTACCATCACTATTTAATGAACCGAAACACCATTTGACAGATTTTAAAAAATATATATATACTCTAATCACAATATATCACATTACTCATTATAATATATATATATATATATATATATATATATATATATATATATATATATATATATATATATATATATATATATTATATAAAACCTACCTACATGTCCTAATTTTAAAACCAGTGCAATAACAAACACACATTTTGTTTGCCCAACCAAGTATGTGATGGAACAATTTCATATAACTTTAAAGGCCCAAAATTTCCCTAATAATAAAGCCATGATGTATTTTACCAGGTATTAATGAATCTGTTTGATTAAACAGCCCCCAAAATAAACTTCCTACACCAGGAATGCATTTATGCAGTTCAACGATCATAGCATTATCTTCTTGAACCAATGAATAAATTAATAAGCCACTCCTTTCAGATGAATAAACACTTAATTACATCATGAACAGAGAAAATTTGCATTTTTCAAACATTCTTCTTGTTTTTCCATGTTTTTTTTAGACTTAACAAAGACATTTGTGTGGAAAAATAGATGAGCTCATTAATATTATGAATCTTTTTTTTATTAGGCTTATGAGGCTGATTGCAGAAAGAACATATTTGGGTTTTTAAATAACCACTGTATTGTTAAAAAATTCACTGCCTTCTCTTGCTGCCATCTTTTTATTTCTGCTTCAGTGGATAGAGTGTCTACCTCGGATATGGGTACAATCCCCCAGCCGTGTCATACCAAAGACTTACAAAAATAGTACTAACAGCTGCCTCACTTGGCACTCAGCATTAAGAGGCTAGAGTTAGGACTGGTCGGCATGATGTTTGGATAATGTTACTGGTTGGGACATAATACTACATGTCTGTGGCATGATGCTCCAGTGCTAGACATCACTTTAAACTGTCACACTGCAGACATCATAGTGATATGGCTGAAAAATTGTAAAAGCTACATTTAAAGATGCAGATCACATGCACATCACATTTCTGCTTCATAGCAAATTTCTAGCTAGAAGGGTCCTTTTGTCCGATGTAGTTTCAGGTCTTTTCCAGTCATGCTGAAAATTTGTCTTTCATTTCAGGGTTTAGCATTGTTTCTAGAGGATGGAAAATCACCAGTGTCCCCTAACGAGGCCCTAATGTGGGCAAAAGTCAACCCATTCTCACCACTGGGGACAGGACAAAGGATCAATCCTTTTTAATTCAGTTGCAGCCAACTTTATGTCTTGGCTGCATGCAAGAGCATTCAGTCACCTAAAATATCATTCCTATGGAATACTTAACAATTATTTTGCCAGCCAGGTGTGAATAATTGTGCATTCACATTTGGAGTGGTCGTCATTTTGGAATTAAGACATGTGCAAGTGGGATAGTGTACTAGTCTTTTGTTATAAAAGTGTTTGTTTCAAACTCTTACACAGTTTTGACATTATCCATCCGATTTTGATAATTTTTTTGTTCTTTAAATTTAAATGAATTCATATTAACTATTTAAAAAAAACCCAAAGGAATAATATGGCCAAAGTGGGTCAGAGATTGCTCAAGTAGTTCACAGCTATCTATGTTTGGCATTTGGCCAAGAAATAGGGTCTAGTGTGATGCTTTCTGATACATAAATGTGTACATGCTTTTTAGTAAATTAAATGGTAGATCAGCATCATCTGTGCAATTCTAAAACATTTTGCCAGCAAAAATGGTCCACTTCTGTTGATCTATTTTTAGTAACAGTTGCTACAATGAATATAAAATTTGAGAAGTTATTTTAATGTTTTATTAAAGTGGTTAAATTGGATGCCATCATTTGTACAAATTTAAAAGACCTGTATCATGTCAGAATGGTTTCTGTAAAATATGGTTAAATTCTGTTCAGTAATTTGTTAGAAGAAAATTGTTCAGTTTCTTCTTATTTTAGTATGGATGGTCATATTTGACGTCTGATAGGCATCACATAAATTATATGCATGAAGTCAAAAATTATGTTTGGCTAATATTCAACTCAGTTAATTTTACAATATTCTTCCAGGTTGATATAAATTTTCTTTTGTTAACCCAAATGGTGTGAGTTGCTAGAATGTTTTGTTTTCGTTTTTATTTAAATTAACTTAGCACTATGTGCAACATGCATCTATCTAGTGCCTCCAAATTTGGTGTATCTCATTTTTGTGAAGTTCCCACATAAGGGTAGGAAATACAACCAATAACTTTTTTGTTGTCAGTGTTGTCACCCAGAATTTTTTAAGATTTTAGTTAAAGTTTTAATTTGCACATATTTTCTAAACTCCAGTTTACATTCTCATCATAATTGGTACAAATCATTATGAAGCTATGACAATTCATTGTGTAACATGCTTGCCCAAACATTTAACTTTGGGATCAAGGTTACATTTTATAGCATTATATACTGGGTTTAGTATTCAGGTTCTGACGTTGTTGTTTCCATTCATTTTATCTATACTCTGGGGCTGGACATACCATTGCATAGTGATAAAAGTTTAAGTGGATCAGGTGACCAGACGTCCATAAAATAATGTGTCAATAAATCACAATCTAATATGTTGTTTATTTTAAATCTTATACAGGTAGAAGGAATAGTGTATATTTTATGACTGCAAATCATAGTAAGCTGTTGTAATCAGTTGTTGATAGAAACATGAATTTAAGCGCTGCATATATCTTTGACAAGCAAACATTATTAAATATCCAGGAAAAATGGTAAATGACACCAACATCAATAGAAAATGTAGCAACTATGTGTTCAGATTTTTTCTGCCCCCACAACAGTTTCAATACATGTATGAATTTGCATCACAAGCTGCCATATGTCATACGTGTATGAATTTGCATTCACAAGCTGGCAAATTTCAACTACCCACATGAACAATGTCATACCCACTTGGGCCTCTTCCAATTTTTAGTTTGGCCAATGGATTCTAAATACACAAAGTTGAATTTATGGTATAATGTGTCACAAATTTTGTACATGTTAAGATTTGTGATGATGAAATGCTAGCTCAGCAAGATTGTGTCAAAGTAATTCATAAATGTTAAAGATGAATCTGGATATTTGATTGTTATGTAGTGATTTTTTTTTTACAAGTCAAAGTCATAAAGGTGAAACAATCAATTTCTGATGCAGTCATAATATTGAAGTGGAGGTATCATCAGGTGTTCATAGTGTTGGGGGTGGTATCAGGTTTGAATTGTAGAGGTGGAAGAAATGGAAAATGGGTTAGAAATGCCTGCATTCAGATCTGTATTATGACTGCATAATGCTTTTATTATTTTCACAATTTTATCTTTTTAGGTTGAAATAACTAGCCATCATAGAACTAACATTGTCAATAATATTTGGTATATGCAGTAAATGTGATGTATTCATATATGAATAAAATATCTGCTGGAATTAGTGGTTCATTTTTGTTATGGCTTCTTGAGGATAGGCGAGATACATGTATCACTCATATCCCTGCTATACGTGGCAATGTAGAACTTAGTAATGATTTTTTTGTTAATGCTTCTTTATTGTCATTAAGACCACTCTCTGGGAAGGATGGCCCTCATGATTGGATTGTAAATCAGAAGACTGCTTTTTCATATCCATGTACCCTACACTCATTCTGAACTTGAGGCAAGGTCATAGTTTTCACTTTAAGTATTTTATGCCTCCTGGGACATCTTAATTTTTCTTGTCTGTGCATCTGTATGACCTTCCATCCAACTCAAGCAGCTTGTTAGCAAGATTGCACAAGCACCACATGGTATAGGGAAATCCAAAAACCTGCTTGTCGGAATTTGGTCTTATTGGACAAAAAGAAGCTTGGGCATCAAGGGTACAAAATATGCAAGAACATCATCAGATATGACTAAAACATAACTACTTTTATAAGATTTATCAAAACCGGCTAAGTAAAAAATGCCCAAATTTGACAAGAATTAATTCTGGCATAAATGGCTTTCCGGTTTGTACAAAAGATCCCAATAAATAAACATTAAATAGTGTTACCATTACTCAATCAAAACTGTACTGTATATGAGAGAAATCATACTACCATTAATGGTTTTCAAGTTTTATATAAATGAGAATGATCTTCCATCAAATCTTGCTACCATTACTTGAAAGAGAAAAAACATTAAATGGCTTCACAAAATGCAGTCAATTAAATTTGACTGAATGCATTGCAGAATTATGCAAGTGATGCCAATATGTCCTCAAAGATGGCCTTTATGACTAAAAATTAGAGCAGCTTTTACACAACTTCTCAAAACTTGTCAAACAGAACTTGAAAATACTGTTACCTGACAATTGTGATAATCCTCATGTAATACAACCCTACTAAATTCCATTATCAATAAACACCGCAAAATCAACAATTCAGTCTTGTTTTAATGTACGATGTACATTGTCACAACAACCACATGTCTATGCAGTTATTTACTCTGTAAAAAAACATGCTTAGCACTTTGGGTAATTTCAGATTGAGTGCATGAATCGACAAAAGAGGTCACATCAGTGAGGCTACCAATAGGGAAATGAGGCATACTTTATTACAATTTGTCAATGTGCTATTAAAGCAATTGTCCATACTGCAGATGTTATAAGGATAAGCAATCATACGCATTACTTGTTATTCGAACTCACCAATAAAGATAACAATGGGGTATATTGTAGAATAGATCTGCAATAAAATGTTAAATATATCCAAGTCAAAACAGAACAAGTTCTTAAAAGATAGTATATGTATATATACATATCAATTTAAAGGAGTCTGCGACTTTCATATTTACGATAGAAAATGACTAGGTTTTTATATTTTATGTTTGTATGACTGTAATGAAACAATAAGACTAGTTGACCATTGTTGTGTGGCCTTCACTTTAGCTTGTACTGAGATGTAATTTGTATTGGATGAAAAAACATCAATGGTCTTCCGAACTCATTTTAAGATGCATGTGGTGTTTGTTATGGTGATGGATTTAATAAGGATAACTAATTAACGATAATATTTAAAGGTATTGTCTGTGAAGTCCTTTGTCCATATGTTAATAAACTCCAGTAGATATTGTAATGACAATATGAGAGCTTATGGACATGGGCACCCCCACAATTTTTTGCATGGAGGGGGGGGGATCATCAGTCATGGCCAGGAGATCGACTACAGTAAGCAGTCTGAAACTAAAACTACTATTTGCTAAGCATTTTGAACAGAATCTTGTGACATATTCTCAGCTTCATTTACATGATGAAAATTGTCAAAATTTATATACCAGTATATATTTGCAGTATGATTTTTTCGGGGGTGGTGGTGGTGGGTCATGTGGTCAAGATCTATGGAGCAGGTGCCTATGCTTATGCATCGGTCATTGTATTTTCTCACCGACAATTAAATGTGTTTGTAAAAACAAAATGGCAACACATTATTTCCAATCTTTTTGGCAGATGTAAATCTTCTTAGTGTAAATTTTATGTCCAATAATTTAATGGTTTCTATGAAAAATAAAAAGTGATATGTATGAAAACTTATAATACATTTAAATAATTATTATTTTGATACCTGGATTGTGTACGAAAATTTAAAAGGTATTAAAAGTACATGAAATGTGGCAAGACAGATTATTCTGCTGCTTTGTATTTAAGATTACCTTTTAAATTATTTATTATTGACAATTGCATTTATATAACAAAAACAAACTTGAAAAGCTCGTTTTTTATTGCTCTCTCATTTGTATAGATGTATAAGTTGGTGAAGAAAATGTTTGCCTTAAAGACATATTTTGTAAGCCATCCACCCCCCTGAAGTGAGTGGTATTTATAGATCTCTGACCCAGCAAATTAATTGTGCTTGAATATTATTTTACCATCAGGCACCCATTACAACCTGCTGGCTGTGAATTGAGAACATTTATGTTTGTCTACATGTATGTTGATGCAAAAGAAACTTGTACTATTTCTTATGCATGACTTACATGTATAATGTACTTGTCCTGCAGATCGTGTAGGGTCTATACTTTAACTCGTTCGGTCCTGGAGACTTATGTCATTTTCACCTGAAATTGCGGTCAGAAACACATTTTGGGGGTTAATTCTGAATACATCCAAATACATCTGCTTCTAAGATTTTTTCTGCTTAGACTGATGCCAAGTTGAACTAGAAACATTGTTTCTCATTGGTTATTTGGCTCACACATGCGCAGAAGGATGTAAGTTGGAGTTCTTTTGTTGTTGCTTATTGGACCCATCATTTCAACTCCTGATTACTTCATACTCCCAATCCCCAACTTATCCTACTTTTTTCCAAAGGCTCATTTGTCTTTGTGCAGTTCAGACTGGTCTCCCTTAGATCACAGGCTAAAAAGTCTAAAATTCGGACACAAAATCTGATTCCGACAACAGACAATTGTTTCTGAAAAAAATCAGGTCTGAAAAAATATTTTCCTCTCTGTATTTTGTAATGTGAGTAGAAAGTTCATATTATCTGGTAACTTTGTAGAGCTACATCTGTCAGCTTTATTGTAATACTACCTATTTTAGGGTAACTTAAATGACCTCGACACTACAGAGCTCAAAAGCAGAGTACTACCTCATCACACCAGCAAGTGGGATTGGGACTAAATGAATAAACCATGGACCATACAAGTTACTTGAAATTAGCTAAACAGAAAGTATTGGACCTCGTATTCTAGCATGTTATTCAAACACTGATTTTTATTTCAGGGTGTTTGCAGTAGGCCACAAAGTTGATATAATAACAAGTTTTTGTTGAAACCACATTTGCGGGAACCAAGACAGTCACTTTTCCGCTGTTTCATCAGCATTAATAATTTGTTAGAATCTAATCATATTTGGCATGAATCATATTTTAAATGAAGATGATTAATTCTTTGACATGTTTGCTTGCTCTTGCCCTTATGACCCTAAAATTGAGGTCACAGTTATAAAAATTGTGCTGTGTTGATATTTCCTTGACTCCTGATAGATTCTGTCATGCTTGACATGAATATTTATTAATTTTGGCAACATCATTCATTCACATTTTCAGCTGCCTCTTTTTTGGGATTTGTGTTATGGTTTTGGTTGAAGAATTTTCATTAGCATTTATTTCCTAAACTCTATGATTGCTTCTGATATTGCATAGGGATGAATCGTTCTGAACTATGGCATGCTTGCTTCCAGGCTCATTGACCTTGGGATCAGAATCACAGAAAATTTGGTGTATGATTTTGGTTCCAGTTTTAAAAACCTTTAAGTTAATGGATTGTCTTCATTTTTTGAGGGAATCATCATCAGGGACACTAAGGCAGTTTAATCTGTGACTGAGTTGCTTGTTCAAACTTAAGTTTGAGATTTAGGTCAAGGTCATCAGGAATGCTTTGACTGTGGATGTAACATTGCAGGTGCTGGCTTGCTTGTATTCAGTATCAAACAGTTATAGTTTTACAATGATTATTGCTAATATTTGTGACTTCTTTTTGATTTAGTATATATATATATATATATATATATATATATATATATATATATATATATATTTCTTATGCCAGCATCTAAGTAGAGAACATATTGTAGTGTTGTTGTTTTTTTATTTGTCGTGTTGAATAATCCCACTTCATGTCACATCCTGTCCCAAGCATTAACTTTTTTAAAACTCCCTGGATTTGAATAAGAATTTGCTGGATTTGAATAAGAATTTGCTGGATTTGAATAAGAATTTGCTGGATTTGAATAAGAATTTGCCATGGAACATTAAGCTCTAACTTTTACTTTCACCACTTTCCGACAAATTCAATGGAGTTAGGACTCATGTTTTATTCAAGACTTCACATGCATCACAAATGTAACTTTTTAAAAACTCCACGGATTGAAACCAAATTTAATTTGAAGATTGAGAATAATAAGATCCAGCTAAATTTTCATTTTCACAATTTTCAAGCAAAGTTTAATCGAGTTATGGCTCCAGTTTAACTTCAAACTATGTTCTTAAATTGCAATAATTTCTGCTCAATAACTTTTGAAAGACTTCATGGATTCAAACCAAATTTGGTCTAGGTCTTTACATTAAGAAGACCCAGGTACAGTTAGATTTCCCTTTTATGGACCAAATTGTACAGATTTGTGTCTCTTGTTTTTGTAATTAAACATGTATTGTTCAATTGCATCATATTTGTGGGGTATTTAAATTTTCATTGATATATTTTTTTGTTTCTCTTTTATAAATGTTTTCCTTTCACTTTACTGCCTTCTTAAGACAAGCTTATCTTATGATTTCAATAGTAGATTTCATTATTTATACTTTACACAAAATTCTATATTTGTGAAATATTTTTTTATATTCATGTCTGTAAACGTGGCAAAATTTTCCATCTTTCAGTACTTTATAGTTGTTATTATTACATTCACAAAATTCAGTTAATTTTTTACTTTCACAGCTAAAATTATTAACAGACTTAAAAACTGGTAAATGAGGATGGAATATTTCAGTTGCCATGTTTACATTATGTATTTTATGATCTGCTAATTTCTACTGTGCAAAAAAAAACTGGTGACTGCATGTTTGCTTCAGCTGTCAGAATACACTGTATTGTCAAGTTTAATCACAACAAAATCTAGTGGAGCATCTCACAGACAATATATAATGACAATACATTTTATAATGATGAAAACAAAATTAATTATTTCAACAATGTTGACAAAAATTATTTGAACCTCTTTAAATCAAATCTTAATATTCTAAATCAAAGCAAAATATTTAAAAAGAGGTTAAATAAATGCATGCAGAATGCAATTCTCACTTTTTTATTATCAAATGTCATAGTTGTGATGGTATTCTTATCTTAAACTGCTTCAGATAATGCTTTGTTGTATGTCATTGTATCTGATACCTGTCTTGTTCATTTTAACAAATTTATTTGAAAGAAAAGAGACAATAACAAATTGTATTTCATTTATTTAACTTACAAACTGAGAAATGGGTGATAATGCATGAGAAAACATAATGGACTTTTACCAATGCATAAATTGATCTATTTTTTCATTAATGTATTGACTTTGATTGATGGAAATGCAACAAATATACATGGAATTACATGATTTTTTTTTACAAAAGTGGAGAAATCTAAGGCTGATCAATCACACTGTCTGACATCCAGACTAGTCATTTTTTACATTGGGCATGTACAAGTAAAATATTCCATGTCACTAGTCTGAGACAAGTAGGATTTGTTTTCTATTTTTAAAGAAGTTGTAATGAGCATTTAGTTTTTACATCTTTTAATCCCTTTTTTCATTATATCTTTATTCACATCCTATAACCATTCTGAATGATAGAGAGAATCAGCTTCCACGTGTAATATTCCATTGGAAGCTATTAATAAGTTGATTGTGTTTATATTTAAACTGTAAAATTTATGCTAGGTGATCTTACTACAAAAATAAAATGACTTTACTAAATCATTTTCGCACACAAGGAGATAATGGAGATTCAAGGAAAGATAATACATACGAAAGTGGAGGGATACAAATTACATCTGCTACGAAGTCTAAGGTAATTATTTCTCAAAAGAGACACATTGCTAAAAATATCAAATGTAACTGAACTAAAAAGTGGAAAAATGATTAGCCACATTGGAATAATAATTATCATTACTTGAATTTTACTAACTATGATGTTTTGCATTTGTTGTAAACAATACAAATTTGCGCAGGCTGAAATTCAACCAGTGAGTTTCTCCATGGGAGGGAAAAATTCAGGATTTAACCAATTAAGTATCACAACAATTCAGGACTTCATAATGACAGCATATGCATGACACTAGTCAGAAAGTGCAGAAAATCCTTGAAATTAGACTTGCTAACTCCACTTGAGTAGGTTATTTTAAAACAAGAATGAAATTAAACAAAAAAATAGCTCCCTTCAATGCTGCCTACATTCGAGTCTATAATGAAAACCATTTTCTAATATGGAAGTGCTGTCCAGGACAAGGGAGCTGAATTTGGTTAACAACAAGAACAGAGATATTTTTTTATCATGTTTTTGATAGAGACAATTCGAGAAAATCAGAATTGGAGTAAATTCTATTACATTCTTGCTGACAAAAGTTCAGATGCTATTATATGCAACCACAAAACTACCTTACAATTGACAATTGAACAATTATGTTGTACATTATTTCTTTTGTTCTTTCTATGGATTAAACTGATTCTATGGATTAAACTGATTATATGGATTAAACTAAATCAAGACAAGTGATTTATATGTTGGCACAAGTAAATATTTTGAAACCAACATAAATGTGATCAGCCCTAATATAAATCAGTCAGATTTTCTTTATGCTTAGAACAATGGTTGCCTTTATTCTGAATACTGTATTAAAATATGCAGACCCATGTAAGCACATTGTATGAAAAGGTAACTCCTATGTACAGAATATTGTATGCAACTTCATATAGACATATTTGATATAAACTACATAATGAATGGTATCAGAAAGATGAACAACATGACAGCTCATAATTTATTTTTTTTTGGCTATGTTTGATTATCAGACAAATATTAAAATGTTCTTATTCTTCATTTTTATCCTGGTTACTATATAATAAATACTTGTCCATAACAGCAGTTACAAGTAGTTTCATTGTTTAGTTTTTACATTGTTCCATATCACAGATCAGTCTAAGACTAGTAACCCTGTATGGGCATATTGTACAAAGCACTTTTGTCAAGTTGTTTGACCTGTACTTCCTTGTACTGAACTGCACTTTGTTCCCTCGATGCCATAGGTGTGCTTTCTGAAATAAAAAATGAAAAGTATGTTAGATATTGAGCAGCGATTGTTTGGAAATATCAGAGTGCCAATCAAGTCTGAATTATGATAAGATCGACAATATTTTGACCTAATACAAACACTAAGCACTTAAGAAATTACCATTTTTTTTGTGTAAATGTCACAAGATTTAAACTCAAAACAGTAAGCACATGGATAATATTATTAACATCATATAAATGTACATAATAGAAAGATTAGTTCCCTTTTTGTTGGGAACTCTTCATGATGGAGGTGCATTGTCTCTCACAATATGGTTGCACTTAATAAAATATGATAGGTTAATTTCAAACATTTATTTAACCCAATATGTTTAGTGGTAATATCAGATATGCATAGTGCTAAGTTCCACAGAAAATCATTAGTCTAAGAATTAGCTTCTTTTGTGTTGGGACCTTTTAACCATTGAGATATATTCCAGGCAGGTTTAGCAGCTGTTCATGTCCCACAAAGCATTATACCAGGATGAAGAAAATGAACTCAGTAAGGAAATATCATTTCGCAAGGTCTGACAAAAACAAGGGATGTGCACTTATTAGGACATGTATAGGTATTACATGGAATAAAGCATATGTTCTGTCCTGTTTTTAATGAATTTGATTTTTAAAAAAGTCACTGGTATAAGCATGTTCCACATTTATAGATAACATCAAACCTCATTAAGGTTCTTTACTGATATGATACATTGTGAGCAAAAGGTATGTGAACGTTTACATGCTTTAAACAGTGGTTCACTATCATTGATGCATGGTATGACTTGTTCAGGTAAACAGTTGTTTCACCTGAGTATCATTTGCATTTGTATACTTACCACATAAAAAAGATTTATTATATATCTACCGTCCTTGAATGTGCATGCCATATTCTGCTGACATACCCACTCTCACTCCCACTAAATATAAGCAAGTGCTTATGTCTGACTTTGATGTATCCAATCAAGGAATTCTGTCAAGAAAGCATAATTCACCTCCTCCTGCTTTACACACATGATATCCAAAGACAGACAAATTAAAAAAAAAACATGATCCTGCAGCAATCCTTCCAACTGGCCATTTGCAACACTTATGCATATGTTGGTGGGAGAATGACATCAACATATGATGTGTATAGTTCCCGAAGCCTGGGTGATATTTCTCATTTTGTCTCATGTGTATACCACATCAAGAACTTTAAACTGTCAAGTCCATGTACCTAATGGTGTCTGTCAGGGAACAAGATAATTTTGCTGCTGGGACCTTGAAATGAGGCACTCCCTCCCATACTTAATGTCATGCCAGGTGCATCTAGTTGGCAGAATATGACAATATACATACTTTTAAATCGTTTTAGTGTATATGATGTTAAATGAATATTTATAGAAAAAAAGGAAAATATTTTTTTTTATTTGTTCAGGGAATTTAGGTTATCCTACAATTGATTTATGCAATGATATAACAAATGTTTTGCAAGCAATGAGATGCACTTACAGCAGGCTATATATAATATCAAAGACAATTATCAAGATACATATATCAAAGACAGTTATTAAGATACATATATCAAAGACAATTATCATGATACATATTATATCAAAGACAATTATCATGATCATATATCAAAGACAATTATCATGATACATATCACATCAAAGACAATTATCATGATACAAATTATATCAATGACAATTATCATGATACATATATCAAAGACAATTATCATGATACATATTATATCAAAGACAATTATCATGATACATATTATGTCAAAGACAATTATCATGATACATATATCAAAGATACATACATCAAAGACAATTATCATGATACATATTATATCAAAGACAATTATCAAGATACATATATCAAAGACAATTATCAAGATACATATATCAAAGACAATTATCATGATACATATTATATCAAAGATAATTATCATGATACATATTATATCAAAGACAATTATCATGATACATATTATATCAAAGACAATTATCATGATACATATATCAAAGACAATTATCATGATACATATTATATCAAAGATAATTATCATGATACATATTATATCAAAGACAATTTTCATGATACATATAATAGCAAAGACAATTATCATGATACATATTATATCAAAGACATTTATCATGATACAGATTATATCAATGACAATTATCGTGATACATATTATATCAAAGACATTTATCATGATACATATATCAAAGACAATTATCATGATACATATATCAAAGACAATTATCATGATACATATTATATCAAAGATAATTATCATGATACATATATCAAAGATAATTATCATGATACATATTATATCAAAGATAATTATCATGATACATATTATATCAAAGACAATTTTCATGATACATATAATAGCAAAGACAATTATCATGATACATATTATATCAAAGACATTTATCATGATACAGATTATATCAATGACAATTATCGTGATACATATTATATCAAAGACATTTATCATGATACATATATCAAAGACAATTATCATGATACATATATCAAAGACAATTATCATGATACATATTATATCAAAGATAATTATCATGATACATATATCAAAGATAATTATCATGATACATATTATATCAAAGACAATTATCATGATACATATAATGGCAAAGACAATTATCATGATACATATAATAGCAAAGACAAGTATCATGATACATATGATATCAAAGACAATTATCATCATACATATAATAGCAAAGACAATTATCAAGATACATATAATAGCAAAGACAAGTATCATGATACATATTATAGCAAAGACAATTATCATGATACATATAATAGCAAAGACAATTATCATGATACATATAATAGCAAAGACAATTATCATGATACATATAATAGCAAAGACAATTATCAAGATACATATATCAAAGAAAATTATCATGATACATATATCAAAAGACAATTATCATGATACATATATAAATGACAATTATCATGATGCATATTATATCAAAGACATTATTATACATATTATATTAAAGATAATTACTATGATACATATTGTATTAAAGGCAGAAATTATAATGATAATACTTTATCAAATACTTGTCATGCAACATATAAAAGACACTATCATGATCATATGTTAAAGACAATTATTGTAACATGTCAAAGACAATTACCATTATACATCTCGTATCAAGGATAATTATCATGATACATCAATGTACATGACACATATCAAAGACAACATCATGAAACATAGAACATGTGTATTTAAGACAATGACCATGGTACTTGGGTCCAAAGTTTATACCGTGGTATCCTTAGAGTCCCTGTCTAGCTTGTCTTACCTGCTAAAGCTGAAAGCTTGGTTCATCATATCAAACGTGGTAGATATTTTGTTTAAAAGAATGTGAAAAGTCACATATATTCTACATCAGTATTTGTATGTAACTGAAGAGTTAGGATAATATTACCATAGCTATAAAGTTGATATGCTGCTGTTATGTGAGAAGTTCCTGCTTTGCCTGGATCACCTACTTTAGTATTATGGTCAACAGGGTTAATGTTTTGTGTGGAATTTGATTAAAGTTGGACACATGGGTAAGACAGGATGCAGGTAACATTCTGGATTTAGCAGAATACTTGTCTGTTTGTTTATTAATTATATAGGCATGCTTATGTACTGCAGAAATAAACAACCAAACATTCAAATTAGAATTATACTTGTTTGTAAAAAACAGAGATGACATGAACATGTGACACTTTTGTCAAATATGCTGAATGCTTTGTTTGGGGAATCTGTTAGATCATTAGTTACAGAACATGTCAGCTGTTTTTATTGATATAGCATCTTCAGTTAATCCATGTGATAATTTTGGTAATCAAAGCAGTTTTGTAGTCTGATTTTAATCTATTCAATCACCTGTTTTTCATTATAAGCAAAACATCCCTTGGTTTTCATTAGAACCTGAATTTAGTTTCTTCTATTTGCATTAAAAACATGTATCTGATGTCTGGAAATTTTCTTTTCTTTTTAAAAGTATTTAAAATATACTGAAAATTTAAGGGGTCTAGATATTTAAAGCACATGCATATATAAACATGAACACGCACACACATACACAACACACACACTGTATAAGCAGCTATGAAAATTAAAACAGATTATTATGTACCAGCTCCTGGTTGATCCTGGGGCCCAGTTGTCTCCTCTTGGTCATGCTCTTCAGCTGGAGGTGCAGAAGGTTGCGGTTGTGGTGGTCTCCGGAGACATTTTTCTCCAAGGGTGGGTTTTGAATTAAACCTCTCAGGATTCATTTGCCTTTGTTGTTTTCTCTGGTCTATATGATCATTTATTATTTTTTGTGCCTGATAAAAAGTAATTCTTGAGAAAGTTAAGCGATATCCTTAAATATTCTGTTCTTGCTTTAAAAAAAATTGTATCCCATCTTAAACAATTTATTTTAATGAGGAATAAAAATATTAATCCCTTTTTATCTCAACACAAACATGTATGTCAATTGACTTTTATGTTTCAAAATATTAATCTGATGTTTCATGTTATTCAGGTGTGTTTTTGATCAAATGAATTCAGTATCCTTATTTGTTACATCTACATAATCTTGGTTAACAGTTTTCAGTTCTTAAGCTTTACATCACTTATGCTGTATAATTTTTGTTTTTAAAATGCAGATGAAGGTGAGAGAATGAAGCTTCAGAATTTCTTATTGTTATATTTATAATTCTTGATTTGCATAAAACACTGATAAAAGAATCTAAATCATGTAAACATTGTTGAAGGCATATATATATATATATATATATATATATATATATATATATATATATATATATATATATATATACCAGTATTTTTGTTACAATTGCTATTTATATGTAGCAAAGAAGATAAATTTCACTTATTTTGTTTCCTGTTAACCCAGATCTTCTATTTTCTCATTTACTCAACACTATACTACTATGTGTGTATATATGTGTGTATATATATATCAAACAAACTTCAGTTTATATATATATATATATATATATATATATATATATATATATATATATATATATATATATAAACTGAAGTTTGTTTGATAGTTAACATTTGAAACAGCTTTTCATTCCACAGTTCGGAGTGAGACAAATCTTTAATAGTCTACTTTCGTGGAATCAAGCTAGTAGTGTTTCCTAAAGTTTCAACAACAAAAAATTGGGACCTTTTATTCTTCTCTATAATATAATATGACACTTTTTAAGTGACAGATATTTAACATGTCTAATTGCCAGTTTGTGCTAGGTTGCTAAACAATTTTAAAATGTAATAAAATATTCATAGTTTTAATTTTAAAACTTAGATACTTGTATCTGAAATGAGCATACAACAATGGTATCCATGGCTACAGTGTACACTTTGAATCTATCCTAATACAGTGACAGTGAGGGGAAGCTCAAGAATTGTTTGACCATCTCAGTCTCTCTCCCTGAGTTCTGATCCAAACAGAGTAATACATTTCTTTTTATTTTAAACCAAAAAACCATAGAATGCAGTTGTTTTAAAGTAAGGTGCATGTTTGATTAAACCTGTAACTGGAATTAAAGCTGTAAATGGGATATGAAACAAAGATTATTTCAGCCATGCCTGTGCACAACATTTCACACAATCTGCAACTAATTAGCATAAAGTAGAATTAAAGCTCAAAGGCAATTTATTATTTTCAGATCTTATAGAATTTACCCAAATCTTTTAGAGTACTTTGCAAATTCAACAGTCCACTAATCTAAAAGTATTACCAGTATACAGCTTCTGAATGCCTCACAGACAATAGCATTGCTAACATCCTTCACCAAAAAAATTCTCCTATGTACGTTTTTTTTCAAATATGTTATCTAATCATAATACATCAGAATCAAAACAACAAACTCACAAATCCAGGGTTCCCCCTCCAAAGTTAAATCTGAACTATAGAAGATCTAGCTGTCTGCCAGCAAAGGTAGGAGTCAGACAGATGTGGTCTCCCCTTAGTAGATCTGACACCAAATCCATGCTATACTTAAGTAACTTTTTTTGTTTGTGCTTGAAATTGCAGTCATGAAGATACCTCTTCAAAAACTTGTATTAAGTGGTACTTTATAATAATAATATTAACAATGAGGACTTTGTATAGCACCTAGTTTTTAGAAGCTCTAAGCGCTTTACAACATCCATAATGATATGACTACAAAAAACAAAAAATAAACACTAATTCAAAAACAAAAAATGCTGAAATCATTTAAGGTAGGAAACATTATTAGGTCTTTAAGTTTGTACTTGCAATCGAAAAATGTGAGTTTTAAGAGCACTCTTGAAAGGGATCACTGTGTCTTTGTGTCTAATTTAAATGGGGGCCGCCAATTCATTCCACGTTTCTGGGCTCTTGTATGCAAAAGAATGTTGTCCATATGACTTCATTTTCATAGAGGGAATAATGAGTATAAGATTGTCAGAAGACGAGCATAAGTATTTTGCTGGTGTGTACACATGGGTGAGGTCAAATAGGTATGTTGGATTGGAGTCCAGCAGTGAAACGTAGTACAGAGAACAAATTTTGTGTTTGATTCTGGATCGAATGGACAGCCAGTGTATGGTACAGAGCAGTGCGGAGGTGTGCTCTGATCATGGGACTCTAAGGATGATCCAAGCTTCTGTGTTTTGAACCTTTTGAAGTTTCTGGAGTAGACATTGAGTTGACCAGACAGAATTGAGTTACAATAGTCCAGCCTTGAAAGTACTAATGAAAACACAAGAGTTTTAGTTTTATCAGGCTTTCTCACACATGAGAACATACATGTGAATCTACCAGTGGTAGGACAAAAATACTATTTTAAATGTTGTCAACTGCATACACATTGTTTTAGCTGAAATCTACTGTATTTAAAAATTAAAAGAGAAAAAAAGTTTTGGAAAAGATTATATTTTTATTTATTCTATCCACATACCTGTTTAATGATTACAAACCTGATTTGGAATTGCTACAAAATGGTACACAGCAAGCTGTAAATTAAATAACTTCTTGTTGTAAATTTGAAAGTGAAAGATAAAGGCGGAATATGTACTGAGATGATATAAGTAATCAAGGGACCAAAGGAAGTCCACTGAGACCTGCAATTTGATGAAAAATAGGCCAACCCTTGGCATAAGTCGAAAACCAAGGTGAAACAAACCAAGAAATTTTATCATCCGAAATACTTGTCTTAGTATTTTTTGTCTTGTTTAATTATTAGTGTTTTTCAAGACGTTGTAGTAATATTTAAAAATGGGTCATACCTTTTGGTCAATTCATGTCAAAATTTGAAAATGTGCTTTCCCTCAACACCTAATATTAAAAAATGCATCAGCTAACAAATATTATAACAAATTCAATAATGCTTGGAAATCAGCATTTGTGAGCAGCAGAGGTCCTGAGTTTGCACTCTGTGATTCATCCAAGTGGAGTTTAATAATATATATGGTAGACAAAATAATATCACCAGATATATGACGATGCCATCAGCTGGGAGAATTTTAGACCAAAATACTCTTGATAGCATCTTAGATGTAAAGCTAAATAATCATAATGAATGTCATCAGTGGACAAAGGCAGTAAACTTGTGAAGGTAACTAAAACTATTTGTAGATTTTACACAAAAGCCTTTCAGCTAACTTTCTTGTATGTTGTATTGGTGGGGGGGTGGATGGGTTGGTTTATAAAAAGTTGGCATCAATCACTATATAAAGTTTCCATTCCACAATATCAGCACGTTTCAATATCATGGAAAGGAGGATATGGAACAAATAAATTTAACTCTCCAATGTTCTGGAAAACTTTGACTTGTCAAAACTAAAAGGCCTTAGCCCTGCGCCAAATGTAAAACAACATGACCTTGTCAGACAAATAGATTTTAAATCAGGGCAAAGAGATGTTTTAATTACTTCTTGCCATGGACATGTGTCTGAAATAAATATTTTAGTACCAATATATGCTCCCAACCCACCCACCTGGTCCATTAAACCCTCTTGACAAAGTACATTACACTCTAGTAGTAACTGAAATATGGATAAAATTTAGTGCCAATTCCTATTTCCATGGGGAGTTCACTCTTGTCTAAATCCCATCACTGTGGCTGATACAACTTTTAGCTTTTCAATAAACATCAATTTGGAGGGGCTGGATATGCAAGGTAGTGGACATATTCTTAAGGCATTATGATCAGGCAAGTATTATCAAAGAAACATTAAACTCACCCCAAAAAATTGATTTTCATATGACCCTTTATGACATACATTTTGTAATTAATATGTCAAAAACCTGCATTTATAGGAGACACCAGAGCAATCATTTATTGAAGCAGCTGTTTGAATTCTATAAACTTAACAACACATTCACAACTTGCTGACAGAAAATGTCAGGTCAGCACTTACTCACCTGACCACCCTAGTGGTGCCTACAGAGATACCTTATATACTGTAAGATTCTCAGTTTATTGTATAGCGTATTAGTGGTACATCTATTTTATAACTGTAAACAAATTATCTCATAATATCAAGATTGACAGGCATCGTGGTTTCTGACCATTCAAAGAAATTCCTTGATAAACTAATTATTCAGTCCCCACCCCACCCCATGACTCTTTGTAATTCCGTTACTTGCCACTTCTCAATCACTATGCAGAGGCAGAGAGACTAATTTGAAGTTTACAACAAAATTAAAATTCCCAGCCTTTTTAAATTCTATAGCGGTTTTGCTTTATATTCAAATATATGTATTTGTTGGAGTATGTTGTATATACATGTACTTATCAGTATGCATTTTACACAATGTATTAAAAGCAGTTTCTGTAGCATGTATAATACAACTATAGTTCATCTTTAATGATTTTTTATAATCTTTTAGTGTTATTAGCCTAATGATCATGTTTCTGTTTGGTTTTGGATTTGAATATTATTTTCATTCATTTTAATGATGAATTCGGAGTACATGTATATTGTATAAATCAATTTTAGCTGTGTGATAAAAAAATTAAAATTCACTGAAATATGGAGAAAATTTTTTTTTTGGAATTTGGTGTAAATATTAAGTTCCACCAAAACTTCAAGAATGCACATTTGAAATGGTTGGTAGAGAGGTTTTATTCAATTATCATATACTTTTGTTCAACATTTGAAATGGTTGCTAGAATGGTTTTATTCAGTTATCATTTACTCTTGTTCAACATTTGAAATGGTTAATGGTAGAGTGGTTAATCAATTATCATATGCTCTTGTTCAATTCTCTTTAATTATTGTACCATTATCCATTCATTATTGTCTAATTGACTTGTTTCTTGATCTGGCATTCTGCATTTCACATTGTGATACTTGGTTCTATTTACGGTTTATCTCATTACTACTAAGAAATATTTTTCTCTGTTCCTGTATTCACATAAAATGTTTTTGCAAAATTTATCCCACAAAATTATAATTGTAATTTTATCAATATTTTTCATAATGTGGAGTATTTACTAACTATTTGCAAAAATACAAAATGGCTGACGTCTCCGTTACTACCCACCTTTTGTGCATTAAGGATAAGACTTTCATCTGCCATGACTTCCGTGATTTTTAGGTTGTTTTTTACTGACTGGGTGGCTGTGCTGCGAGCATGCAGGGGTAGTTTGCTCTGATATGCCTTGTCTGTAAAGTCCACTTCATATTCTTTGGGCACTTTTTTTAACCTGGAAACAGATTCATCTTATATCAAACATATTATTAAAGAATGTGTTGTACCTATAGATGAATGAAGCTTGATCTATATTTCCCAGTCACTTGTGTCTTGCACCAGTTCTAGGAGATTAGTAACATTTTACACATAATGACTATATATATATATAATTCCAGGGTATAATGACTATCTATATATATATATATATATATATATATATATATATATATATATATATATATATATAATTACAGGGTATAATGACTATATATATAATTACAAGGTATAATGACTATATATATATAATTACAGGGTATAATGACTATATATATAATTACAGGGTATGATGACTATATATAATTACAGGGTATGATGACTATATATAATTACAGTATGATAACTATACCCTGTAATTATCCAGCAGATTTATCAATTACAAAGTATCTAAAGTAATGCTTACATTTTGCTTCAAATTATTAAAAATACACTGCATCTTTAACAAATTTTTAGATCAACATTCTGCTACCAGTACTATTATATGATATAACTACTGAATATGTTGAAGCTGATAATTGTCACGGATAGTGTATATCCAATGTAAATCTGTTGAAACTGATAATTCATTGCCATGGATGCAGTGAGCATCTTGTAAATGTTTTGAAACTGATAATTCATTACCATGGATAGTATTAGTGAGTATGTTGTAAATGTGTTGAAACTGACAAGTCATTGCCATGGATAGTGAGCATCATGTAAATGTGTTGAAACTGATAATTCATTACCATGGATATAGTGAGCATGTTGTAAATGTTTTGAAACTGATAATTAATTGCCATGGATATTATGTATCTTGTGAATGTGTTGAAACTGAAAATTGATTGCCATGGATATTATGTATCTTGTGAATGTGTTGTAACTGATAATTCATTGCCATGGATATTATGTATCTTGTGAATCTGTTGAAATTGAAAATGAATTGTCATGGTTAGTGAGTATCATCATGTAAATGATTGTGTTGAACCTGATAATTGACATGCATGGTAAGTACTTTGTAAATGTGTTGAAACTGATCATTTTCCTTGTCTATATTTTTGTGATCTGACCATAATCAACTAATCAACTAAATTTAGGTAAAGTGAAACCTGTATAGTCTAGTGATGTTAGCTTATATTGTGTGTTGTTGTTGGATATACACTGTGAGGATATATGCAAAATATACATATCATCAATATCAATAAGATTTAAGATACATCCCCAGTGGTCATGTAAACCCATTTCCAATCAAAGTTCAGAGTACTTTTACAGAGCAGCCTGCATGTTTACCATATTCAGCTGTATCCTCAGCATTAATAGTCACTTCAATTAATATGATTTCAGACATTTATAACAAAAATCTACAGGCAATGGTCAGTGACAAACAAACAAAAAACCCAATAGATCTTGTTGTGAGCTGTAATGATGGCTGTGGCATTTGGCTTGGCACACATCTTAAGTGTATTTTACAGAAAAATAATAAAGGCTGTGTCAAATTACAAGTGTAAGCTTATGACAACATTGTTAGTATAATCTTTGTATTTGTTTTTTTTTTTTAGGGTTTAACACCATTTTTCAGCACACGATAGGCTATACATGGCGGCCAGTATTATTGGTGGAGGAAGAACCCAGGGAAACCACTGGAAAGAACCACCAACCCACAAGAAGCTACTGGCAAGCTTTCTCACATAAAAACATTAGCCGAATCTTAGACTTGAACCCACGCAGACAGAGGTGAGACGACAGTGATCCATAACAGAAAGTGCGTTAGACCACTCGGTCACTTGGGGGCCCCCATATAATCTTTGTAGCAATTTGGATTAATGCCAAAAGCATATATATTACAAGATTCATCATAGCAATGAAACTTGTATATGAAACTGAGTGCTTTCGCTCACCACCCAATAATGTCTTCATTACTTCCTGTGCCAAAAGAGCTGAACCACAATTTAGATGCCATGTGAGACATATATGGATTCTAACTGGATTCCCATTCAAAATGTGGATACATTATTAATGACCATGCGGATGCCCATTTATGGCCTCATTATACAGGTTTCAATGTAAAATTTGTGATGCTAACTATATAAGTGTGTGTCTGTGTATTTCAGTGTCAAGACATATCACACAGTGATGCAAGGCCAGTTCTTTTATTGATGCATGGTTCCCAACAGTCTGGAACTGCAACATTTAAATGCCACAATATATATGATGATAGGAAAAATTTCATTTACCATGAGTTTCATTATTTTTATGGGTATAGTCAGAGGCAGTTGCATTAGGAATTTAATGGGGCCTTGGGCCAACCATGACTGCTCGGGGCCAGAGTAGAGCTTGACAAAGTCATAATGATGACCTTAGGCCTGAAGTGCATGGCCCCCCTCAAGAATGAGGCCTGGGGTGGTTGCCCTACTTGCCAGCCCCCAAATGCCATTCTTGGGTGTAGTATCAATACATTTTCATGGTTTTGCCAAATACTATAGTTTCATCAATGTTTTGGAAACAAGGTCATACTGTTTCAACAGAAGATTGATTTGTCATTGGGTCTTTGAATAAATGGTTTATAGCTACCATAAAATCCATGAAAAATACCCCACAACAACATAGTTAATGTATAGCATTCAAAAATTGTACCATTGTGAATATTGTATAATAAATTTAAGAAAGAAGCAATCATAATATTTGCTGATAAAAACTTTCATTGAATTCAGAAAATGTTCACTTCAACAAAATATAATCTTGACAGTTTTAATAAGTAATTTTTAAGATCATGACAAAATACCAAAAAAATTCTTTTTACAACATGTTTTGTGTGAAAAGAAAGAAACAATAACTTTTACAAGTTCATTACATAAAAATCCTCTCATAGGCACTGTTACAACTGACAGATATGTATTTGTGTTTTAAGCAAAGGGCGTGAAGGTGGGTTCTTGAAAGCACTATAAAGCAAGCAGTGATATGATCCATGGAAATGCCAAGTGAAACTGTTCTCCAACATATTGCACTCTGAATGATTTCTATAATGGTATACTGAGAACTTTAACTGACATTTTAAACATGGTTTAGCTTGTAGAAAATATATACATAAAATATAGATCAATGTGACTTATTTTCTTTTGAGAATTACAATATGATGAAAATGATCTGAATTATACCATGACATAAGCACATTGAATTAGGACAAATATTACTGCAATACAATACAAACATTGTACCCCGTTATACTATAATTTTTAAAGCAAACTTCAAATACAAAAACTAAAACAGAACAACATTTTCAAACTTTTTAAACAAATTATGTTTCTTAAAGAATAATTAGATAATGAGAGATTGTAAGAAAGAAAGACTTTAAATAGAAATGTTGTTCATATATGAAAGTGGATAATATTGTGAAGCTACTATTGGATGAGATGTTATAATATATATATATATATATATATATATATATATATATATATATATATATATATATATATATATTTTATAATTTTCTTGCAAAATATTTCACTAAACTGGACATAAAACCTGATTATTCATCAAATAATTTGTCAAGTATTTATAACTTTAAAGATGGGGAAATTCTAAAAATTTCATCTGTAATAGGAAAATATAATTATTGCTTTTGAAATGATTTTGTGTGTTCCTGGTACGAAATGTATTGGTTTCACCATAATTTACCTATATCCTAATAAAATACTCCATGCAAACTGCTATTTTTTAGTGAAGTATAAAATTCTTAATAAATAGCTGAATTAAAATTAATGTACTTAAAACTACCTCGGAAATCCTTAATAGCTGTATTAAAGTTTATGTACTTTAAACTTCCTCGGAAACCATAAATAGCTGTCATCAAGTTTATGTACATGTACTTAAAACTGTTATGTGCTTAGGCTCAAATAAACAGTAACACAGAATGAGTGAAAATAACAAAGTTTGTAAAAAAACTTAATAAACAATTTATTGAGTACAAATATTTTCCAGAAAAGAAAAATAAACTTACGGTTTTAATAATCAATTCCAAAATTAATCCAAAAATAATTCAAGATATAATCAACTAGTGAAATTGCAAAAGTTCTAGTAATAAAATGTCCTAAAAATTCCCAGTTCGAATCTTAGTGAAGCACCCAAGATGGAAGACGATTTCAAGTGATCTTATGAAATTCAATGAGCACAAATGTTTTCCAGATAAATAACAAAATAAATCCTCTTGATCCAAATGAATTGAAATAATTTCCAGTACAAGGTAATTTAAAATAACTCATAACAATACAACTTAGTATTCTAACAGCCCAACTTCTACTAAATAGTTCGCTCCAAAACATAATTTATATACCTGTTTTTACGTAAACAAGGAAGGGGTCACATGATCTTCTAGAATCTTTAGAACAAATTTACGTTCAACAAATCTCAAATCACAAAGCTCCATAATGTCCATGGAATCAACCAATCATTTTAAAAGCTTGTTTACAACTCTGAAGCTAGGTCAGAAATGAGGTCAACATCTGGTGTTTATTTGTAAAGTACAGGTCATCCCACCTTTTAAAAAAATATCTCCCAATGAATGAATCTTAAACTTAAAATGTCAAATTTGAATCTGACAAACAAACAATTAAAACAAAAATAAATGACTCAAATCAAATATATGTAACAAAACTACCTAGGAAGCCCTTAATACCGTAGTTGTATTCAAGTTCATGTACTTAAAAACTACCTAGGAAACCCTTAATAGCTGTAATAAAGTTTATGTACTTAACATCTACATAGGAAACCATTAATAGCTTTATTAAAGTTATGTGCTAAAAATGTTAGAAGAAACCCTTAATAGCTATGCTAAAGTTTATGTACTGAAAACTACTTAGGAAACCCTCAATAGTTGTGATAAAGTATATGTCCTGAAAACCTTTTAGGAAACCCTTTATAGCTGTATTAAAGTTTATGTACTTAACATATCTACCTAGGAAACCATTAATAGCTGTATTAAAGTTGTATACTTCACATCTACCCGGTACCTATGAAACCTATAATAGCTGTATTAAAGTTATGTACTTAACATCTACCTAGGAAACCATTAATAGCTGTATTACAGTTTATGTCCTTAAAACATTAAAGGAAATCCTTAATAGCTATGTTAAAGTTTATGTACTCAAAACTATTCTAGAAAACCAATAATAGCTGTATTAAAATTTATGTCCTTAAAAATTTCTAAGAAACTGCGCATAAAAACAATACAATGTAAATTTCATTTAATGAAATTCACCAAAAAAATTTGTTATGATAATTTTTCATTGAACTGACAAACTTGACAAATTTGCAACAATTTTAAACTTAACATAAAAAACATTACTTGATAATATCCATTATTAATTGCAACAATTTATGTTAACATACACAACTTACTGAATGAACATAAATCTACTGAATCTGATGCTAAAATATGACAACTACATACGGGGGCTAAAGTGTCAAAGCTCCAGTCTGGCATAATTAACATGGTGGTATGCGGTCCACAGGAATCATTTACATATTTCAGTTGATTCACAGACCTGCTAATCTACTATTTAACTTTGTACAGTGAGCTAGTGATAGTAACTAAGAAAGAAATAAAGAACTTCAATAAGGTTTTCTAGTACTGTCTGCAATTTTTCATATACATTTAAAATTTATAAAAAATCTTATTTTTTATGTACTATTAACTTTACTGTTGCATAGATGTACATTTTTCTGCAACAGTAATTTAAAGTTCTGCAACAGTAAATTAAAATCAGTTGAAAGTTGAGGTACATGTACTTAATATTCTATAAAACATATTAATTCAATTAATATAAATTATGTAATCAATATTTCTGCAAATAATTATTTATATATTCAAAATATAACAAATAAAAAGTATATGAAAAATTGCTGTTAATACGCTATACAAGCAAAACTGTTAAAATATGAGTGTTTTCTATTCACCTCTCTGAGGGCCCATATAATCTTTAAATAAAAAATATAAATATTTCAACATTATTGTACAATGAAACAATTAAATCCTTGAAAACTCAACAAAATAAGAGTCTGTACCAAAGTATATCCTATCTACTGAAACTATGATGTACAAAAGGATGTCACAATGACCCAATTTTTAATTTTCAGACAGGCCTTTCAATATGTATATCAGTAATTGAATGAAACATTTGACCATCATGGCAACTGATTGATGTTCTTCTTCCTTCACCAAAATCCAACTGAATCTATTCGTTTATCAGGACAATAGATGTCAGACTTGAGGTTAATAGGTCACCAACATTATTATGGTGCTGGTGATTAAAAAAATCATTAATCTCTTAGTAGAATGAAAGTACTAATTTTTTTTCTTGAAACTTTTATTTGCAATGAATTACTCAATATGTAATCAAAACTGTTCATGTGAAAATGATTTTGATAATACAACACATTTTGTACTCAAGTGAGAGAACCATGTTGATGCTACCATCCAAGGAGTAGAGAGGTGCATTTCTTATGTGAAATCATGGATGACATGTAACAAGCTGCAGATGAATGTAACATTCACAAATATCTTTCAGTTGATGCCACTAAAACACTTGTGTGTTCATTAGTACTTTCAAGACTGGACTATTGTAACTCAATTCTGTCTGGTTAATCTCAATATCTACTCCAGAAACTTCAAAAAGTTAAAAACACAGCTGCTCAGATTATCATTAGAGTACCATGATTAGAGCACACCTCTCCAATGCTCTGTACCCTACACTGGCTATCCATTTGATCCAGAATCAAACACAAAATTTGTTCTCTGTGCTACCTTTCACTGATGGACTCCAGTCCAGCATACCTATCCGGCCTCACCTATGTGTACACACCAGGAAGATACATACGCTCCTCTTCTGACAATCGTATACTCATTATTCCCACTATGAAAAAGAAGTCATATGGACAACGTTCTTTTTGTATACCAGGGCCCAGCAACATGGAATGAATTGCCCATTGAAATTAGACATAAAGGCACAGTGTTCAATTTCAAGAGCTAAAAACTTATCTTAACTTGAAATTAGTATTATTTCCATGCACAGTTAAACGTTAAGCAATTAACTATATGTAATGTATACATGTACATGTAAACACAAAATTTGTTTTTACATCATCAATAAGCTGTCATTTTCTGCTATAATATACCCAACTTTGATCCAAATCGCCTCAATATGTGTCAGATGCATTAATTTTAACACTGATCATTGGCAATGGTGGAATTCAATCATAATTTTATGAAGAATACTGCACAAGATTTTACAGCTGCAAAATAAATCATGTTTCTAACTGAAATAGTGATTTGATAGAAATCTGATTTTATTTTTAAAAACATTTACCAGTAGGTATACATATTGCAAAATTTATCATATATTTGGATTTAAAAAAGCAGATCTGAAGTTACAGAAAAATTACAATTTTTGGGTCAAAATTGAAAAACTGGATCAAACTGTTAGGCAAACTTTTGTTTTCTAATTCTATTTAAAATTTAAGATAGTGTATCTTCTTTCTATTTTCAATGATGTAAGATTATTTCTTCAATCTGAGAAACAAATAATCATAATGATTAAAGAATGCCACAACATATGAAACTAAGAATTACACTGACATGAAAATAGCATTTAGAAATATAATTATACATATACACTGTACACATTTTGTATGAATCAGATATACTTACTGTCTGTTTGTGAGTATTTCATACATTTGTTCCACCAATAAAGCTCCTGCACCCTCCTTGCAATGAATAGTTCCTTCAACAAGATCCTCTGGTATATCAAGTGAATGTCTCTTGATAAACTGTAGAAGAAATTTCCAATAAAAAAAACAAGCTACAGTGATATTGTACATTACTTCAAACTTCAAAATGAATATTCCATTACTTATAAGTGGTAATTCTGAATGATGCTGCAAAACAAAGTTATGCCAGTCCAGTGCTGTTTAGTTGAAATTCCTATTGGCTGTTAGACTATTTTATTCCTGGCAAAATATATAATGAAACATGCAAAGCTAGTCTAATGTCTGACTAAGAGGACATCTGTTGCTGGAAAGCTTGCATAGTCTTAGGATATAGGAATAGAGTCGATTTAAATTTAAAACTGTTGCATTAGGAAAAGAAAAAAAATATAGTGAAAATGTTTTTTTCTCATTTATCTGCAATGAAATTAAAAAAATAAATGATGAAATTGCAAATTTGCTTCTTCCATATTAAACAATAGACACATATTTTACCATTTGACCTTTGACCTTTATGAACCTCATCTGTTCCATCCCTTGTCAATCTATAAACTTTATTATTGACATCTCAGGAATAATTTTGGCTAGTTTCATGTTCCCACCATTCAGCATAACATTGGTTGCTGTGTTTACAAAATGTAATGCGTATTTTTAAATTAGCTGACTTTTTATCCCAAAAAAAAGGGGGGGGGGGCTGGGCATGTTAGAGACTCTGACACTAATAAATACTGTTCTTGAGGGGAAATACAGGATAATTATTCAAAAGGTCTGTTTTGATGCTTGCAACTTAAATGTTTCAGCCATACAATAAAAAATTAAATCATACAATATAAAGAAATATATGATAATTAGGACAAATACCTTGATTATAAATGTTCCCTACCTAAAATCCAAAAGGAAGAAAATCAAAGCCATCACACTCGCCATTTTTGTGTTAAGGCCTAAACTAGCTCCAGAAAGAAAATAATCTATAATCTACAGGTCTAAGGCCAGGGGTTCCTCGGTCCAAAAATGACTAGCCTTGATCAAGTCAGCTGACCAAACCACCTATGGGTGCTGCTTTTATAATTGTCCAGAGTAGTGCGTTTTGCACAACTTATGCACATTACATAAAGAAATTATGAATTGAAATGAAGAAAAACTTCCAGCAAGAAGTTTTCAAATGTAGACTTTAAAAGCAAAATCATAAACATGAAAGTAAGTAAAATAAATAAATAAACGCTGTGTACTTTGCATTAGTGAATTGAGTAATAAAATTGTCTGTCAACTGCAAAATGGACTACTTCCTGTACATACTCATGATTATGATAATATATAATAATATTTATAATGTCCAATACGTATTGTACCATCATGCCAAAATAGTTTCAGTCAGGTGCATGGGCATATAGATGAGTAAACTGAAGAATTTAAAATGAACAATAGCACAGTAATATGTCTCCTTTGGCTATCACAGTTGGGCCTGTGTGTGTGTGTTTGTGTAAAATCTGTACCATTGTTAGGTAGATGCCATCATTTAGGTTGTTTACTCACATTCTTCAGAAGTGACCAGTTTCTAAGCTTGGAGTCCAAAGATGTTCCATTATTGTACGAGTGCATCTGGATATCTTGTGGAAAATACCAGGAGAAGATCTCAGCTATTAGATATCCATTGGTCAAGTCCCTAAAGACAGTGAATGGAGATTACAGTATGCATAACATGCATAAATAATGTCATTTATTTTTACTTTTATCAAACACCATGTTTTCAGTTTTGGAATCAAATTGTGTAGGCCTTAAATCTAAGTATTTTCCAATATAATGACTGCTAAAGATTATATCCATAATTAAAATAAGTCCAAACTTTGAAATGATTATGGTGTACAGGTGGAATCCAGCACAAAAATGACAGCCAGTTTTGAGGTGTAAAACAAAATAGCTTTTATATATATGCTATTTTTTTTTATATGGTTTAGTGCCATTGCAAAAATTCATAGTGATTGATTAATTTTTCTCTGGAAGTTTTGTAATGATAATAAAGATGCTGATCCCTCAACAATCAGAAATGAAAACAATTTGACAAATCTGCATTGGCATTGCATTTTACAACATTTCATATTTTATTTAAGATTAATAAGGTCACCTATAAAAAAGGCTATATAATTGCCCTGATGTAAAGTGAATATCAAAATGGTCACACAGGTGCAGTTACTCGCATTAGATATTGTTGCTATAAAATTTAATACCAATACATTTGAAAGAAATTCTAGTAAATCCAGGTAGCCTGATACTAAACTGGAATCAAGAAAATACAATCTTAGGTCTATCATAAATATTATAGAATGGAATGAATGTTTTCAACATAAGCAATTTTTAGTGTAACATCACTGTGTGTAACATTCAGTCTGGTCCATTCTGGATCGCATTTTCGGTTGACCTTGTCCAAAATTGTTTACATATTTTAAAATTAATTTTTGCTGTGTGTATTTCCGTGTAAATAATGTCCTTCTAAACAAACATATATGTATACAAATCTAAATGAGGGGAATAAATACCATTAAATCGCACGTGTAATAAAATTCTATCAAATTACACCAATTACTAAAATAATCGGTTTTGAACGCCTTCTTTATCTGCATGACTTTAGATTTGTACACTTTAGTTATCAACTGTATCTATATGTATATAAGACAGAAGAAAGTCACTATAATAAATGTTTAAGATATAACAGTTACAGTACAGTATACATGCACAAGTCTTTTGTCTACAGTACTGTACTAAACTTTAAAACTTGAAACTACACCGTATTCATAACGACTATTATATATTTTCACAAACCATTTTGGTGTTTTGATTTGCCACGTTAAATCCAGGCTTTGAAGCCATTTCAAAACCTCTCGAGACAATCCGGACATCTTGACCTGTGGCTTTCCGCTTCCTTGTTGTCACTAGCAACTATAGACTGGGACTTAAATTCTCGTATTTGAATGGAAGACTTTAAATATAGAACCAGTAAGGACGTAATTTCCGTTTCCTGTTCTGAAATATGGCTGATAATGGATATACAAATAATTGAGCATGACATTGAAATTTAATTTGTTATACTAGCAAAAGATGTTGCGCATTAGGGAATTGAACACTACACTTTAAAAGTTAAGGTGACAGAAGAGATTTTTTAGTCGATAATCTATTTTTTTTTTTTTTATAATAAAAATTTATCTTTTATTCATTAGTATCATGTATTTTCGAGGATTTTAAGTTGTTAGTCAACGTCTCATCTTGTCTCTATGTGGACTAACAAATTTCTCTGCGATCCACCGGCTTAATATATATTCAGTCTTGAAGTGTAATGGTGGAGATAATGTCACTTGCCGATAAATTCATTTCAGGACCTGTGTGTAAATTAGTACTAATATTGGTATCCTTATTCCTAAGTTGATGGTACGACAGCGTAGCTATGTGTAAATAAGCTTTACCTTTCTGTGTCATCCTTGACGTTTTATCACGAAATCTCTGACAACATGAATATCCCACAGGTGCTCAACGCGAGCTTGATGTCAAATAGAAAACAATAATCTAAAGGGAAAAATTCATGCAGAGTAAGAAAATACCTTAGATTATCCCCATGACCCATTCAGAGATAGGACCCTCTCTATCATACTATATAAAAAGAGTAGGTTCGTAACTTCCAAATACTTGGTTCCACCCATGACCCTCGATTTCATTCTGCTAAAAAGCATGAGTTTGTAATGGGAATGTAAATGAGATCTGAAGTATCAACCCTGAAAATCCAATAAATTGCAAATGAGATGAAAAAATAATCTAAATGAATTAGTATGTCATATTTTTACAAAGGAATTCCTTTAGAAATTCTTGACATAATAAAATATTTAAGTATCCAACTTAAAACCAATGGTAATAGCAGATGGCTATCTTGGGGCTCAGCATTAAGAGGTTAGTGTTAGGACTGGTCAGCCTGGTGTCAGGATAATGTAACTGGGTGGGATATGATGCTAGTTGTCTTCAGCATGATGCCTTAGTGCTAGACATCACTATAAACTGCCACACTGCAGACATCATATCAGTGTGAGGGAAGAATTGTTAAAGCCACATTAAAAATCCAAGTTACACACAGAAACAACTGTAAATGAATCAAGCAAGCTTAATGTTACTTTTCAAAATTATGCATTTTGTTGAATGTACTTTGATAAGTTTTAATAATGATTTACTGTCACGGGAAAATTTCCCACTTTCAAAAAGATGCACGATTATGACATCTCGTCTTGCATTTTCAACAATTAAAGCACATTGTGTGAGTATGCAAGTGCTAAATTTGTGCCCTGATGCTTCATTGTTCCAGTTGATGGCAATAATTTAGTGGAAAATCTACATATTGATTTGCACGCCATAGCAACTGCTTACTGCATGCCACTTGAGCTCAGATCGCTACACATTCATGTGGGAATAGTAGTCAAAAGAAATAAATTTATATAATAACAGCGGCCCACTACACATTCATGTGGGGATAGTAGTCAAAAGAAATAAATTTATATAATAGTGGCATTGTTATCTCTGTTCTTGCTATATTGCATTTTGTAGACTCCTAATATATGGTGGACAAGATCTTTAACTTATTCCACGATATTTACAGATACTCAATTCCTCATGCTGTAACCAACAAAGTAAAATGACAGACATGGCAGCTGGAATACTGGCCTCGGCCACTACTTTGTTGAAGCGTGCTGTGGAGCTGGATTTGTCACAAAAGTATGGAGAGGCCGTTATTTGCTACCAAGAGGGTCTACAGCTGATGATGGATGCCCTCAAAAGTGAGTAATAGTTTATTACAGTTAGATTAGACTTGTTTAACACTTTAACTTTGTGTTTTCAAATATTTGAATTGACATTCAGTAGAGTAAAGAATGGTTTATTTGATGAAGCACCATGTGATTTTTAAAACATATACTAAATAGTTATTTATCTGGTCATTGATTACGAATGGTTGTCAGGTTGATACACACGTGTCATCCTATCTCTCACAAATTAATTACATCCACTTGCACCCATCAGGTTCACTAGTTTTTAAGCTTTGCTGTCATTCAATCAACATCACACAAGAAACCTTGCATAAATCCATATCAGTGGGAATTTTAGCAATCTGCCTAGGAATATGCATTTATGCCCTGATCATTATGTACAAGGTGGTACATATTATTTTTGAATTTTCTTCAAATATTTTCACGAATTTTTCATATTCCTGGACTTTCTTTATTTAGACCCTTTGATACAAGATGCTATCACTGCTGCATGTTGAATCACGTTTTAGTGATAATTGTCTAATTGCTTCATTACTACATACTTATAGCTTATCCATATATATGATGGCATTGTGCTATCAATGACACTAGGGATGGTGCATCCATATGTGGAGGCAGAAACTAGATACACACAATGGGTATGAAGATGCTCTTGAGCAGCTTGCTCTACTCTGATCCAACAATCGAATGGACTGACCTCAACTTAAAGACTGCCATCGCAAGAATATAACAGGTGTTGTCAGATTCATAATGACCTCCACCCCTCATGTCACTCATGACTATAAGGTCAAGGTTTCAGTCAATATCAACAATGAGGGTGAGACTCTATCCTTCTGTCTGCTTCCTGAATAAGTGAAGATCAGAGAGATAAATCATCATCTGGTTGGACAAGTCTGTGATCTGGACAATACTAAGTACTTTTATAACCTGACTCAATTCAGATGAATTTGAACTTTTAACTTTTAACTTTTAATTTAACCAGAACCTCGCATAATTTTATTATACTAAATGTGTTTCATGGTTGGCTTAGCTTTGGCAGGCAATGTGTATGAGTTACATACCCTTTCAATTGGTTGGAACATTGCATTGAGAAATATGGATTTTTATTGTGTATTAATCATTCCTCTACAGGCGGTATACATTAGTTATGAGTGTTTTCTGATAGATCAATCATATTAGCCAATTCTACAGCTTATCTCTCTTCAGCTGTGGGGATCTTAGCGATCTATCCATGTTACTAGGCCTACAGTTACACATACATATTATGAGGCGATTTTAGTGACAGATGTGTCTGTCCATCCAGCCATCTCTACAGCATGGCTGGTTCCAACCAGACTGCCTTCTGCATGACCAGCAGCCATCAATAAAGGTATGAAAGAAATATTCAGATGACCTGCAGGGAATTTATCCAGTACTAGACATCACAATAAACTGGTATATTGCAGACATTGTAGCAATATGACTTAAAAAATGCTAAAGCCATCTTAAAAGTCCAATAGTAAAAGTCCAAATACACACACACACACACACACACAGAATATATGTAGGTTACCTGAATGCAACATAAACACTTATTACAATAATGTAAGTGTCCACAGATAACATTGTTAAGCAAAACACAAATACAAAAGAGATTATCAAATTTTGTTGCTAGTATTTTGCAATTCAAGGTGCTACACCGAATAAACAAATTTTAATTGTTCATACATCTTTTTCAGATCTGAAGGATCCAGTGAAGAAAGAGGCATGTCGAAAAAAAATGCTGGAATACATGGATAGGGCAGAGCAACTTAAGAAACAGGTTGAGGAAGAAAAAGGTAACAAGGTACATTCAGCTTGTAGAAATTTGTGTTAGAGCTAGTTAATAGGTTTTTCAGGGATGCAAAAGTCAGACAATTTTGTCTCAAAATAAAAACTTGAAATGTTTGGAATTAGTATTTTAGCTGTTGCAGATAATTAGGATTTGATATTTCAGTATAGCCATGGTAGACTCATGACCAGGCAGATGTAGGCTTGATTTCCATCATTGGATCAAACTTTATTGGCTACCCCATGAAAAATGCATTGTACTTGACACCTTCAGAGTATTGTCATGTTGTTGAAAACCAAACCAGAGCATACTTATTTTGACAGTAACACATATATTACTTTCTTGTCTGGGCAGAAATGATTCTTGTACATATGGTTAACTATTCAGCAATGCCATACTTTAGAGCACATGTGATTTATTAACAGAAATAAAATGAGGAAGAACATATAATGCAAGGGATTGTCATTTACTGACATATCCTGTCTTATGTGAAATATTAAAACAAAATGATTTTGATCTGAGTTTTTGGCTGGGATTAAAACTCTGGACTAAACTTAAGAATAATTACTGCCTTTTTTTTCATTTGTGAACATATTCCCGGTCAAGGAGAATCCCATGATGTTGTCCTTAGTAATGGATAATTTGTGGTTGTCTCCCTTGAGCTTGGACCATAATTGGTCATTCTACCGGTACTCAGTGATCATGATATTAAAAAAAACTTTATTCTATTTTGGCTTAATGCCAAAGAAAAGAGTTGTAACAAAGTGAAAAAAGAGACAAAGATATCATTTTAAATGCTTTCATACTAGTAACCAATTAGTTCATCTTACTGAATATAATGGGGCTCTATTCCTTGCTATGAAATGGTCGCAATTTTATCCAGGTTGTTTTCAGGAGATGAAAGATTTTGATCGAACTTATTTTCACGATCTCAGTCTACAACTTCTAATTCTCTGAATTTCTTCACCACTAAAAGAATGCACATTATGACAAGATATTATTAACCAGTAATATCTTGTACCAAAAGTGGACAAATCATTTTTGAAACAACCATATGTTTCAGGTTTTTGCACAAAAAGTTCACTTACATTATACACTTTTTTTCCCCATTAACTTTTAGTTTTGTGTTGTATAATTTAATTTAATAAATATATAATACAGTAATCATGTTTTAGCATCACATGCTTAGACCTAATGTGGATTTTTACAAAAATATGTAATTTTTGGAAAAACTATAATTTGCAGTCAAATGAATCACTTTAAAGATAATAATTATGTTATGCTACAGTGGGTAGATACATATATTGATATGATTATGAATTTCAGTTTCACTAAACAATTCACTCCATAATTCCAACATTTCATTGTTCAGCAGCGGAGAATTATCATGAGCAGATTCACATTGAAGACAACTCCACGGGTCACAGCTATCAGCAGCTCTTTGGTCGATTCCTGGATGAAAACCTGACAGAAATCGACATTGACGACCCTTACGTCAGATCAACACCTCAGGTACTACCTGCTTGACTCCTAAGTTGCTTGACCCCTAAGTCTTTATCATCATCTTAGTCTCATATTAGATGCATTTATAATTGGTATTTTTACTTTTGTGGTAGCAAAATGAAATTTTGTTGTTGATTATGCATATAATTACATATATTTGTATTATTGTTTTTAGGGACAATTTAAACAGGAATTATTAGCAGTGACTCGGCTGAATAATATAACATGGGCAGAATAATATTGCAAAGATTAGGGTTCAGTTCCTGTTTAGGAAACAAATTTTGCATGTGAGAGAGAATTTATTTATTGAAATATTGCATCAAGCAAATTTTAATCTTGCATAAAGCCAACACAGGGAAAGCTTTATGATATTTAATTTGAAATAGTTTGTATGCAAAACTGAACAAAAGGTCATCATCCCATCCACCCCATATTTAATTTGACCGGAGTTGGACAGTATATCAAATTATGCACATGGTTTTGAATGAATAATTACCATCACTAACCAGTTATGTCAAAAATAGTTGTGAAAAAACCTTATAATATAAAAATTTAACCTTGATTGATCTGTGTGAAAAAAATCATTCTTGATTATTTCATGTAAAGTGCATGTACATTTTTTTTATATCTGCATAGATGATACAGACTCTGAAAAATTGAGACATTGAGAAATTAACAGTCAATAACAATGTCTGAAAACTTTCCTATGTGTAAAGCTTCAACAAAATGCCCCATCAGGCCATAACAATATCTGAAAACTGTATGCAGAACTTCATCAAATGAAATGACAGATAAATGGATAAGGATAACGTTGTATTGGAGTCGAAAATAAAATCTGAATATTAAAATCGAAATATGTTATTGCTAATATTCAGATAAAATAAAAACTGGTTCTCAACTATTCATTTGTTAAGAGGCATTTTGTGAAGAAAGTCATGCAAGGCATAATGTTAGCTAATAATTTCAAACTTCACTTGAGCGCCTTATTTCACTCTCACAAGGTAACCACAATATCAGAATTATGTAGTCTTGTTGCTAACAACATCAATGCTTCTCTTCACTGCCATTCTGGCACTCTTGAAAAGATACCCTTTAATATGGCAACTTTATTATGTTCTTTGTTGAGAACAATGTTATTGTATAAAAAAAAAGGAATTAAATCATTACATATGAGTCAAACATTTTAAAGTGTCACCACATATATATGAACAAGTAATCAAGAGTTACTGCTCATTTTACCTGTAGGTCATCAAATAAGGAATGTTTTGTGGTCATGCTAAATTTTTAGATACACTGGGACAATAACATCCACAATCATTTGACTTTTAGCCAGGGTCTCCCACACATATTCTGAAGACCACCAGAATATAAACTACAGGTAATTAGATTTAGTGGAATGAGTTTAAGGTGTTTGGTGGGTTTGATGTCAATAAATACAATGGTAAGCAATAAGAAAAGCAAATGTTTTATATCTTTATCAACTGACAAATTTTGTCCAAATATATTTAACAAATATTTGAGTAAAAGTTTGGTATTAGTTTCAGCTCCACTCTCTATACCCATGCTGCATTCATTGTTGGGCATAACTGTTAATTTATTCACATTGAAATTAAATAAGATGTTATATGCAGGATTGTTGTGACTATCATAGCATACACAAGTTCACCTAATGGTAAAATTACTAATAAACAATGGAAATGTTTTTATCTTCTTCTTTACTTTTTTTTTTATTTCAGATTTATAATTTACTTAGATTTTGTGAAATGGTGATTAAATCCAAGGCACAGGTGAAACTCATCAGGTTACTGACTGGCCGAGAAAACGTAAGATCTCTGTCTATCTCTTTATCTGCTCTCTCGTTATCTCTTTTGAAAAGAATTGGGGTGAGCGAAAAGGAAATTAAATTATTCACTATTTTGTTGTACTGTCACCCTCTTCAAATGCCTAATCATTTGTGTTATTTGTTTTTGACAAACTTAATCTTTATTTAACATGTCCTGGACATGGCGCAAATAATGGTGTTTCTAAAACATTTGTTTAAAAAAAATGTCTCTTGGACAATAATTATACTCATTTTCTAATCGAATGCTTTACCTTTAGGTAAGCTGGTAATATTGTGTGATGTTTGCCTGTTTTATCAACATTTTATTTTCTTCCTTAGAGAACATACAGTATACACTTAGTGTATTGGCCTATTTTAACAACATTCGGGTGGAAATATTGTTAAGTGTAGTTAAGTGAATTATATACAATCTCCCATCCCTAGTAACACTTCTCACAGGTGTAACTTTCTGTTAACTCTGCTTCCTATTTGGCCAGTTTGTGGATTAGCTTGATACCCATTCAGGACTTACTGTAGGATGAAACATCATGGGTCATACAATAAATTAAGTCTATTACCCAATAGTACAGTGTAGCTTTGGACTGAAGCCAGTTCTAAATCATGGAGATTTTAATGTGCAAGTTGTTGGATGCTACAGTCATGAATAGACAGTGGTCAGTATGCTGATGTGTGTACTAAAATTACTGACTTGGAGCAAAACAAATTTTATTTTGCTAGTCTCAAAATATTACTGATATTGTAGATGTAGCGTGTAAGAGATACTTTAGAGATATTTATTTTAAGATAATGGCTACTAAAACTTGTTTGAATTTTTAGCTCTATTGGTCATGGTTTAGAAGAGCTTATGGGATGGTCTGTTGTCCTTTGGGCATTTTTCCATTAGCAGAATTTTGTTATCACTTTTTCTGCAAAACTACTTGGAGGACTGAAACTTTACACTCATATTCATCTCATGGTCTAGTTCCTGCTAAACAAAAACTGCCACTCGGACATCTATTTCAGTGGCCATCTTGAAAATCTTTACCACTACTTCTATTGAAATGCTGACCATATCATCATGGAATTTTCACAAAAATATTTCTTACAATGTCTATTTGGTCTTTATTGAAAATGATACTTACCTAATATTAAATATAGCCACCACATACTCTGACACATTGCAAGGCGGAGAAATTGTGTTGTGCTGTTCTTTTTTTTAAACTGCAGAATGTATGAATAATCATTTAATAATAAGGAAAACATAATGATTGAATAATAGCATGGAATAATTGTGGGTCCCTGATGTCAAAGACAGGGCAAGTTAGTAAATGTCATTTATGCCAAATTAGCAACTGGTCACTTTGTTTCTTATATCAGGCAGGTCTGGTAAATTGATTCGTTTTAAAACTTTTAATCTACTGCTAATAATTAATTCAGTGTGCATGAGGTGTTTTATTTCATAGTACTGATTTATTCATGTTTTCATAGGAGCCTGGACAAAACATGAGTCAGAGAGACAAATTGGGAGAACTAGCCAGGAGTCTTAACAACTTTAAAGTGACCTTGGAAGTGTCATACTCTGACACATTGCATGACAGAGAAATAAGGTATTTTGACATATCCTTAGACATTGCATGACAGAGAAATAAGGTATTTTGACATATCCTTTGACATTGCATGACAGATAAGGTCAGTTTGTCACACCCTGTTAATAAAACTAATAATTTAGTACCACTTCTGCCTTTCATATAAAAGGGTAATGTTTTTCTTTTTTCTTTCTAAATACTTTTCATGAGCATTTTGACACTACAAAGACAAATGTGTCTTTTCATGTAGACAAAAGGCAAACATTATTGACCATTGTCTCCCCTTACCACCAATTTTTGTCACCAGCTTTTAAGCTTCACTTCAACAACATGTATGAGACAATTCCTGTCAATCCAAGTCATATTTATTTTAAATGGAATCATTCATAAAGTATTTGTTATTTATTTGTGTAATTAATAATAATTCCTTAACAGGCGGTAAATATTATGATTCTTTTCTTTATTGAACCTTATCGTGCAACAGGCTGTTATTGATGTATGTTGTTATTTTGTTTTACACACACTGTTTATTGCTTTCTCACTCAGTAATTGGTGTTGTTTTAGCGACTAATTAAAATGCTGCATCTTCAGTTTATACATTTTTTGTGCTTTGTGTTATGTTATTTGGACTTTTCAGTGGAAGCATATCAGTACAAAGCAATGTGTGCACCATAAGGTCTGAGACTGTTTGGTTAACCAAAGCCAAGAAAGAGGGTGACAATGATGCAAAATATTAAATTCCTACATGTAATTGTGATACACTGGGGAAGTGCACCTCCATTTTTAGGCAGTTCAAGTAGTGTAAGGAACCCCACATGTCCATGCATGGGTCTTGAACCAGTAAATCTGGGTGCATGGGATTTTGAATGGATTTAATGGATCCATCCTATACTACTGTACAGCCACCAGTTGAGCTTGCGATCCATCTGTCCAAAATTGACTGGAGGAATTGGTTTGTCCTATATTTGCAGCATGCCCATAGGGTATTGGCCACAAACAAACTATAAATGTCATTGCACCACAGAAAATGGTTTATTCTGAAATGGTAGCTAACCATGATCAGGACACATTACACAGTGAGTGTGAAGGTATTCCTGAGAAACAGCCTTACTCCAATCTGACTATGGAGATGACAGAGTTTAGTTTTAAAGCTGCGGTTGAGATGAATGTTGCCAGCTTTTGAATTCACATCATCCTTAGCCACATGATTGTTAAGTCAAATCAGCTGCTAACATCAGAGATGAAGAAGACTCTTCATCCTTCAGACTGAGAATAACAACAGGCAGTCCTGACAAATGTGACCAACAGAATGCTAAGGCATTCTTTTCTTATAGTCAAGTTTCAGTGACATTTTCATCACATTGGAACAAGACCCATTCCACAACCTATCATTCTGGCTGGTGGAAAAATTGGCATTAATTTGTTATGTTATAAATGGAATCTTACATGTATGGATATATCATTAGCAAAGCTCGTTGATTAAACTTCATATAGCTAAGATAGGATGTTGTTGTTGTAGGGTTTAACACCATTTTTCAGCACATGATAGGCTATACATGGTGGCCAATATAAATGGTGGAGGAAGAATCAGGAAAACCCCCAGAAAGATCCACTGACCCACGCCCCCAGAAAGATCCACTTACTCATGAGAAGCTACTGGCAGGCTTTTTCATGTATCCACGTTAGCCAAGCCTGAGACTCAAACTCATGCATAGAAGTGATCTGTAATGGTGAGTGCTTTAGACCACTTTGAGCCCCTATGATAGGATGTATTTAGCCACTTTAGTAAGTGCTATACTAATAAAGTACTATTTAATCAAACCTGTGCACAATTAATTTTAAATCTTTATTTTTACAGATTTAACAATGGCTGGATTGTGAAGATTGGCAGAGGGTTGGACATTTATAAGGCAGCAGAAGGAAAGTTCAGTATAGGCTTTTGTGACCTTGATTTGAGACAGTGTCGTGAAACAACTGTGGACATTTTCAAAAGTAAAAATGTAAAAACAAGTTAGCAGTGCTTAGGGACATAATGGTTCATTCATGTCAGTTTTCTATGTTGATATTTTATGCAGTCTATTACACTTTTAAGAAATCAAAATAAAAGTCGCATCTTAATGACATAGGTTGTACAATTAAGTAATGCAGAGGTTCCATACATTTTTTATTTTTGAAAGTCAGTGTCTTCTGTGGACAAATTTTTAAAAGCAATTATAGTTGGAAATTTAGAAGTCTTTAACTTCAAGCCTGGAAGTTTCCTCATAAAACCTACATGAAAAATTACATACATTTGAGATAATTGTGGTAATTATTTAAGCTAGATATTAGAATAACAAATTTAAAAAGGATTTATAACAAAGAAATAGTCTTTTATATCTGTATTTTGTATTATTTTTAAAGCATTTTGGAATATAATCTTGTCAATAATCTGAAGATCAATCGGTATTAATGATAATGGACTGATGAATTGTATCTGTGATTAAATGGACTTGCACAACACATGTACATTAGTCTCAGATTTAGACTAGTATTTTATTAAACTCCATGTTAAAGGGATATTTAAAAAGTTTTGAATATTACTGTGCTTCACAACCGGAGATGATTGTTAGTGGACAATACCTCAGCCCATTAAAGTACTTCCTATGCACCAGTACACCTTCTTGGTTAGAATTTCCAGTATAATAATAATAATAATAATAGTGAGGACTTTGTATAGCGCCTAATGTTTCGAAGCTCTAAGCGTTTTACACCATCATTAATGATATAACTACACTACAGAACAACAAATGACAAAAACAATAAAATTGGAAAACATAAAAACATGCTGAAAACATATAAGATACAAAACATGATTAGGTCGCTAAGTTTGTCCCTGCAGTCAAAACAGGTGAGTCTTAAGAGCACTCTTAAAGGGGACCACTGTGTCTAATTTCAATGGGCAATTTGTTCCATGTCGTCGGGCGATTAAAAATGTCAAGCATTATTAAAAGCCAGTTTGTATTCACTTATTTGATATTTTGTTCATACAGCGAGAAACCACACTTTCAATCACATGGTGGTGTCAATTGTATGCCCCTCATCTAATAATTGACATAAGGATTCAGCCAATAATCATTTACTATTAAATCGTGGCTGTATTGATCATGTGGCCAGGATTGCTTGCTGTGCTATTTCAGGAAGTCTGTCATGATTACTGATTTGTTTCTACAGATAGGAAGGATATATTGGATACCAGACAGGTGATTTGTGTTCCACGACTTTTAGGAATACTTTGGAGGCATTAATATGTCTTGTGACACTAGCAGAGTCTAGTACCAGTTAGGGCTGTCAAAAACCACAGAAAACTTACCCATTGCGCCGTTTAACGGGTACCCAGGTACTCGTTAGGACATGAAAGACATGTACATGTTTCCCCACTGAATTATGTTACCCGTGAACATATATGGTTTACGCTTTTTCGGTATATCCACCTTCCAAAATTCTCGTTTATATTAACATTCCATTAATCCCACAGACCGTATTTTAGAAAAGACCGCTTTACATAACTACAATATACGAGTATGCTTGTCTGTGGACTTGTACTTTCCTACAGTAACATGTTCTATTTATAGCAAACCTTGTTCTACTTTCCCTTGAATTCTATTTATAGCATCTGTATGGCTTAGTGAGGAGAGAACAGATTATATTTATTTATGTGGCTACTATATAATATGTCCTAATTATATGTACAACAACGTTTGGAAATTTGCTTATTGTCGATATCATGTGACTATGTTCTAGGTTGCGAGATTTGTGTAGTCACGTGACTAGGAATTCAAATAGCCAGATCTGGGACAAATTTCAGGAATGATGTACTTTCGTCTCGTCTGTCAGCAGATTAAAGGCATAACAAATGCTATGCTCACGATTTTTGATTAAATAAATCATATTCCTATCGATTTCATGCTGGTATGTCTGGATGAAAGATCGTTCAAGTTTACTGGGCCGGCATGTAAGCTGCTACTCATGCCAACATCAAATGGTGTCTGCGAATTCAACTTTTTGATAGGAAATACGCTATGACCCTACACCCCAACATGAATGTCCAACTATCAAAAATGGGGTGCCAAGGGTCAGAGGAAACTCGGACTACTCAGACCAGTGTGCTGATGATGATATGATATTTTGATAGTGTTGTCGACAACTTATTTTTGTGAATGGGTACTAGTCATTATGTTTTCAATACCCGGGTTTTTCGCTACGGTCAGGTACCCCGAGTACCTGGGTACCCATTGACAGCCCTAGTACCAGTACCTGGACGACTGGAACTTTGCATGTGATAACAAATATACCAACAACTGCTCTGTGGCCTGGTGGTTAAAGCATCTGCATGGAAGCGGGAGGTCGTGGGTTGATCTCTGTCCGAGTCATACCAAAGTCTTACAAAAATGGTACTAACAGCTGCCTCGCTTGATGCTCAGCATTAATACGTTAGTGTTAGGACTGGTAGGCCTGGTGTCAGGATAATGTGACTGGGTGGGACATCATGCTACATGTTTGCGGCATGATGCTCCAGTACTGGACATCACTATAAGCTGTAGACTTCGTAGCAATATGACTGAATTTTTTGTAAAGCTATGCTAAAAATCCTAATCACACAAACAAATATAGCAAGCATTTTTCTTCATTTACCTTCTTCACATCAGTCACATCCTTCAATTGATGAATTTAAAATGATAAAATTTAAATTGTAATGATAATCACAGATAATTACATCAGTAAACTTCATTTTCTGTTTTGAATCAAAGGGAGAGTACTCCAAGAGCACCCAATTTTTAGAGTAGAGTATGCACAGGTCTGTCATTTACCTGTATTTCATAAAATGTATATATCTGCATTTGCCCAGCATGCTGCACATGTAGCTAAATATTTTATGTAACATTATTTTTTATATCAATTGGCGCTAAATTTATTGTCAGGTTAAAAAAAGATATGACAGACTGTTCTGAACTTTTTAAGTATCCCTTATATGTTAGATACAGATATTTATGCTGAATTCAGGACAACATTCCAATATATGGTTAGCCTGTTTTATTATTTTTTATTATTATTATCTTATACACATTGTTTACAGATATATTTATGCTAGATTCTAGGCAGTAAATAGGTTGACGGGAACTAGATGTAATGTTTAGAGACAGTTTTGCTGGGATGCGCCTTAATGAATGATGAACACCTTGGAACCAGATGTATGTTTCTCAAATTAAATGGCCCAGGAATATGTTATTTGGGGATATATATACAAGAAAGAAAAGCCTTAAGACATACAGTGGTAGAATTCAGGATGTCCAGAAATAGTTGGGCATATAAATTCCGTAATGCCTGGAATCTCTGAAACACGTGAGGAAGTTGCACAATTCTATTGTAACAGATATATGCTTCATGCAAGATAATCTTTTTTATGTGAATATGTATACACAAATGTCATTTTAAATTAGACATTAAAAAATGTTATTTAAAATTTTTCAAACCCAAACATATATCACTGCCAATTGTATTCTCATATATTTATGAAAATATTGCACAGATCTTGCCATGGATGTAAATCTTAGTGGTGCCTCACATATATATATACAAATTTCTTTTCATGTTTTATTGCTAGGCTTATCACTGAGGCAAGCTTATTTTTTCAGGATTACATATTGTTGGGTATTAACAGATATACTAATGAATTTGTATTATATATGTAACTTTATCTGCATATGCAGAATGAAGCAGTTATGGATTATAAAAATATTTATATTTTTGAAATTAGAAGTATTTGAAATGGGAATAATAATACAGTCAAACCTGTTAATAAGAGTCACCCATGGGGGAAACTGACCTTTATACACAAGTGACCTTTGTACACAGATTCTCCTTTTGAACAAATACCATTCACAGAATATTATTATTATTATTATTATTATTATTATTATTATATTACTAGTATTGTTTTATGTGCACTATTCATCAGACTTAACTAAAATAAACTAAAATACATTCTCCACCAAATTTATATTCCACGCAAGATAATAGCAACCTGCTAACCTTAATCCATCCTATTAAATTAAATCCTCACTTAAATAATCTCTGATGTTTGGTGATTTATTTGCACTTTAGGAAAACTCTGATATTACAAAAACTGATTGGCAAAATATATGTGACTATAAAATACAGAACAGTTGGGTTGGCCAGTTAGTAGTAAATTAACCGGTGGCCGAGTGGTCTAAAGAGCTGTCAATTACAGATCACTGCCATCTCGCCTCTGTGTGGGTTCGAGTCTCAGATTCGGCCAATGTGGATATGTGAGAAAGCTTGCCAGTAGCTTCTCGTGGGTTAGTAATTCTTTCCGGGGTTTCCGGTTTCTTCCTCCACCATTAATACTGGCCGCCATGTAAAGCCTATCTTGTGCTGAAAAATGGTGTTAAACCATAAAAACAAAAACAATAAATTAATCTCGGAAATGGCTATGCCACTAATGAGTAAGGAGTCAAAAAGAAGCTGTTTGTGACTCAAGAATATCAAACTATACATGTCTCACTGGCACAAGATGAGTATTTAGTTTCTGCTGCAATAACATCGCTATTTTTCTCACCATCCAGCAAATGAATTGCTTAGAGGGGTCACAGTTGATATGCTCCAGTAAACCATTTAAGGCAGGGAGAAACCACTGTTGATATGCTCCAGTGAACCATTTAGGGCAGGGAGAAACCACTGTTGATATGCTCCAGTGAGTATTTAAGGCAGGGAGAAACCACTTGTTCATTATAAACTAACTGGCCACAGAAGATCATCACACACAGGAAATTTATACAGGAATTTACAGTGGGAGATTTTATTCCCTATTGTGGCCAGGTAATTGTAATATACAGATAGCCAATAAGGCATGTTTGACTGTATTATTATATTAATTTGATGTATGCATAATTTTATCAATTTTAGACCCATGTTATAAAGGCTCAAATACTGCAGTGATGATACAATCAGTGTCAAATACTGCTTTGTATATAAAATTCCTACACCTGCTTAAGCTTAAAACTGGCATACACTGTCAATCACGATTGCCTGTTGGCAGATGCAACCGTTATGTAAACTGCAGACACTTCAGTTTCCAAACCAGTAAAGCAAACATTGTGAATCATTTATTAGCCTGCATGCCCTCCCCAGTCAAGTTGTCCCCAGCTAGATACAGGGCAAGTATTCCCAGTCAAGAATTCCCCAGCTAGATAAAGGGCATGTTTTCCCAGTCAAGAATACCCCAGCTAGATACAGCATAACTGCCAACTGTCCCATTTTTTCCGTATTTGTCCTGTATTTGGGACCTGGATACGAGAATACTTTTTTTTGGCAAAAAATACGTTTTTTAATTAAAAACATAATAATACAATTTCTTTGGAATTGTTAGTTTCGAACGGGCACTCGGTTCTATTTTGACAGCATGTATCACATGTATATAAGAAAACAGTTCTACAATACGATTGGTTCATTCGAAATTGAAGCTATCATGCCTGTCGTTATCCACTATATTGGATTTCTCAATAGTTACCACTGTTGCAGTATCTCATCTTCGTAATATGCTAATCATGTTAAATAGGAAAGCGGAATATTCAGACTTTTCTCCAGGAATAATAGAAGGAAACAACTGAAAGGACATTTGTGCTGGCTTCTATAGATTTGTGAAACCATATAGTAAAGGAGAAAACTTGACGTTATGCAAATTGTGTAACATGATTTCGCTATTGTGCATGGAGGCTACCATGAAATGCAAGAGCACGAAAAAGCTAATAAACATCAGCTTTCTGCTTCTTCAAACACACCTCAGCCTGAATATACGACATATATAAATGCCAGAGAGAACCTCAATATACATCGATCGAAATATGATTTACTAAATTTCTGTTAGAAATAAACCTTCCTTTTTCAGTTACTAGTGTTGCTTGCGATTTATTTTGCGCAAGTTTTCCAGACATTAAAATCGCAAAGATAACTCTTATGCATGAATGAAAACAGTTCAATAAGGAAATCTCAATATTGAGATAATCAGTGAAAATTGGTACATTGGAATTTGATGATTGAAAAAGAAACAAGGTGTGGAAAGCCGGTTTCCTATAAGTGTGTTGCACTCTTGCACATTTTGAATGGGCACCTGAAAGGATCATGGTACAACTCCAGAAGTTAGAGGTGTGCAACACGTGCATCTTTGACATTAAATAATTATGTAAGGCATTGTCCTACTTTACTGATGGTTGTATATGTTGTAAATAGTAACATATGCATTGAAATTTTAAAAGTCTGTATTTTTCTTGAAAATCAGTATTTTTGTATCTTTTTGTGATACACAACCAAAAAAGTTACAATTATGTGATACATATAAATTAAGCAATATGTGTGCTTTTGAAACTTTCTGAACAAGAAAAGTAAATTAGGAATTAGAAAAGATGAAGCATAATTTCCTTGTATATTAAAGATACATCAGAAGATGATGTGAATACATTCAGGCACAACATTTACCTGGAATAAATGAAAGAAATAATTACAGATAATTAGAACAATCGGGTTTTCAAGTTGAACTCAATACAAAGAAATGAAGCACTTTTGTTTGGTAACTAAGTTTTCACAAAATTGATTCATTAACCTAATTTGGAGTTTATGTAAGGAAATATTTGGGTAATTTGCAAATTTTCCCATTATTCTGAGTTTTAAAACTGATAAAAAAAAATTGTACTGTTCTGAATTTAAAGAACAGATGACATTAGCAAAATGATTTTTTTTCTTTATAAGTTAATGAAGATATGCTAAAAAAATCTTGATAAAGGTATGCATACGTCTTGTATAATAATAGTGTAAACATTAAGTACTGCAAACATAGAATGGACAGGCTACATCGAGACATTTGTTGTACCTATTGGATGTTAATACAGCTTTGTTCTTACATTGCCAGGAAACATATCAATAATGTTACAAATTCTGTTGACAACTTTATGTAATTCTAATTCACAATCATTCCAAAGCAGTTATAGCTATAAATCTACAAATAAAAAGGCATCTTCAGTATTGGCTAAATCTTGTACAATAATAAATAATAATAATAATAATAATAATAATAAATAAATAAAATAATAATAATAATAATAAATAAATAAATAATAATAAAAAGATGAGTTCTATTTAATTTGATTTATTTTATATATATTTTTTTTTTAAATTAAAGACTTAAGTCCAATTAAAATTGGTTTCATATAATGTACCACAAATCTATCTGAATCATAGAACTGCCATAAACATTGCAAGAGCTTACAGTCATTTGCAAATATTTTGCATTTTAATAATGTTATGTGAAATTTCTGCAATTAATGGGTGTAAAACTGGACTGAAGCTCAACATTTTAAAATGATTACTCCCTTCTGTTTCACTTTGTGATGCAGTTATCTAGTCCATACTAAAGTCAGTTGAAGCCCAAGTGTTCTTGTTTGTTTTCTTTAATGTTATAATTTTGAGAATTGGTACCAAAATGTCCCGATTTATACAGTGTTATCTGTATACTGAGGCTAATAGTGACAGAGACTACTGGCTGTACACGTGTATAGCTAGGATCAACTTGATTGGGAAATGTGCAGGATAGTTGAGTAGACTAAACTATGCAGGCTGCTAGAGTTGACTGGGAATGTGCAGGCTGATTGAGTAGACTATAAAATATACAGGCTGCTTGACTTGAGTGGGAAATGTGAAGGTTGGTCAAGATCTTGTGTTTCACTGGCTTTGGAACTGCAGTTGTGCACAGTACAATTTTGTGTTGTTTTGGCAAGTTTATGTGGGAAGCAATATCATATATTGATTATATTGTAACTGCAATCTTAAATGTTAAATCCATGGATCTAATATGTCTGGTTTTTGAATAAGAGTGTTAGATATGCACACATATGAAATAAACTGTTCATGGGTCTGATGTGTCTAGTCTTTGTATGGGTGGCAAATAGACACACATGAAATTAACTTCATGTGTCTAGTCTTTGAATAGTGTCAAATATGCACACATATGAAATAAACTGTCCATGGGTCTGATGTGTCTAGTCTTTGAATAGTGTCAAATATACACACATGAAATAAACTGTTCATGTGTCTGATGTGTCTAGTCTTTGAATAGTGTCAAATATACACACGTATAAAATAAACTGTTCATGGGTCTGATGTGTCTAGTCTTTGTATGGGTGGCAAATATACACATGAAATAAACTGTTCATGGGTCTGATGTGTCTTGTCTTTGTATGGGTGGCAAATATACACATATTAAATAAACTGTTCATGGGTCTTTGAATATATCTGTGGTAAATACACACATATTAAATAAACTGTTCAAGGGTCTTTGAATATATCTGTGGTAAATACACACATATTTAATAAACTGTTCATGGGTCTTTGAATTTATCTGTGGTAAATACACACATGCATGAAATAAACTGGCTCATATTAGCAATATACCATAGAGGCTAACTTACTTAGAGTGCAAAGACAATGGAAAGCAGTATGGATCATTACTTTGTAGGCTTACTTTTAAAACCAGCTTAAATCCCAACTTTCAGGCGTAACAAGAAATAATGCCACTATGGCCCTGCAGTTCAAATTTATCTTACAAATTATTTTTTTATTTACCTGTTGTTGATATAACTGTCAACTTTATTATATGATTTTATATATTGAATTACATCTTACACTTTCTGTGTATTGATTACACTTTTAAGTCCAGTGATTAAAATAAAATGAAATAAAGCAGTAAAAATCAGTTTGTCTTTTTTAAATCCATATCCATAGCTTCAAACATTTCCGCATGAGATATAAAAAAGATGACATTCATGTAGTGAATGCATGTTTGAAAGACTTTACATATAGAACATGGTTTTTTCTTGTGTTAGAAGTTTTTCCTGAAGCACTCGTAAGTTAAAATACTCTTTAGGATTCATTACCGTAATTTTGCGTTTTTACAATCAGTGCAACCTCCATGCACAGTATAAGCGTAAGCGCATTTTTATCCCAGCTTTTTTTTACAGCCAACCTGAGCAACCTCCCTAATAAACCAGTGACAACTAATAAAAGATTTCTTTCATACACATACAGTATAAATGAGGTTTATTAAAATCTTTAAGTAGAAAATAAACAATTCGAAGTTGATACCGTGTTGCGCCGCTTGCACGTCTGTACGTTATGTAATGAATATCTTTTATTCGCACGAGGCATACACTAACTTGCATTATAAGAATATATTTCTTGTAATTTCTATGTAGGACAAAAACCGATAAACAGTTTAAAATCAGATTTCTACAAATGATAATCGGTTTTGGAAAATAAGCAATATTAACATCCCTATACCGGCATGTGTGCATTCCAGCCGGAAATCAGCGGAAACCAGTACGCTAAATACAGTTTTATAGCAGTTGCTATTTTGCCTCTGTTTACGCAAAAAATATTACAATGTGGCATTTACGATTGTACCAGTATTTATTACAAGCAAAAAGGGATAAAGGTGCATTAAATCGCTGGTTGGTGAGCGAGAGACAATAAACAGCCTCATATCATGTATCAGATGAGGCACCTCTGGCAGTCCTGTGTTGGTTACCGCGCGTTATATATACATAGGTATGCAATCCAAGATATTTTTTACAAAGACGGAACTTCTGCGCGTTATCTGCATGTGCGCATTATACACGTAGGCGCGTTATATGCGCGAAAATAAAGTATATTAATGAAGATAACTTAAAAGAAGGCCAGTCTTTACCAATAAAGAATTATGCAAGATGGCTTAATATATGTAACAAAAAACTACTGAGAAGAAAAAAAAAAGTGAAAAATGTTAAAATATCTTTTTGAACTTTAAGAGGTGTTTGATCAGAAAAGTCCCTTAAAGAAGCTCATGCTCTACAGTCAGAAAAGAACTGACAGGAATTGAGGCTATAACTTTTGTTTTTTTAAACTGCCAAGTATGAAAACAATCTTTTATATTTTTAAAGCAATAGCAAGATTTTCAAATTGGTTACTGTGGTGGTTATACTGAAAATCAGATTGACACCATTTTCATTAAGACCAAATATACATCATTAAAAGTCTTGATGGTGAAGAACCTCGTGCTGGTATGACCATTATATCAAAAATGATTGAAAGAGATGGTTGTCATGGCAGAAATATATGTATATTTAAGACTGGCACCATTTTCTTTCATAACCAGTACGATAAATATAAAAAGTCTTTTGGTGAAAATTCCATGTCAATATGGCTATCTATTTAGGATCAGGCATAAGATTTTAAATCTGTCGGCCTTGGTGTCCAAATCAGATGGCAGATCAGAATCTTTTTTAATTGAGGGTCAAAAGAGCAACCAGACAACTCGAGAAGTTTTTTGTTGAAAACCCGATGCTGATATGACTTTATATTACGTAGTAGTGATAACAAGATTTTCAAGATGGTGGCCATATTGGATGTCAGATTGGCACCTTTTCCATTTGGGACCAACTTGATATCTTAAGTCTTTGGTGAAACCTCTTTAATGATATGACCATCCATCTTGGAGATAACAAAGTAACCTCTAAGATGTCAATATTTGAAGTCAGATCAGCACCATTTTAACTTGGAACAAGCTAAACATCGTAATAAAGTCTTCTGGAGAAAACCTTTTTTGACACAATTATCCAGAAAAATAGCGATAGGATTTTCAAGATGGCTGCTAACGTGTCCTATTTTCATTTAACACTAACCAGACATAAGAACTCATTTTGTGAAAAACATGCTGATATGATCATCTGTTCAGGACCGAGCAGTGACAAGATTTCAAGATGGCTGTTGTTGTGGCCATACTGGAACATTCGTTCCCAGTGAATATGTCCGGATTAACAAGTTTTCCGGATAATTGAATCATGCACATTTTTTTTTATTTTATGCTATCATCACACCGTATCTATGTACGTGTATATGCTTGCTTTAAATCTAATGTACTGTATATTCTATAATGGTCAAAATAAATTAATGAATACATCTATTAATTTGTGTTTATTTCACATTATTATAACATGCGCTTGTACGTACATAAACAGTAAATATAAATTTAGACAATTAACACATCGAAACACATCACACTATGTACCAGTACATGTATGTACTGTAGATAACATTTATCATGTCAATTTTCTGAAGAAATCTGTAACCTTTGTTTACCTGGATTCTTTGGCGGATCTATCTCCAATGAGTATTGATAGTGGCCATATATTCTCAAGGGCTTCACTATTGTGCTTTAGATAATCACATGTGAATATTGCTGACGTCTGCTCAAAATATGAAAATAACGTTGCTATACTGTCCTTGGCTTGGTTGATGGTAATATATTTTCCCTCGGGGTCGGTAGTGTCATCATTGTCTTCTTCATTATCATTGTCTGGAACCTCATCTTTAGATACCAGGGTCAAAATGTCGTCATCGTTGAGTTTTTGCCCTGTCTCTTCCTTTTCGTGTATCTGTACGTATTCCTTGGCAGACATCTCAGCCTGGTTGAGAAGGTTTCTTATTAGATCTGTGAGCTCACTTAATGGCATGTCATCTCCATCATCAGTTTCTTTGATAGTAGTGGTTAGTGTCAGTATGATCTGTAGATGTCTAAAGTTGTTTAAGATTGTTGTTGGTGTCACTGAACCCCACACCGTCACGGTATCTCTACTCGTCTACACTTGCTTGATGGTGTCGCCATAATATATGTAATAATTACAACGAAAACAAACTGTTATCTTGCAGTTATATGCATTATGGTAAACTACTAAAATGCAGTCATTCTTGTAAGAAGTATTTTACAGCTGTTACAGTTGCTATGATTGACATCCCCATTTTATTCGGAAATGAAGCCCTATACTGTCCACAGCTCAAATATGTCAACAGGCATCAATAAACTGTGATTGTTATATACAATTAAGAGGCTTAACGACACTTTTAATTTATTTACCATATGTTAAAAAGCGTGGACAATTTGATCCCAGTGTGTTTATTTAATTATTAACACCCCCGTTGGCAACTAGCTAAAACAGACATTGCTTATACAATATGGTCACTCTATTTAGTTATTGATAGTGGCCATAGATTCTCAAGGGCTTCACTATTGTGTTTTATGTATTTTTCTACTGACTGTATTTTCATATACGATTTTACGAATTTTCTTAATTTTGGACAGATTATTGAGACAAGTTTTAATGTAATTTTACACTTTGGTCCCCAATTTTGATTTCCGGGTCCGGAACGAGGATTTCTTGATTAATGGAGCAAATTAACGTTTAGGAATTCCGTTCCTGTTCAATTATGTCCGGATAGCGAGGTTTATATATATATATATATATATATATATATATATATATATATATATATATATATATATATATATATATATATATATATATATGCACAAACACACAATTTTGATAATTGGGAAATACAAAGCCACTTTGCCAATATTGTGGCAAGAACTTCAACCAGCTGCAGATCCAGGTCAGCAAATATAAAAAGAATTATGTTTTTCATCAGTTTATTGAAATATATCAATTAAACATTTTATGATCAGATTATGCTTTTTTTGTGTCCTAAAATACTCTTGACAACAGACCAACCAGAGCTAACACTAACCATTTAATGTTGAGTGTCAAGCAAGGCAGCTGCTAGTACCATTTTTATAAGTCTCTGGTATGACTCTGCTGGTGTTCAAACCCGTGACAGCCCACACTGAAGGTGGACGTTCAACTACTTAGGCCACTGGAGTGGTCAATCATAACAGGAATATAATACTGATGTGTAAACTCAAATCCAGAAAACATTTTTATTAGAAACAGATGGATTCAGAAGATTTAACATTGTAACCTAGCATTACCACAGTGTGTGTGTGTGTGTGTGTGTGTGTGTGTGTGTGTGTGAGCACATGCATGCATGTGTGATATTCAAACATACTGGGTCAAGTCCAACAATCCTCACATTTGCAAGGATAATGATGCCCTGATTACAAAAGGAAAAAATAACAACAATACATCTAAATCCAGAAAACCAACGCTTTTATTAGTAAACAGTTAAAGATGGATGCAGAAGATATAACGTTGTTACCTGAGAACACCATAGCTTGTCTGAGGGCCATCAATGAAAACTTTTCACAGACCTAGCTCTAAAATCTCAAAACATTCAAAGCTTCAAATTCAACAATTTAGATATTGAAGAATATTTGTTTGTTGGTTGAGAGACCAAAGTTAAAATTATGTGAAAAGTGTTATTAAAGCAATTATTTTCTAAAGTTTGCTTTAGTCAGATTTATTAGACTTGCATGTTTTCAGAATATGGTATCTGCAGATTGATGCCCATGGCTTGTGTTCTGAAGGACATTGTCAATGCTACCTTTTCTGGCTCTATGAAAACAATATATATTTCCATAGCAACACACATCCAACACTCCCTGTTCCATCTTGCGATGCACACCCAGCAGCAAATATAAATAATTTATCTCCAATATATTTCATTTTATCATGTTTTGATACTAATAAATGTATCAATATCACACATATTCGCTTTATCAAGCTTGTAATTATGCTCTTTTAAATATACACTGTTGCTTGTATGTTGTACAGTTCATGTTACATCATCTCTTGGCCACAGTGTTTTTCAAGGAGTACATTTTCAACCTATTTCTCAAAAGTTTAACCTCCACTGGCATTGCTTCAAACTGTTCTCCATCAATGTTGTACCACTCCAAGTTTGATCCCTGAAATAATCAGCAAAACTTATAATGATATAATTTCAGAGATGTGATTGGCTAAAATTTAAATGTCTACTAAAATTAAACCAATCAAGGTGTTTTAAATCTGGGCAAATAATGTTAAGATATATTGTTGAAATCAGGCCCTGGTCATTAAGCAATTGCAAATAAAGGTCAATGTCATACACAGGAAATGGGTCATAACTATATATGTATAAATCCATTGAATAAAAGGGCAGAAGTAGATGGTGAAATGTTTTTGAGACATTATTCACTGAAGCAAAATTAAGTTTATATTCTTTTCATTAGTTATTATGCTTAAAAACACTTTGTAATTCTTTATCTGACATAATTATCTGAACAAAGCACAATCCTTTTTAATCTGATGTTAATAATAATGATATATGCTGACTCTGACTACAGTCTTTGCAAAATAATTCTTAAGTGTGGTTTCTTGAATTGGTTCATCAATGTAATCAAACGGACTTTTGACAAACCAATTACTGTGTTATTTTGGTCATATTAAAAGTGAGTAGCTCTGACATGTGAAGTTTGCTAGTTAGAGTAAGTATTGCAGCATCTCAAATGCAATTACAGGCTGACTGGAGGAAATCTATGGACATAAATCTATGCATATATGTTGATGCAAATTTGTTTGTTTTGTTTGTTTTTAGGGTTTAACGCCATTTTTCAGCACACGATAGGCTATACAAGGCAGCCAGTATTATTGGTGGAGGAAGAACCTGGGACCCCTCCCCCAAAAAAAAGAACCACCGACCCACGAGAAGCTACTGGCAAGCTTTCTCACATAACTACATTAGCCGAATCTTAGACTTGAACCCACGCAGACAGAGGCGAGACGGCAGTGATCCGTAACGGAAAACGCTTTAGACCACTTGGCCACTCGGGGCCCCAATGATGATGCAAGTAAGCAATATGTAAATAGGTTGGAATGAAGAACAGAATCTGTGCAAGGAGATATTATGCAAATAAACTAATTATGCAAAAAAGTAGACTAAATTTTTCACACACACATACACACTACATGTGCCTGTGGCTCTGTTGTTTTTATTACATCAGTTATATGATTAAGCTGACCCAGAAATAAGCATATGGTTTGAACATTGATTTTTTAAAGTTTTTTTTTAGGGTTTAACGCCATTTTTTAGCACACGATAGGCTATACATGGCAGCCAGTATTATTGGTGGAGGAAGAACACAGGAAACCCCAATGAAAGAACCACCAATCCACGAGAAGCTACTGGCAAGCTTTCTCACATAACTACATTAACCAAATCTTAGACTCAAACCCACGCAGACAGAGGTGAGATGGCAGTGATCCATAATGGACAGCGCTTTAGACCACTCGGGGCCCCTTTGAACATTGTTGGAAAGTCCTGGGAAAAACAATACTTTTTTACAATTTATTAGTCTCTCAAGGATCATTTCATCATACATTTTATTTATGTCAACAAACTGGATGAATTCCAAGAACAGACAAGGCAGTAAGCTGTTTTAATGTAGAGTGTTTATGTGTATGATTTGGATTTAAACTGCCAAAAGTTTACAGAACATAAAATTAAGTATGATACTTGTTTCATCATCACCCTCTCAAACCTCTTCAAACTATGAACAGCTATAGTTTACACATGTAACTGTTTCATGGATTTAAAACAAAAAGGAATAAAATGAAGGTTTTCCTTCAGTACCTCTCCAATATTAGGAATGAACTTTATCTTTTTCACAAGAAGTTGTCTGTTGTTGTCTGTTCCATACTTAAGACTTTTGTCACGAATTCTCCTCCAACTGAAAACAAAATGAATTTTTAACAATGTAATTCATGCTAACAATTTACTGCTGGATCTTGATTTAGAATTATATGTCTGCCCATTCCCATTACCAACTTTATTCGTTAGAATTCTGAGGCTATCCTAGTTCCCATTACAGACTTCATTCATCAAAAATATGGATGCCCTGTGCTCATTTCCAACCTAATTCTTAAAACTCGGTGTCTGCCAGTGTCAATTACCAACCTCTTTCATTTAAATTCAACATCTATTACAGTGCCCATTATCAACCTCATTTATTAAAACTGTGACTGCCCCACTCATTACCAACCTCACTAGCATTCAGTGTCTACTAATGCCCATTACCATCCTCGTTCATTAGAATTCTGTAGCTGCCCCAATGTCCATTAACAATCTCATTTATTAGAATTTCATGGTTGACCTCATTCACATTTCCAACTTTACTAGCTGAGATTTCCTCAATGAGAGTGGCTTAAATATCTGGAACATTATCGATAGAAGTAAACATTTATTAGGGTCTGGGTTATGGCTATTGGAATTCACCATAAAATTTCCTAACCTACACGATGTTTACCACATTCTGTTATAATTTTAGTAACAGAATCTGTTTATGTGAAACATTACTCACTCATCCTGTAAAATCTGGAAGCAGAATCAGTCTTTGTTGTGTTCAATATTTAATTTGGTCAGGAATTTATTTATTCAAAGTACACCGCTCCCTCGATAACTCACGCCCTGATAACTCGCGAACCCGCTTATAACGCGGTGTCTGGCGTGGATCCCGTTTTTTTTAAAGAAAATATTTTTTAAAAATGAAGAAAATCGTGATCAGAACTGGTGAATGAAACCTTGATATATCGCCCGTTTTATCGTCGAAAATGACGGTTAGTGCCCGAAAAGTTAGAATTAAAATCGTGAAATTTTCAGGTTTTAATAAGGAATCACATATCTTGTTAGATTTTATCGGAAAAAATATTTTCTCAGTTCACTGTAAATAATAATAATGTTTATGTATAGGGGAAATTAGTGTTTTAATCTTTTCATTGTGTTGCAGTGTAAGCAGTATAATCGTTGCATGTTCTCTTCTATTCAAACATGAAAAGAGTCAATTGACCGTCACATCGATGCCCGCGAGCACATCTGTGAGAACCTAATTAACTGCCGGCTGCGTTTTGATTGACGACTTGGGGAAGTGTTTGTTGCATTGTAAAACTCAATTAAAATAGACCTGCTTTGTTTTATAAGGCGGTCTTTTGTATCAAATCAGGTAAAAGACGCACAATACAAAAGTTCAAAGGAATGCAAATCCTACATGCATAAACTCTTGTGGTCAATATCGTGTCTCAACATCGATCAAATTAGTTGGACCAATCGAACATGGTTTCAAATAGTATGTACTTATTGTCATTAAAGTATATATTAATTAGTAATTTATCCTAATCATTTGTAAATGTGATCATGGAGAGCAAGGGAATCAAATCAAGCGAAAGGCGTACTCGGTGAATGAAAAGCTTACTATCATAGAGAGGGTTCGTAATTGTGAATCAAGATCAAAAGTTTGTAGTGAACTTAAACTTGCCGAGTCGACATTCAGAGGTTGGCTCAAGGATGAGCAGAAATTTCGGGATTATTTGCATGAAATTGATTCTGATGAAGGATTTTAATGGAAACGGGCACGCACTGCAAACGACACAGAATTAGATGATGCTGTGTAACACCTGGTTCACACAACAACGTAAACAAAGTGTTCAGATTTCGGGAACAATTCTCAAGGTCCAGGCAGAGAAAATGGCAAAAACTATGGATACTGAATCAGAGTTCATGGCAAGCCATGGATGGCTTTGGAGATTCCAGCGCCGACATGGAATAAAACAAAATTCTTTGTTGGGAGAGATACGCTCAGCAAATCAGGCGGCCGCATCTAGTTATCCCAACCAACTCCGAGAGTTACTGACCCGTGATGGATTTACAGACGACCAAGTTTATAATTGTGATGAGGCTGGTCTATGCTATCGGATGATTTAAATCTTTTATATATATATTTTTTTTACATGTCTGACGTTTAGACCCATTAAATTCATGGTTGGTAATGGTTTATCTTTGTAATGTTTTTTTTTTACATTTTACTCTAATCAATCTATCTATGTATCTATTTAGTGATAGCAGAATTTTATGTCTTAGATCAACACAAGTTTCGACGTTGTCGTTTTTCGATATGAATGTTATCTTTTTTTGATAAAATAAATCTTGATTCATTTTGAACAAACAATAAAACTAGAATGTATCCAAATCAACACAAAAAGCAGTGACGTAATACACAATGTGTTTAGCGATACACATGTTAAGAGTACTGATACCTCGTGGAATAATATTTGTTTTTACGCTCTTTTCAATATATTTTATCCAGAAATTAAAGGTAATTTATAAAGAAAAACGAACAACACCTTTATAAAGAAATATTTATTCAAAGTTATTTTCAGCACGATTATAAAACGAGTATTTAACAATGCACCCCCCCCCCTTACGCCTATCTGTCGATCTCCCATCTCTTTATTAGTTTTTTTTATAGGTCCCTCAGTAACTCGCGCCCTCGCTTATAGTGCGGTCGATGTTTTTGGACCCCGTTGTGCGCGAGTTATCGAGGGAGCGGTGTACTCACTGGAAATACAAAGTGCTGTGTGATCTAAAAATGCTAACATTTGGGAAGGAGAAAAAAAAAGCTGAAAATGTTGACTAAATTTTTAAAATATATTTATCACTATTTTTGGAATAAATATTAACCAAAATAAATCCAAAATCCTGAACTTAACACAAATTTGCCTTTTGGATTGACAAGAGGTGTCTCATAACATGTTACTGTGTTGAAGTAAAGCTTAGAAACTAGTGACAACTGCTGGTAGCAAGGGGAGGTAATGGGCAAGAGTTAGCATCTTTTGAGATAGAAAGATGAAATTTTACTTCCTAGAGGAAATGGATTTAGGAGGTAGTATGCTTATATCCCTAATGTTAAATGTTAATATGATCGGTGAACATATTCAAAGGTGAACGACTAAAACCCTAGATCACTTTAGGTTTATATCATTTTTTAAAAAAAATGGCAACTGTATTAACATGGCAACTGGAGAAATACTCTTGACACTTTTCATGCAACAGGTGTGCTCTTATTACTTGTTTATATATATATATATATATATATATATATATATATATATATATAAACTGAATGTATATACACTTACCCCTCTTTGATAAAGTCTATTTTCTCCGGACTGGAAGGTCCAATCCCAACCATAACACCTTTCACTTTCTATATAAAAGAAATGTAAATGCCACTCAGCCACTTACTTCCTTCACCACTTCATTAATAAATCAGTTAAAATAACGTATTTCATACATACCCTTATAAAACATACTGACAATCATTTTCTTACATTTAGTTTAGGATTTATTCAATACGCTTACCCAACCTTGCCAAAAAAAAGTGAAAACCCATATTCAGGTCTAAAATACCAAAAAAACAGGACAGTTAGCAGCCATGTGTACAGGTATGTATAGTGTACAGGTATGTAATGTTCAAGTATTTACAGTGTACAAGTATGTATAATTAACAAATATCTACAGTGTACAAGTATGTATAATTTACAAGTATCTATAGTGTACAAGTATGTATAATGTACAAGTATGTACAGTGTACATGTATGTATAATGTACAAGTATGTACAGTGTACATGTATGTATAATGTACAAGTATTTACAGTGTACAAGTATGTATAATTTACAAGGATCTACAGTGTACAAGTATGTATAATTTACAAGTATCTAGTGTACATGTATAATGTACAAGTATGTACAGTGTACATGTATGTATAATGTACAAGTATTTAGAGTGTACAAGCATGTATAATGTACAAATATTTACAGTGTACAAGTATGTATAATTTACAAATATCCAGAGTGTACAAGTATGTATAATTACAAGTATTTACAGTGTACAAGTATGTATAATGTTCAAGTATTTACAGTGTACATGTATAATTTACAAGTATCTACAGTGTACAAGTATGTATAATGTACAAGTATGTACAGTGTACATGTATGTAATGTGTACATGTCAGTGAATGGATCTGACTGTACTTCAGTGTTTAGTATCTTGTCAGATTTCCCAAGGCATTTGGATTTTCTTCAACTAGTACTAATAACAGGTTCAGCTATATACTATTCTCATTCACAAGGCTTAATTAATCCCTTTATTTTATAACTGACAATTAAAAGCAGTTTTATTTAGGGACAATTAGTTTTTTTGTAAGGTCCTTGTCCCTTCGACAAAAGTTGTAAAATCTGGCACATCCTTTATATCATAAATGTCTGAAGAATATGTAAAGACAAAACAGATTGACATTACAACTAACTTAAAGTAATTTCAACAGAATCTGATTTACATGTTCAAACTCACAACAGACATTTTAAAGAACAACTTGTAGGACAAATAAATCAGTTTAAAGATTGGCAAATATTTTTTGTGTCTGACAAGTAAATTTATATATAAATACTTTACTTTGCCTTATTTTATATAAATAATGTTTTTGTCGAACTACATCTGTCATCTCGTATGCAGAAAAAATGATGCAATGACATCTTTTTTCAATCAAAACATTTTTTACAGTGCGAATATTATTTCTACAATAATTCCAGTCAAATACAACAAAAATATCACAGAATATCATCAAACATCTCACAGAAATAATGTTGTTGATGTGAAAAATGTTGATGCAAATGAGATGTGGAGCAATCTCATTTGCACATTGATATACAGCATGACATGTTCTTACCAGTCAATGAAATCACTTTCGGTATTTTAATCATCATACTCTTGCATGAGTGTCACGATATCATCTTACCAGCCAATTAAATCATTTTGATTTTTAACCATACCTTTGCATGAGTGTCATACAAACACCTGATTAAACTAGTCTAAAAATCTACCTGATCTGGTGACATGAAGTTACTGGACATCAGAGTGAACTCCACAGCTGACAGGTCTTCTGTTGTCATCTCTTCATTCTCATCACTGTCATCTTCTTCATCTTCTTCCAGCACTTAGTAATAATGAAAAACATTGGTATAATCTCTGAGAATGTTTATGTACCAATATTTATTTTAACTAATTTCATCCAAATTTGCTAAAAGAAGAAACTGAAAATAGGTTTATCTACTTTGCTGCTATGGGTACCGTACTGTTGCTATGAAACATTCCTAAGTTTAATCAACTTTGACTTTGGTTATTATAGAGATATGGTTGCTATGGAAACCAGTGCTGCTAGGAAAGTCAATCCATATAAATATCCAACAAAGCATAACCTTACATATGTTGACCAAGTTTGATCCAAATTTGGTCAAGCAATCTAGCCACACCATGCCACGAATTCCAAAATCAATTCCAACAGATCCAATAAAATATTCCTACCACCAAGTTTAACCAAAACTGGCTCAGATACACAAAGGTAGGTATAGGACATGAAAATTGAAATACCAGTTTTTGTAAGTAAATCAAGCTATTTTTCAATTGAGATGCATCCAAGAATGAAAAAAATTCAGTCTCAACTGTCTCTGTGATGCAGCATGGCATACTTTTTGTGACATGAAAGGAGTGGGGAGGTTGACAATTCTCAAAATGCAATTTTGTCAATTTTTAGAAAAACCTGGTCCTACTTAATTTCATGAAAATGAACAGTCTACAACTCTGGATTGTGCCAGAAAACATGTGTATAGCTTCAGTTTTAATTAGGAAAAAAAATTGAAACTATATCAAATCACACGTGTCGTCAGCCTGCTGAGGAATGTGTGTACTCATTATTTTAAAAAGAGCTTTCTAGGACTAAATTCATACAGATATAATCTTGCCTTGACACCGTTTATTTAAACAAGTTTGATACATACGTTTTAAGAGAAGACATAAACATTATTTTTGCTTATCTGAATGAAAATCAGTATAAATATATATATGAAATAACTTGTAGAAGTTATTAAATCTAGCTTTGTACACTAATGCCATTGACCGAAAATGGGGTCAATGCACTAAATATTTGAGGGATAATTTGGCCTGCGCACCAGTTAATGCAGATATGGCTGAAACCACCAGATAGGACTCCTGATTTGAGACTTCATACGGTAAATAGAGGTTACTCAGAATTATGAAATATACATGGATATATTCCAAATTGTTGGAATCTTAAGACCTACCGTGTTTATTGGCATTACCTCCTCTAAATGTATGAAAATGAAACTTTCAAAATTTTCAACACTTCAAAAAAATACTATTTTTTATCTTCCATGGACCGCTTAGTTCAATAAACAAGTATCCGGATATGTATTCTGTTGGGTTCCAATGATTTTACATTTAAACGATCCAATTTTATCTCACAATATGCCGTAACAGCAGACCACTGTTCTGGAACCTAAGCGGCATCAAAAAACGGGAAGCCAGAAGTGGGTTATTTCCCCTGTCAGTCCTATACCTAACAAAGGAAATATGTGATATGTACAGCATAACCTTTTGATATAAATCCTTTTTAATTTTGATTATACTATGTTGCCTTATTTTCTTTTAGCACCTATAAGTAAAAATAACTTAATTTGATGACTATATGGCTCAGTATTAGTATCAGAAATTACATAATGGGCAATGTGTTGAAATAAATACAAGTGTAACAACCTGTATTAAGTAGATGTCATTTAGTTACAATGGTGTTCAAAATGAGGATTACTGACCTATTTGAACATTTTGACTTCATACAATCAATAGTAGGCAAGATAGGTAATTTTACATCATAAGCAGTTTCAATAAATCATTTATATGTAATATCACTGGGGAAACCTTGCATTGTGAAATCACCCTTGTTATGCCTTTTTTGCATGTAAAGTTTTTCTGTTTAGTTTTCTGCTTAAATGCATTATGCAGCATAAGAATGAGATGTTATTGGTGGATGCAGCATTATGCATATATCATTACCATTTCAACACCATGAAAATAGAAAATCATGAATTAGCAACATCGTTATCAGTTAAACATTAAACGAAAATGCAATGTATCAAATCATACCTTCTGCTTACGAGTTAGAGAAAAAGCAAGAGAGAAGTGAAAGGCAATATAAGATTGTACTCATAACTGCATATACATGTAAAACTACATGTAGCTTCACAATATATGCCTTTCCAAAACAAACAAACAGTGTTAACAATAATGTATATTGGATGAGGGAGTTTCATTTTGATCTACTATTTAAAAAAAAGTGGGATCAAATTTTCTTTGTACAACATGGTTGTCTTCATTATCTTATTAAGGTACGGTTATTTTCACCAGTATATCTATCGAAGGGAAATGAACTGATAATGAAGTCCCATATTTGGCAAGGATATTCACACATATATTTAAAAAACAAAAGAAAACTACAACACAGATTCACATGGAGTGAGAGATAGTAGATCATTAGCAGTCACTAAAAATGTACAGCTAGAATACATAGTTATGATAAATGAATTTAATTTTGTACCTTTTCCCAGTCATGGATAAATTAAAATAATTAAATTCACTTAGAGAGAACCATAATATACCAATTTTACAAAGAAAACCATGTTGTACTAGGAGGATCTGATCATAATCAAGTACATCACTATATGCATCAATATGCTGGCATACTGAGAAAGAACCAAATAGCACATATCCAGCTTTTGTCTTAGTAACAAAAAACATTCCACCAATGATCTTTACAAACTGACAGTCTTGAATCATTAAAATGTCAAACATTAAAAATTGCGCCATAAATACAAAAGAAAAGACAAAGATCATACTTGGGCATAGACAACAAATTGTTCTCCATCTTTTTTTGTGTGTGACTTTCACATCTGTGTTCTTTTTACAATTGATTTATTTATTATTCACTCTATCTCACATTTCTGACATGACCCCTGCCTCTCTCTCTCCTACATTTCTGCCATAATGGCACTTCTCACACCCAAGCATTAGTCAGTTTCCAGCGATATATGCCCCGCTAAATGGTTTCCACACGTTACTCTTACCTTCTGGTGATGCTGCTTTATACGCATGAGTGGGTAATTCAAATCTGAGGTCAAACAGCCAATGAATACACAAGTGTTCTGTTCTGACAGAGATTTATATTAAAAAAGTGAGTGTTTTAAAGGATTTAATGCAGTGGATCATTAGAAGAGGGATTATACTTACCATCTGGATACATAGGTTAGTCAAAATAAATTTATTAATTAATAGCGTGTGGTCTGATCATCCGTTTATACACCGGTGGACGCTTCAGCACAAGTAGTGCATTGCGCCATTGGTCTCTTCCGCCAGTCAAGGTAGAGAACAATTTGTTGGTCTAACCTAAGCACAAAATTATCAACTATCTGAAATAATTTTATTTTAAGATGTAGATGCTGGTGCTGATGACATGGAATGGTGGATGGGTTAAAACATTTATTGTTTTTATTTTCTTGTATACCACATATCCAGCAGATCTGGGTCAGTGCATTTAGATTAAGAGTAATCAGTAGATTAAACAACACAGACCCTCTTCTGTAGGCACATCATACATTGACATATCAGGATCTGTGTTGTTAGCAGTTTGACTCAGCTTATAAGTGAGTATATATGGTAAACAGTATTCACATGTTGATTACTATATTGGAAAACATGGTGTTCTGCCACACAGCAACAGATGAAGCTTCTTAAGTGCCAAGGCAACTTGAGTACAGTGCCGTGCATACACCATGGAGACTGCCCTAGCTGAGTCAATGTTAGGATAGAAATCTTCACCTTTTCAGTAGCAACTTCAGCATGCTAATAACTGAGTTATCATGGCTATGCCGTAAATTCTTACCTGTTGCTTTTGAAGTTCGACTGTAAAACAGATTCATCAAACTCCAAGAGGACTTCTTTTCTTCCACTTTGGGGGGAGCAGTTTTCTTAGTCTGGTTCTCCTCAGTAGCCAGTATGTACCTAATAGTACCCGTGATAACAGGAGGCCAGTCCATCATGGATGTGCGTAGATAAGTCCAACGTGATTTAAGTGGACCTAAATACCAGTAACTGCAGAAAGATTAAATTAATCAATGACTGTGTAGGTGTGATGTAAGATTAAATTAATCAATGACTGTGTAGGTGTGATGTAAGGTATAGTCTGTCCAATAACCTGTTAATCCTAATCAATGACTGTGTAGGTGTGATGTAAGGTATAGTCTGTCCAATAACCTGTTAATCCTAATCAATGACTGTGTAGGTGTGATGTAGGGTATAGTCTGTCCAGTAACCTGTTGTGAAACTGCAGGGATAAAAGTAAAGCTACTTTGATAAAGTAGGGGAAGTAGTGATATTATATGAAGAAAAATAACATGAAATGGATTTGAATTACTGAAACAAAATAAACATTAATTTATCTTTGTGAACTTTAAGAAAAGCATGCTCCTACATATTGGCTATTTATTTAGTCCAGGTTTCCTGTATCTTAAATGGCCAGCTCAACATAAATCATATGTCAATTCACCTTGACATGAACATTCATGCATATTCAATTATCAACAAAAAAAACCTGCAAATTTGACGAAGTGGTAGGCCATTTTAGAACAAGGTGGGAAATATAGGAAGTCTGTACAATAAGTTGGAAAAATAAAAACTAACAGCTGCTGGAAGATTAAAATGGGCAGCATAAAATTCACTTGATAATTTTTAAGGAATCACCTCCACTGCACTATCTGGATGCCTAAATCTTCAGAATTGCTCTCACACATGGTACTAAATTATCATATGTTATCATAAATAAAATTATATCTGAGTAAAATTATCAGAAGTTAAGACTTAACATGGAAAATCATTTCCAGTTCAACTTGTATGTTGTTTATAATTTACTTATGTATTTATATTGGTAACCCAATACTTTATGACAGACCAGCTCCTGCTGTCTTTTAACTAATTATTTATTATAAAAAGCTGCTTGAGAGAAAGTTGACAATTCCTATCCACCTGCACTTATCACAGAATAAATGCTTTGTGTGAGGATATTAAGCTGCCATTTCAGGCTAATCACAAGGTACACAATGACTAGTTTATAAATAAAAACTAAAGAATAAAATGAGTCAGTGGTCAATTAACCCTAATGACAGGGCAAAGCACATGCATGTTATAAGAGAATGAAATCCCAGCAATGCTCAATCTGAGTTGGTACATGTAGTTATCCATTTTGGTAAGATGGTGCTTCGATTAATATAAATTTTGGTTGATCCAAATCATTACATCTTGCCCACAAACATTTCTACTAATTATAAAACAAAAACAATATTCTACATACACTGGACATCCTTTCCCAATCCATGAATTTAGTAGCAATGAAAGTTACATTTTTTTTAATACAAATGACGAAAATTTATCCCCATACAAATAACTCAAGAGTGTTTTTTGTTTCCAAATGCAGCACTTCTTACAATATAGGCATATTTTACATGGCTATAAATTTTAGCCTGTTCTCCTAAATAATAAAAATTATTAAAAGTTATGGCAAAGATATACTCATTACAGTTTTTTATTTTACAAACTAATTGCTGCTAGATAACATATCAATTTGTTGCAAGGTCTACATAATCATTAAGAGTTTAAATTTAAGTCATAAGTTAAAATATTTCCTAAGCAAAAGGGGAAAGAAACTATGCTTAACTACACATGTCAATATTTATGCACATTTATGTGAGCAGTCATTTTCAGATGCTTTTTGATCACATTCAACAAATTACAGAACCAATCAGCTCGCAGTAGTATACATGTATCTCACACATACAAAAAATAAGTGAATGCAACTGATGAAAAATTTGATGCATGCATGCAAATACTTTCCTAATTGATTAAAATGATCAACTACCTAAGAAACTTTTGGATTAAGGTTCTTCATTTCCACATAACACATTTTGTAAACACGTGGACCAAACTATAAATAATGGGGAATCCCCTAGCCGCAAAATGCCAGTGTACCTGTAAGAAGTACACAGAAATCTCAAACTTAGACTAGTTTCTAAATATTACACGCTAATTATATCATAATTTATTTCAAGAAAAATTACTATTATGGGAAACGAATTAATTTCATATACAAATGCAAAAAAGACAGTTAAATATATAACAATAGTTTATTAGAATTTAATAAACCTCTTTTTCCTTTGTTCTGCATCTCTGAAGGCCCCTGTCTCCATCCCTGTAAGTGAATATATTGTCCTGCCATCTTCTCCCTGTAAAAAAAGACAAGTATTTTTTGAAGGGTGATTACTGAAGCATGATGGTAAATACTAATTTATGATTCTTGCATTGTACCTAGACAATGATGGCTTTATGTCACCTGACTTAATCAGGGGTTAGGACTGTGTGCGTGTGTGTGTGTGATTTTGGTTTCGAACATAGCTATAAAACATTTTCAGTCATATCTCTACGATGTCTGCAGTGTGGCAGTTTATAGTAATGTCCAGCACTGGGTCATCATGCCGCATATATTTAGCATGATGTCCCACCCAGTCACATTATCCTGACACCAGGCCGACCAGTCTCCTAACACTAACCTCTTAATGCTGAGCGCCAAGCAAGGCAGCTGTTAGTACCATGTTTGTAAGTCTTTGGTATGACTCGGCCAGGGATCAAACCCACGTCTTCCTGCTTCCGTGGCAGACTCTCTAACCACTAGGCCACCAGAGTGGTTAATACATATATTAGTGTAAAAGAGACATTTTAAAACTTGTTCCTTATATAGAACAAGTATTTACTGATCACTTTTGCAAGAAGCTTATTATTTATTTAGACTAAAATTTTATGTAATGCTTGAAATGATTTAATAGCAACCTTTATGAAAAGGTTATCTGTTACTTTTTATCTATTTGGACTGAGTTTTGATGCAATACTTACAGTGTGTCTGGTAGCGAATAAGCTGCAGTTAGTTCTGAATGGTAGTTGTTGTATTACATTGAACAAACAATAACCACCAATTAGAATTGAATATAACATATTTCACTGCATGACACACTGGAAGTGTAGCCTTTAAATTCAATCCAAGTCGATAAGATGTGACGTAACAGACGATTTTGCATATAACTGGTTTTAAATGAGCAGTGCATAAATAACCAGTCTATAATGTTTCCTTGATTGAAATATGTTATCAATGGCTGAACATGCTGACGGAATGAAACAATTAGCATAAAATTGGCAGGTAGGGGGAGATTTCAAACAGTGTGTTAATCTGCAGAATTCATGTGGGTGTTATCACTAAAAAAATGTACGCCTAATCTGATAGAAATGAGTGCATATGCCTGTAACATCTTTCTTAGATGAATTCTCAAGCTGGAACATTAAAAGGCAAAAAACTAATAATAATTCATGTGTGACAATGATTAAAATCACTTGAAGCGGGTAAGTATCATTTTGTATTGGTATTTCTCCTCTTGTATTGATATGGGCATCAATATGGAAAAGGTATTGATGCATGAATATATCGATTAATCATTTTAACCCTAGTAGGATACTTTATGAATTCATTTTTTCCAATGATGTTGATTGAATGTTATGAAAAACAACTGTTTCAAGGTTTGTCTAGTTGACTAGCAAAAACGTAATACAGAATCTTAATACTGCAACTGCCACAACCACCATTGAATTGAAACACCAATATTTCACCATTTGCTAAAGGCAGGTTTGAAAAGTATCAAATATTCAATGATGGATGACTGACCAACACATCTATTCTGACTACACGTTACTGACCTGGATACTGAGCACATCTACTTTCTCTACAGTCCCCTTAACCACAGCCATTGCAGCATCCAGTATGCATCTATTAAAAATAAATAAGATGTTAATAGGTGTATCAGACAACATTGACTCTTCAGTCTTAAGATTAAGAAAGAAATAAATGACCTGCACAATATTCAATCCCCTTCATAATCAATAGGTATTTCAAGCCTAGTCTTTCAGAGTTATCATTGCAGGTTAACTATTTAATGTAAATTAAGTCCTGTAACTTTATAAAAATGGCAAAAACAAAGTTCTGTTGATGGATAATTACAGGATGAACAAGTTATGTCAGTAGGAAAGAAGATTACATTTTTTTATCTTAATTTAGTGCCTATTTGTCAACATGAATTATTATTCAAATCAAATTGTGCCTATCTGTCAGTGTGAATTTATATTCAGATCAAAGTGCCTATTTGTCAGTGTGAATTTATATTCAGATCAAAGTGCCTATTTGTCAGTGTGAATTTATATTCAGATCAAAGTGCCTATTTGTCAGTGTGAATTTATATTCATATCAAATTGTGCCTATTTGTCAGTGTGAATTTATATTCAGATCAAATTATGCCTATTTGTCAATGTGAATTTATATTCAGATCAAATTATGCCTATTTGTCAATGTGAATTTATATTCAGATCAAATTATGCCTATTTGTCAATGTGAATTTATATTCAGATCAAAGTGCCTATTTGTCAGTGTGAATTTATATTCATATCAAATAGTGCCTATTTGTCAGTGTGAATTTATATTCATATCAAATTGTGCCTATTTGTCAATGTGAATTTATATTCAGATCAAATTATGCCTATTTGTCAATGTGAATTTATATTCAGATCAAATTATGCCTTTTTGTCAATGTGAATTTATATTCAGATCAAATAGTGCCTTTTTGTCAATGTTAATTTATATTTAGATCAAATCGTGCCTATTTGTCAATGTGAATTTATATTCAGATCAAATTATGCCTTTTTGTCAATGTGAATTTATATTCAGATCAAATAGTGCCTTTTTGTCAATGTTAATTTATATTTAGATCAAATCGTGCCTATTTGTCAATGTGAATTTATATTCAGATCAAATTATGCCTATTTGTCAATGTGAATTTATATTTAGATCAAATCATGCCTATTTGTCAATGTGAATTTATATTCAGATTAATTTGTGCCTTTCTGTCAATGTGAATTCAGATCAAATGATACCTACTTGATCAGCATGCAAAGGTTTCATGACCCTTTTGGAAGTTAACTTTAAGAACATGGAAATGTTGTAACATGCAGCAAAAGCCTTAATAAAAACTACAGATCCAGGCATGAACTTTTTATTGGAGAGTATGAATATTAGTTTTAATGCCTAAAAATCAAGAAGGGTTGGTTTATACAGGATGGTAAAGCTTGTTGGTAAATTTATCTTCGTGGATTCGATGCAAACTGTGTAATTGATCTCTTAAATTCAAATTCTACTAAAGATGAGAAAAAAAACCTAAAATTCTGCAAATTGTTTTACAAATCTTTAGAACTGAATGAATTCTGGGTAAGGGAAAGGGCCTTCATATCAAGCTCACAATAAAAACATTGCTGTACCATGTGTGAGCAAACATGCTAGAAAATTTTGGAAATATAATAATTTAAAAAAAAACAACAGAACTAACACAATACACACATTTTTCTATTGTTGCGACCTTGGAAAAAAGGTAAAAAGGAGAAGCATGCATGTTGCTGGAAGATGGCACAGACAACCATGTACAACCACTACATTGTAAATCCAGCACTCTCAAACAAAAATTTAATTATAACAAAGCAAAATGTTTTCTGCCCACCAAGGTGGGACTCGGATAAGAGTGATCTCTCTTTGGATCGAGGTTTTGTGCCAAATCCTTCCACAATCCTGTTTCTGCCAGAAGGATGTAACAGCAAGAAGCTGGAATGGTTTATCAATATTCTGTTTAAGTATTAATGAAGAAACATATTGTACTCAAAAACTGGTTTTCTCTTTAATTACCTGATCATGATATCTTTGGAGATGAGGTGGAGGAAGTTACACCCCACCCATCCCTTTTCTCCTAAGGTATGTGTGGTAGCTTCAACTTTTGAGGTTAAAATAACCTGGAGTTGTGACTCCAAATATGTAAACATGGCTGATCAGAAGAAAAAAATCAGTATAAATCCTACGGAAGTCACAGAGCTCTAACACCATGAAGCTGCCAAATAATATGTAAAGGCAGTCATGCTACATTTACAGGTCCAAACCAACATGCTCTGTTAGCCTAGTTGTTAAAGTGTCCAAAGACTTAAAAACATAGCTTTAACAATTTTTCAGTCATATCGCTACATCGTCTGCAGTGAAGCAGTTTATAGTGATGTCTAACACTGGGGCATCATGCTGCAGATATGTAGCATGATGTCCCACCCAGTCACATTATCCTGACACCAGGCCAACCAGTCTTAACACTAACCTCTTAATGCTGAGTGTCAAGCGAGGCAGCTGTTAATACCATTTTTGTGAGTCTTTGGTATGACTCTGCCGGGGATCGAACTTACGACCTCCCACTACCACGGCGGATGCTCTAACCAGTAGGCCACTCCAGCAGTTAAGCTTTTCTAAGTAAAACACGAGTCATCTTTACATCAAGTCAAGTACAAAGTTTGCCTTTAAGCCAATAAGTTGTATGAAAGCTAACAGAGATTAAACAAAATGTCTATGTCAAACGGATTATTACTCGGATTTATTAGTGCATGCTTAAAAACCAAACTTACCTTGGTTTCTCTTGAAATTACCCATCACACCCATTCTCAACTAATTTTGTTTTCAATCCATGATATCCACCAGCAAAAGCAAAGTTTTTAATGTAGGGGATAGATTAGAGACAAAATACTATGGATATATAGAAATGAGCCGGTCTACATCACCCACCCTATAAAGAATAAGACAAGAGTACAAAAATCTCCCCTTACTTGACTTCATCTTTATCTCCACCAAAGAACAGCTTTGCAAACCTGTTGGTCTGGCCCAGAGGGATGATCCCCAACGGAATGTTGCGTCGAAAACTCTGCAATCAAACTTTACCAATCAAATGATTTAGATATAATGAAACAGCAACAATGGCTTCTTTAAGACTTATAAAAAATCAATGGATTTATTTCATTAGCATTGGATTTCTGACACAACTTTACAAGTCTAATAAGCAAAGACTCTTTGTGCAGTAAAACATATATAATGAGGAAAGTCAAGGGTATACAAACTTCTGCCCCTGCTGGACTTTCAAATTTAGTATTTCAAATAGGTTTGAAGAAAAAAAAAGGAGACAATTAGCTCCGTTTCATATGCAAAAGAGGGTCAATGGTGTGATCATAAGTGGCCAACCTCGTAATCATCCCTTTGGTCATTTGATTGCTTTCACGTTCTGAGTAAGGCAATTACGAAAAGGAATCTGCTCACCATCATTTGATAACTATCTCAAAGTGAAACTTGGCCAAATGTAAATGCAAATGACATCATGTCATTATCATTATTACAGCTCTATGGTCTTAAACTAAGTAACAGAGAAGAGAATGAAAATCATCAATTTTAGTAAATTTTGACAAATCATTTATTTACCCAAGAATACAAAGTGAAAAGTGTAAAAAGAGCTTACCATATTGCAAATTAAATCAACAAAAAAATTCTAAGAATTCTAAAGTCCATAGATTAAAAGTTTTGAATAAACTTAAGTGGTATTCCAAAATAAATCCAATGCTGGAAGTATTCATGTTGGTCTGGCCCAGACTAAGAGAAACATCTGTATGATAAATAGAACCAAATTCATGCATGACATCCAAGAAAACCTAACAACTTTCTTACATCCAATAGCAGAACAACTTGACAACTGCCTGCATTCATTGCTTGAAAAACATGTCCCAGCCATCAAATGCAGAGTATCAATAAAAAAGTGTTCTCCATGGTATAGGTGTTAGGGACCAGCTTCACACTGCTAAAAGATATCGCCTAAAAGCAGTGAGGCTTTTGCTTTCCACCAGACTCACTATTCATAAACAAATCTATGAAGCCGCTAACAAGAACATCACAAACATAGTCCATTTAGCCAAATCATCCCACTACAGTACTAAGATCACGGAGAGTTCCAGCTGCAAAGAGCTCTTCGAGATAACTAACAAACTAATGTCATGGAACAAATGTACACCACTTCCAACAACCTTTTCTCCACTGGACCTACCAGACCAATTTGCAAATTTCTTCGATGACAAAGTACAAACCATTAGCGATTCGCTTGACAGCACAATTTCAACTGATTCGTCACCATATAGTTATGATGCAGAATTTCAGTGACAACTGTTAGGAACATTTGCATTTGAACCTGTTTCTATTGATTTGGTATGGACAATCGTGACGAAAAGTGCACCAAAGTCTTGTGAACTTGATCCAATTCCGACATCACTGCTGCTTGAGTGCTTAGACCCAATATTGCCTTCACTAACTGATGTTATTAATATCTCTCTCTCATCAGGGGAATTCCCATCATTTTTCAAAACTGCCATCGTAAAGCCACTGCTGAAGAAACCAACACTGGACCATAATGATTTAAAGAACTACCGCCCAGTTTTAAATCTCCCATTCCTATAAAAAATCTTAGAAAAGGTTGTTCTAACTCAACTTGTATCTCATTTGAATTCAAACAGTCTTTTTAGCAATGTACAGTCTGCATATCGCCCTTGCCACAGTACGGAAACTACTCTTCTTAAAGTATTTAGTGACATTCTCTCTGCTTTGGATAGTGGAAAGATTACAGTCCTGACTCTCCTGGATTTATCTGCAGCATTTGACACAATTGACCATGATATATTACTTCACCGTCTCCAGCATGTATTTGGCATTCAGAATATAGCCTTACAGTGGTTCAAGTCCTACTTAGTCAACAGGACACAAATTATATCTGCAAATGGAATACACTCCAGCCCAGTTGACATATGTTGTGGTGTTCCACAGGGATCTGTTCTTGGACCTGTTCTCTTCATTCTGTATACTCAGCCGCTCTCAAGTGTCATAGATCATCACCCAGTGTCGCACCAATTGTATGCTGATGACACCCAAATATACAAGTCTAGCCACCCAACTGAAGTTGATGCTACCATCCATGGAGTAGAGAAGTGCATTTCTGATGTGAAATCATGGATGACATGTAACAAGTTGCAGATGAATGATGATAAAACTGAGGCTATTCTGATCACAACATAAAGACTTTCTCATTCACACCATTAACCTCAGACAATAAATATCAGCAACACCAACATTAAATTCTCACAATCAGTACAAAACCTAGGCGTTACTCTAGACAGTACCCTCACATTGCACCAACATGTCATAAACATATGCAAGGCTGCATATCTTGAATTGAGACGTATCAGTTCCATTCGTAAATATCTTTCAGTTGATGCCACTAAAACACTTGTGTGTTCATTAGTACTTTTAAGACTGGACTATTATAACTCAATTCTGTCTGGTTCATCATAATATTTACTCCAGAAACTTCAAAAAGTTCAAAACACAGCTGCACGGATCATCTTTAGAGTACCTCGATCAGAGCACACCTCACCACTGCTCTATACCCTACACTGGCTATCAATTCAATACAGAATCAAACATAAAATTTGTTCTCTGTGCTATATTTCAATGACAGACTCCAGCCCAACATACCTATCCAGCCTCACCCATGTGCATACACCAGCTAGATCCTTGCGCTCTTCTTCTGATAATCGTATACTCATTGTTCCCAAGGTGAAAACAAAGTCATATGGACAACGTTCATTTGCACACCAGGGCCCGGCAACATGGAACCAATTGCCCATTGAAATTAGACACAAAGACACAGTGGTCCCTTTTAAGAGTGCTCTTAAGACTCACCTGTTTCGACTGCAGGGACAAACTTAGCAACCTAATCATGTTTTGTATTTTATATGTTTTCAGCATGTTTTTATGTTTTCCAATTTCATTGTTTTTGTCATTTGTTTTTCTGTAGTGTAGTCATATCATTATTGATGGTATAAAGCGCTTAGAGCTTCGAAAGATTAGGCACTATACAAAGTCCTCATAATTATTATTATTATTATGTGAATGTGATGGCCTGTGTCATAGTAATGTGTCAATGGTCTTTTGTTGAATCACAATAACACGATCCATAAATGCATCCTTATTTGAATTTCACTATAAATCCAAGTCTCTATTACAAGAATGTTGATTATTTTGAGCACTTTGTATTTCTTGAGAAGAACGACCTGAATTAAATCATCTAAACAATAATACAACTGATTGTGCCCAGATCCTACAGCATGAATGAAAAATTGCTAGATAAACAAGATTATATACTTGACCCCAGGACACAACTAGCATTTGCTATTTTTATAAAATTACTAAATGGAATATTTCATTTGGGAAGATTCCAAATGTTTCAAAATAAAATCTTATTTATAATTAGAAGGTTTGTTACTAAAATTATAAATATAATGTTGTAAACAGGTAGACCCAGCATTTCATGAGGAATTTCCAATGGGACTCAGGTTGAGAAAACATGTTGTTTACAAAACCAAAACCAAAATCAATGAATTAGGTAAGGTAGAAGAATGAACCTTACTTTGGACAGGGTCAGGTCCAAAATACAATTATCCAAAGCATATAATGAATAAACAGAAGAAAAAAATAAACAATGCAAATTATATATACATAACTGTAGTCATGGTTACATGATATAACTGAAAGCATGCAACTCCATAAAATCACTAAGACTACAAATTTTTTTAAGTTAAAAAATCATAATAAAACTCAGGTGGCATTAATTTCAGCATATTACTTCAGTTTGTTTCATATTTTCATTGCTGTCATTGCAAATCAGAAGCAAGCTGACTTTATTCTTGGCCAAGAAATATTATGGGATGTATCAACTTTGGCCATAAACAAAATTGGAAAAATATTTAACAAAAGTTGAATCCGGCATAGTGACAAGTGCAATTAGAAAAGATTGCTTTTCAACAGAGTTTCTTAATTTTCATAAAAAGCAATCAATGAAAAATGATTACACTGACTCTCATTGTTTGACACATCTCCATCTATATACTTTGCATAAATCCTGCAATAGCACATCCTTTGTAAACAGCTGACATATGATGTGAAGTATTAAATATGATGTGAAGTATTAAATATGATGTGAAGTATTAAATAAGACTGAAATATTCCTACTTAACATCATGTTGTCCTTTTTGATGGAGGTGTCCACTTTTACAGTTTTCAGTGTATTTGTCTGTCCACAATCTAGTCTTTACAAAATATTTATAGTGTACAGTGTTATTAAATACTTTACAGAACTTCTCCCACTGTAAGCCTAAAGTACCTCTCATGTAAACGCATGGGAGGAATGACTATTAGAACAATTTTCTTGAAATAGTAAAACTCAAATATTTTTACAAAGAAATTACCTATCTTACAAAATGGTCTCAAGGAAATAATTCTAAAAAAATCAGCATTATTCCTAACCATGTAGGTAAAGTCTGAATTCTACTGTAAAAATCGTTGTTCACTTCCCCCCAGTCAACAAATTGTAACATAAATTTGATCCTCTGTCAATAGATAATTTCTTATCTTCCAATTCTCATGGTCAACCTCGACAAAATTTCAGGTTCAGTCAATGACTGAAAAGGTGACTGCTATATCAGAATTTTAAAGTCTATATGCTGAGACTGGGCAGCAAGAAAGATTGATGGCAGAGCGAAAGCGACAACCCATGGATTCTAATGGGGTTCAATTTTGGCTATTTTGACATAAAAATCAGCACATTATTTTAATGTGCAAATAATCTATCAAATATAATGTTCACTAATGACTAAATTTGGACACATTTTGATGTTATAAATATAATGCATTACTTGGTAAATTGTTTTTAAAAAATGTTAACGCTGACAAACATAAACAGAGACTTCAATACATACCTTGTCCTCTTTTCTCATAAAACCAGTTACAGCCTGAAAAAGAAAGCAATGTCCCATTTTATCATCCTTACCAATCATGATTTTCAAACAGAGATATTATTTTTATTTCTACCTGCAAAAAATGACAAAACCATCTCAAACTGTTAATGAGTAACAATACATTTTCTAGCAAAGTATGTTTGCTCTGATCATAATACTGCCATGGGCAAAACCTTTTACCCAAAATGTTTCAACTTATATGCACTCTTAGATGGCAGTTAGAGTGATTTCCCATTGATAAAAGAATTGGCACCAAATCCCATAATTTAATATTGCAACAGGAGGCATGCTCTTAACATGGATGCAACTGCAGAAGGCTGGGAGGGTGTATGGATATTATGACTGGGTATGCATTATCGAAGAAACATGTAACACGAAAAAATTTGGTTTCTTCTTAAAATACATTACCCAATGATAATACCTTAGGCAAATAGGGAAGAGGTGGAGTTACATCCCCTTACTCCACAGAGGCCCTCTCCTGTCCCCTAAGGTATGCGAGACAACTTCTAGATGTGAATGAAGAATAGACTCCATCTGTAAGACAGCCGCTTAAAAAAGAAACATTTTTCCTCCAGTAGAAGTCATGAAACTGCATCCTTATGAAGCTTCGATAGACAGAGGAAGTTAACTTGTTGCACCATGACTATAGGTCATACCAGCCTGTTGGGATGAAAGATCTCAAGAGATAAAAGCTAGAGAAAGTGGACTTCGACCTCAAACCTACAGTATAGAAAATGTCAGGTAACAGTTTTGATCAAATGGAATGCTTGATCCAGCCGAGGTTTCTCCCAAGCTGCACCAATTAAATACCACTTTTGAGATCGCATTGGGATCTGTGGATATCCTCGAGATGAAGTGTCCAGACTAAGCGGTCATTTCACTACAAAAGTATGAATCCCCACGAACAGGAGTCTGTTTTTCACAATGAAAGCAGGGGCCATCATGAGTTATACTGTCCCAATGTTTCGGAACTGCTACGAGATCTGGTTAACTATTAAAGCATGTGTCTAGCTAAAAGCCAATGATGTTCTTGATAGTGGTCCAAACATTATCTTTTTCAGTAAGATTTGCACCCATGATAGATCCACTTTGGGCACAAAGCTAATGTCATTAGACACGTGTACTCAAAATTTGACAGCAGATGAGTTTTGTCTGATATCCTATCTTTCATGCTGATTCAGCATATTAGAGATTGTGTGATGGTTTCAGGGTTCATACTCAACTATGAATGATAAATTCAAAGACTTTTCCCAAACTTTCAAAGACCACAAACAGAGATTTCCAAGACCTATTTTTGCTAACATTGTGTATACAGGTTATATGAGAAAACAACGAATGCCAAATACCACAATATTGTTTACTGATTAAAGTCAAATAATAATTAATTGACTAAAATCGCATTATAATGATCTAGAAGATAGGTTAACATTTGTTGTTTTTTTCTCCAGAAATATGTAACATACGTGTCAGATTTAATACAACATAAATTGTTCTCTTAAAAGACATCAGCACTGCTTTAAATGCAATATTTTATTTGCTTTTTTTTCTCTTCAATCATTTTGGAAAGAGATGCCACCACTGTCATCTTTTCCTCTGCTCTTCTCCTAAGAGCATTTGACTCTGTGACAAGCACAATGAGTCCTTTTAACTCTGCCTCTTCTGCTTTCTGTACAGAGGAAGCATGTAGGCTGGCAATGTCAGCTTCAAGACGCAGCTTTTTGGCTTTAAGTTCTTCCACTTCATCCAAGGCTAACTCCCGTTTCTTTTCTTTTGGATTTTTCTTTTCATCCTTTTCCTCTGCTTTCTTCTTATCCAGATAGGCATGGTACTTATGTCTTGCAGAGAAGGCATATGTCATCATTTCATTGCTAATGATGGTTTCCAAAGGCCCACCTGCTTTTCTCATTGTGCCAATGATTAACCTTTGAGCTCTGAGGCTTTTTCTGCTGAGGTTCTCAACAGATACCTGTTTGTTTATAGAAAATACTCTCTCCACTGTTGCCTGCCCATGTGACAACAACATTTTCTGGAGAACATTCTAAAGTTCAACATGTTCATTTCTGATCAGCAAAAAAAGGTGCTAATCCAAACACACCCAGATAAACCGTCTTGCGTTCACTGCATGAAAACTATTCAGCAATCTTACTGTCAGGAAACATTGCTTTGAAAATAGTGTTGATGCCCTTGCACTAGTTCAGACTGTAGTAGCTGTGAATACATTTCATTTTCCAGAGATCTTCATCCTGTAGTACTTCAAATTTTTAGTGCAAAAAGTATTTAAACTAGTCCTTAAAGTAGAAATTGCTAGAGCTGATTTGTACTTGTCACGCCATCTGCTGCTGGCTCTGAAAAGTATGCACTTACTGGTGCGACTTGTTTTGCAGATATTGTATTTTGTTGGTGCTTATATCCTAGAAACGAAACAAAAGTAATTATCACTGCAAGAATTTTAATGAATCTAAATGAAAACATACAACTTCATGATGAATGAAAGTAATTTTTTAATTCGGTTTTACATACTAGTAAGAAAAGCTATTTAGACACAAATTACCATTTAAAAATGGCTTCTGAAAAAGTGAAATAAAATAGTTTTTTATTTTAAAAAAAGGCTGTGATATGTGACACCTAATTCTATGACTTTAAAATTAGGTTAGGCGGTTTTTCCCCATTTTTTTGTAATAAACATCTATAAATCAAGTAATATTTCATGCACTTCAAAGTACTGGGCTATAGTAACCTGTTTGTTTCGTTGACGCCTTTTTTTTTTTTTTTTTTTTTTTACTCGCAATTCAAGAACAATAACTCTTGTTTAACTCTAATATAGTGTACGCATGCGCACTTTGGAACTGTTTTTCCGTGAATTTAATGTATTACAATGGATGTTTCTGTATTAAATCAAGGAATATTGTTGTGAAGAAAAAAATTTTCGAAAATGATTTTTATTCCTCAAACGGTTTAAATAAACCGACGGTAGAAGTAAATTTAAATAGGCCCTCTTTTGCTACATCTCCCAAATCATCAAACTAAACGATCTTATTTTATACCCTATGAGTAATGAATTATCATTATTTTTCCCAAAACTACCAATTGCTTATACTTCTGCATCTTTGTTCCACCAAATGAACATGTAGTTACTAATTTGCAACTTACCTTTGGCATGACTTGTAAGGGCTCCTTCTCCCATTGAAGCCAAGTTGATCGTGTTTTTACACAATGTACAAAACGCCTTTCGTTTGCATAATTTATCCTTTTTCAGCCATTCCTTGTATTTCTCTTGTTCAAGCCAGATATCGTTGAAAGAGCAAAGACCTGGCATTTTTAAACACTGAACTTGCAGACGATGTAAATCGAATGAAGAAATTTTGAATTCTCGAGCGTGTAACTTTCGCGAACTTTCTACGTAGAATTAGTGTAATTAACATTTTGATTGGCTAAAACTGATGGACTCGTCCAGTCAAATTGTACTATTCGTCAAACGAAAGAAGCCAGGAAAACCAGCTACATCCGAAGCTAACGACCTTGGGCAATTTTATTGGTGACTTCCTTTGATGAAGCGTGTAGCGGCACCGTCTTGCTTTGATGAAGAGTGCATGTGTGATTGAAGTCGCCGCCGAGACATACTTTGGATGGCCAAACAAATCAAGCCTCTTTTGTTATTTCGGCGGCAATAAACTGAACGGGTCATAAAAAGAAAGAAACCGGGATAACTAGATTACATCTGAATCTAACAACCTCGGATAATTTTATTTGTGATTCTGGAAAGAAATTATTTGGGGGGGGGGGGGGGTTTATTTCAATTTTCAAAGACTTTTAAAGACCTCAGGGTAATATGCTCGATTTTCCCAAGCTTTCAAGGCCTTGAAAATGCTACCTCATTTTTCCCAAACTCTCAAAGACTTTCAAAGACCGTACGAACCCTGGGTTTTATTGTGATTGTTGCAAGCTGATTCAACATGTTGGAGAATGTTTGATGGTAGCCTTTTATTGTGATTGCTGCTAACTGTTTCTCATTGTTTGTCTGGTGGCTGGTGATGGAAAATTGTCTGTGATATTGACCCAGTGTGTTCACAGCCATTTGACACAGTCTAGACATGGTGGCATGATGTCATCTAGTTTATAAAGATGGAAAGGAGCGTTTGATCCAAGTCATTACCAGCCGTGACATCAATGTGCAAACCTGTATGTGGATTGTGAGGCCTGTATACATCATGCTACTTGTCTTAAGCAGAAGTACTAACTGAAGTATTCATGGGATTTGCCACCAATATCTTCATCAAATAGAGGCCATTCTATCTAACCACCACCAAGGTTGGCAGATAACTTTAGCTTGGATATAAAGTTTTAACATGGGAGGGTTGGATTTGCAAGTTAGCAGTATATTTGAAGGAGAAATAATTACATTCTACTAAATCACAGAGATTTAATGTAATCCTGGGTGAATGAAAAGTAGGTTACTATGACATGATTTTATCAGTGGTATGTAGTGCGACTCATGATAAATAAACATATCTCATTTCTGGACAGTAATTCTGAATCTGCTGAATTCTCCAACAATTTCAGATAAATGAAGAAAAGACAAAATTCTTTTTAAATGTTAATGCCACAAGATAAAAACATAAAAAAAATACTATGACTGGGGTCTATGCTTTACATGAAGGACAAACACTCTTCAAATGGAATATTTTGGAATATTCTGAACTATCAAGCTATTATTCATTGGATCATGGAGCACAATATTGACAAAGATATAGAATTTATTGGGCTTTGTATAGGTAACTCACTACTGATACGAATCATGATACACAACTTCATGTATATGATATGCATTGATGTACTGATTGCTTTCTGAGCCTGCTTACCTGTAATACTTATTTCATGTAATTATTGCTGTGTTTGTCTAACTGAAAATTTCCATTTATGAAGGATATAACAAAGCTGGATGATCAGCTGTGCAGACAATGACATGTATCTCTACAATCTTATTTACATCAGGAAGTGCGTTACTGAATGCTGGTCTGAGAATCTGCTGATATCAGTCTAGGAACAAAATGGCAAACACTAAGCACCCTGCAGTTTTTGTTGTTGTTGTAGTTGGGTTTAACGCCATTTTTCAGCACAAGATAAGCTATACATGGCGGCCAGTATTAATGGTGGAGAAGAATCCAGGAAAAGCCCAGAAAGAACCACCAACTCACGAGAAGCTACTAGCAAGCTTTCTTACATACCCACATTGGCCGAATCCGAGACTCGAACACATGCAGACAGAGGTGAGATGGCAGTTATCCGTAACAGTGAGCACTTTAGACCACTCGGCCACTCATGGCCCCACCCCTACAGTCTTTTTAAATCAAGCAAAAATGTTCTGTTCGGAAATGTTTTGACATCACTGATATTAAGATATAATGTACATAACAAGAAAAAGACACTAGGCTTGTATAAAACTATTTAAACAACATTCTTCTAGTACAATATAAATTTTACTTGATTTTATCCTGAAAGATGTGAATTGACATGTTTTATTTTCTTTATTAATTCACCTTAAAAAATACTGCATGACCTAGTATCCAAATATTTGGAGCATCTCATCTTCATTTTTCATTGCTTGTTTTTCCCTAGGTTCTGGGTTGGCCAACTATGGCACAGCAACAAAAGACGAAATAAGCCCTGGTGACCCAGACCCAGCAATGTCTATTTCATATCAAACTTTACTGATCATTGCCATCTCACCTTTTCCGCATGGGTTTGAGTTTTGAACTCAGCCAATGGGGGCATGTGATAAAGCTGGGCAGTTGCTTCCCATGGGTTGGTGGTACTTCCTTCACCAGTCATGCTGGTCACCATGTATAGTTTATCTCGTAATGAAAAATGGCATTAAACACAAAACAACATCATTAATCCTTTTAATGTTGTGAAGCCATGGCTTGTGCAATTTCAAGTTTGCTCTCAAATAAAAAGGCTTCTCAAAGAAGAGATTTGTAAATCGCATTGTACATCAATGTCATGAAGCAATAAACAAAAGCTGATGGACAGTTCCATTCACTTGAAAAGTTTTGTTACCTCAATAAGAGTTCCATCTCCACCAGCCACCACTATGCCATTCACATCCTTTGTCTCCAGAACATTCATGAACTTCTTCACCTGACCTTCATACTCAGTCTGCAACATGAAGTTGAAAAGAAAAAATATATACTCGGCGTATCTCCCAGGAGTATAATATTGTGGGTAAGAAATTACCTTGGTGTAAGAATTGGGGGTCAAATAAAAAATGTGGAGGTAAAAAATGTACTGACCAATTTTCATATGACCCATACTTTTCAGCTTGAAATAAGATATTGCAACTTGCACAACATACTCTCTCTCTAAAAGTACAAATAAACACAAACAATTAACACAAATGCATTGTCATTCACAGAATAGTTTTATTAGTTCAATTTTCTTTTTAAGTAACAGTCGTTTTATGATCTTATTGTAGCACTATTATAGACCAACTCAATACATATAAGCCAATACAAAAAGCCAAATAAACCTTTTTTTTAAACAAAATGGCAGTTAATTAACTGCCTGTCATAAAGTGTACTATCATCAGTTACATTGTACTTTGTCCCAAAACAGATTTTTATCAAAAAATCAAAGAGGCTAATGATTCATCTTCACTTTATTTAGTTACACTTTTAGATCTTTCTTTAATTGCAGTAAAGTTAAAAATCAACAAAATCTGCAATGACCCTCTGATTTTGTAATCCTAAAAATGTATTCATCTCAGCAAGTTTACTGATTTCTTTGTTGTGAAAGAATGTCTTGGGTGATAATCATAATGTGTTCTCCACAAATCTTGTGGCAAACAAGGGTAGATTTTTAAAAATTCTTAAACCATGTCACAAAAGGATTATTCACTTTTTGCAGTCTTCATAATCACGCGATCAGAAGTTACACCAGAAATCCTGGGAATTATTTTCTCCATTTTTCATTAAAGCTAGATCCACAGTTGTCTTTTGTGTTCTGCTTCTTTCACTTTCTTGGCTAATGATTCTTAGTACAAACCATTTTAATCTGGAGATTACATATTTGTGCAACAAGCATTGAGGCTAAACATCTGGACAACATCTTGCTGAGCTCGATGGAAATCACGTGAGAGCTCACAGGATTTGGGGAAGTTATTCCATCATAATACTGCCTATGCTAGTCTGGTTCACTGTTTTTTATGCTCCGAATAGCCGAGTGCAATGCAGGGAACCAGACTATACCAATGCTCAAAATATACACAATGCCTTCCCTCATCCAGAGTATTGAATATTAAATAAATCCATATCGCATTATGCAAATCCTTTGCTTAAAAAAAATATACTGCAACAAGACTAGACCATCAATTTTCTTCAGTGTGCATAACTGACGCACAAATGTGCATAAAGGAAAACATGGATACTGTGAAGCTCACATGTGATAATGAATCAAATTAGATTTTATTTGCAGAAAATCTGGCTCTGCCAACAAAAAAGCATCAAAAATACTGAAATAATTAGTTGTTGAACCAAAAATATCATTCAAAATTGTCTTAATGAATGTGTCCAACTAAATCTTTACCAATATTTCCTCATTTTGGCAATGCAAAAAGGAAACTCTGGGCAGTAAATGACAGAAAACAGCAAAGATTGCTTGTACAAGTGTAACACAGGTGAATATTAAATGAAAAATTAAATAGCCAGTGTTCTGAATAAAGAGTCCCAGTGACCTACTGTAATTTTAAATGGTACAGTATTCTTCAAGATGCATCATCATCATCATTGTTTATGCTGTGACAAATTAAAACTTCTAATGACAGTGACTACAAGTAATACAGGTATAACTTGATATTCATGTACTTTCTTGAAGTGCACAAATATCCTTTGTCAAAACATGTTTGTGCAAAAGAAAAAGGATTGAAGGATGCAGGGCACTATGACTGACCTATCCATACCAGCCCTGTGTCATCATCAACAGAGATCAAAAGTAAAGGAAATATTTATAAATACTGTATATAATTTTAACCATTATGCATATTCATGTCTTTGATCGTTTCACACTGAGCAATGCTGGAAGGTGCCAAAATATAAGAATGCATCCATTATTATTTTACTTTTTTTGGGGGACCCTGCCCTTGGACCCTTTTTAAATTTTAAAGTGCCCATTTTGCTTGCACCTTATTTTCGCTTATAAGAAACCTGTCTGCAGCTAATTAAAGACAGACTGGGTACATGTAATATTCCCACAAGGTGCCAACATGCACTGCACAGAATACATCCATTATTACAGGATTCATATCACTATTAACTATTCAGCAGGGTACCAGTCATGAAATGGGGTAACATTAGATGCCATATTTAATACTTTGAGGTCAGGTCATTAGCTGTAGTATGTGCATTATGTATATTTTTTTTTATTACTTTCTTATATATCTAATACTGCTTTAAATTTATGGTTTGAGCATTTAAACAAAATTAATTTTTTCCAACAGGGATAAATTTTAATCATGCGCCTAAAATATAAAGACTGTTGATTAAGCTACGCTACCCCACCTTCATGACATTTATCTCGAACAAAAATTTGATTAACATATTTTGGTTTTAAGCTTTTTGGCCTTAGTAATTGACTTGAATGATTTATTGGGGATAATAAAATTTAAAAAGCACGGTATGGCCAGGATTTTGCTGACATGCCATTAAAACTTTATATAAGTTTACATACGGTATATGCCACATATACACACCAGGAATCCCAAAACTTCTTAGAGCTTTTATTGGACGTGTTTTAATGATGACCCGATATTTGTAAAAATGTATTATAAAAGCATGCAAAGGAAGTAGAGAGAGTTATGACAAATAAGTACACACTGACATACTTATTAATTACTTCATTATAAAATGTACTAAAAATGTCTCAATTTTGAGTCCTGCTTCAGTTTACTTCCATACACTGCTAGATTTCTATCTATTTATTTATAAAAATGATTATTTCCATCAGAAATCTTGGACTCACCAATTAACACTAATTTCAAACTCTTTCAATTATTGGGTATTTTTCCTTTTTTTCTTCTCCATTGGTAGCACTCAAAATAAATGAGTAGGAAATAGATGCCTTCACTATAAAGATTTACAACCATATTAAGTGCTACAGATTTAACTTGACCATGTCCCATTTAACCAGCTGTGGCATGTTTAATTGGTGGCAACATGTACTGACTGTCAGGCAAAGAAATGATGTGTCACCCTAATCACCTCTGAATTTTATTTTAAAGCATTGATTTAATATTTTAATAGATAAATAAACCAAATCAATTGTAAATAACAACATTTATGATATTCTATGATTAATATCTGGTTGCTCACAGTGTCTGTTGATATAAACAAATACTGTGAATGAAGGATCACCCATACTTACAAACTAACAAAACATGGTGTAAATCACATTGTTTTAATTATTCATCTACTTTATATTCACTTGTGAACAAGGAATACAAGAACTGTTTTTGGCTATCTAGGACACAGTTTTGTTTGTTTTGAAAAGCTAACATGACTGATACATGCAGAAAATGATTTAACAGTCTGTACTCTTTACTTTAACATAGTTACAGAATAAATGAGGGGCCCCAAGTGGCCGAGCGGTCAGTAGCACTCTCCGCTAAGGATCACTGCCATCTCACCTCTGTCTGCTTGTGTTAAGAGTTTTAGATTCAGCCAATGTGGGTATGTGAGAAAGTTTGCAAGTAGCTTCTTGTGAGTCGGTATTTCTTTCTAGGGGTTTTCTTGGGTTCATTTATACTGGCCGCCATGTTTAGCCTATCGTGTGCTGAAAAATGGTGTTAAACACAACAACAACTACTACTACAGAAGAAATGCAACCAAGTAGTTTTATTGCAAGAGAAGTAACTGCTCTACCTGTAAGTTTCATTGTAAGTAAGAGTTATTGCCCTTACAGTTAATGACTTCTGCCTTACCATGACAACATTGACTTCCATTCCTGCGAGATATAAAACAGGGGCAGCATTCTTCTCAAACAACTTTTTGCTCCTGCTGTAAAACAGAAATGATTCCATTTAGAGACCAAATCTTAAAAAAAGAAACAAAGAATCCTGCACATTTTTAAAATTACATTTCAAAATAAAAATCAACCAATGAATGTACTACTTCTTATCTAAGTTCCTTTTAAAACATACATGGTCTGTCTTTTACCTTTGATTTGTAAAAATTACAAATTTTAGCAGGTCTTGTAATAATCATTTAAAATTAGTTCCAATCATAACATGTGATGCAGAAACATTTTATTGAGTCTTAACACCATAGAGGAACTAAATTTAATCCTGTCAACAATGGTCACCAATAGAAAAAAGCCAAAATGGCTATAGTACAAAGATGACAGTTGTTCACATGTCAAAATTGGTTTTATAACAAATACTATCAACTGAATATTATAATTATTATTAGTTTTAATTCCTCTATTCAGGACAAACATCAAATATATGTTGATATTATCTTTTAATTGTCTGTTCTACACAAGATCGCTATATGCTGCTCACTTTAATCATCCGATAAATTAATTCATCCCAGACTTAAAAAAATCACTGATCATAATTTGTTTTAAGCACCATGACAAAACAATAATTTCATTACTAACTGACAGCTTAAATGTGACTGTAAAACAGAGGATCCACATGGAAACAACTCTTCATGCTTGATAAATAATATCTAGATTAACCAGCTGCTCAGTTTGCCAAGATCAAAACACACTTGGCTTATGTGAGAAGCCTGTAATGAATAGGAAATTAAAAGATGCCATTTATGGCTATTCTTTGTGGCTGATGAACAGAAACTTTTCCTCCATTAAAGACTTGATTTAAATACTCAATGACCCCCGATTCTAATGAAAAGGGTTGTATTTCATTTCTCTTCTGAAAGGTAAACTTTTTCACAGACAAATAGATAACAATATTGAACTATACCACTCATGCTGCCACAAAAGATTACATCCAATTTTGCCGTGGTAACAAGACTACTTTTTCCACCTTCCAGCCGACAAATTGCTTTGATCCTCTAACCAATGATTGTTGTTGTTGTAGGGTTTAACACCATTTTTCAGCACACAATGGGCTATACATGGCAGCCAGTATTATTGGTGGAGGAAGAAACCGGGAAAACCCTTGGAAAGAACCACCGACCCAATGAGAAGCTACTGGCAAGAATTCTCACATAACAACATTAGCCGAATCTTAGACTCAAACCCACACAGCCAGAGGTAAGATGGTAGTGATCCATAACGGAGAGCGCTTTAGACCACTCCGCCACTCGGGGCCCCCTCTAACCAATGATAAAAACTGTCTTGCTATCAAATTTGAAATGCCAGCTTTGGCGTACATTGTCAATATCACTGAAGTATGGTGAGTAAAGTAAATTTATATAATATCCCTTTATCTAAACAATGCCATTTTAATGAAGTAAATTTGTTTGCATAGGCTGAAAGGTCACTGCAGATACACACCAATGACCGATCAACTCTGGAAGAAATATATTGTTTGGTTGGGAAACAGCTGGCAATGAGCACAGATGGTCGGTGACAATGACATACAGGACAATTAAGAAATCTGCCAGGGAAAATTAGAATAGACAAGTAGCACAGATGACTGCTGAGTCAGGATGTTCATTAGGACATGGTTGACAGTAGTTGTGTATTTATGCAAGTTCTTCTGTTTTGACAATATTCATAAACAATGGCTAAAATAAAAATCTCTTATTTTCTCAAAGCTGAAATTTGTATGTGCACTCAGAGTTCATTGCATGTGTGCATCCACATATAAAAAGTGGCCATTAATATGAATTTTACTAAAATTTACAATCTTATTTTACCAAAATGTTAAATCTTATTTCTTCACAAGAGCGTTTTATCATAAAGCAAAAAAACAAATACACTTCGAGTTCATTTATTTTGGGGGGTATACAATTTTGTGTTTTCTGAAAAGAATTTCTGATAGGGAATGGACTTCAAACATGCATCATTGTTTTGTTGTCATTTCAAATCTGTAATGTAACCTTTTAATCAACAATGATGGTACCAAAGACAAAAAATGACCATTTTCCATTCATGCATGCGCAGTGCCCACTCAAGTACACCCATTATACAATGCAGTGCCCACTCAAGTACACCCACTATACCATGAAATCTTCAGGATTTACAGGTGGAGCTAGGCTTGAGTTACACAGCGCTGTTGGGTTGTAGTTTTAATTTGATTTAGGACACATGAAATAGAAATCAGGAAAATACACACAGTAACAGCAGTTCAAATAGAAGCAGATTTCATACTCATAGTTCGCTCAAAAGCACCAACCAGCATAAGTGGGATATGGACAGTACGATTTGTGCATAGTCGGTTTGTTGGGTACCGATTTTCAGAAAGGATCTACATGCTATGCTTAAATTTAAGAAACAATGAAAATTCATATTTGGCAAAAACAAAGAAAGAAATAAAGAGAAAAAATACAGTATAACATTTATCAATGACCACTGATGAGAGAAACATCTGTACTGAGAAACCAGATTTTCAATACATGGGTATCCATAAGTATGACATGTTATAAAAGACTATAGTCATGTAGATTAATGAACCCAACATGTGTATTTGTTCTTACCCTAAGCAAGCAGCAGGATTCAGGAACAGCGTTATTCTTCTTGGTTTCTGGTCCAGACCTATTTTTTCTTCACCAAAAAGCTGCAAAAATTAAAATAAACAATATAGATTTTTAAAATAGTGTGTAACATACATTTAGTTGTAAACGATATAAATCCCTGAAATTTAAAAATGTATAGTCTCTTGAGTCTTGACATGGAAAATGTAGGCACCCAAATCTTGGACTACAAAAATAATGATTAGCAAGAATCAGTATTAGATTATAATGCATTGTAATCAAGATACAAACAACATAGTTGAGGGGGGAGGTTTCCTCTTTCTGACTGAGTCACACACAAAAAAGTAATAATAAATCTGACGAGCATACAGGGATTAAATTGTTAGATTATAATTCCCTGTAATCAAGATACAAACAATAAAGGTGTTTTTTTTCCTATTTATGACTGAGTCACAAAAATAATAATAAATAGAGGGATTAAATGCAATGGCTTTGATTTGGATTGTGGAGGTCAATTCTCCTACATACAGCCAACATATTCGTTTGCCAAGAAAAGCAAGACTTGGCCTCACTGCTCATTTCCAATCTACTTCTAATACATTGTATGAAATTAAACAAAAGTTGTTGTAGTTTTTAATGCAGTTTTTCAGCACAAGATAGACTATAGAAGGCGGACAGTACAACTGGTGAAGGAAGAACCATGGCAAACCCCAGGAAGAACCACCAACCTACAAGAAGCTACTGGTAGGCTTTCTCATGTACCCACGTTAGCTGAACCCAAGAATGACAGAGGTGAGATAGCTGTGATATAGAATGGTGAGCGCTTTAGCCCACTCAGGGCCCCACATAAACAAAAGAAACTGACAGCATATTTAATAAAAATAATAATGATAATAGTATCAATATCCAAAAATATTCACAGTGATTTGTTTAAATCTATCAACTACTTTCCATTACCATACACAACAAACAATTTTTCCAGCACATTCACACATGTGAACCTATCACACATGAGGGTTTTTCTCCTGAGTATAGGTGTCTCCCATCCATCCCAACTCTAAATGAACTCTCCTATGTATTAGTGAAAAATTTAATATGTTCCATATTTTCAGCCTTTTGTTTCCAGTGTAGTATGTTTATGGTTATACTGCCTGTACTGTAATCGCATGACAGAAGAGAAAGACAATGTAGTTGCTTATTTTACATTCTGATCCAGCTGACTTAAATGTTTGTTGCCATGAATCATACTAAGTGTGAGCAGAAGTAATTCCCAAGGATTAAAGATATAAGCTGATTATTGTTGGATTATTATTGGATTACCAAATAGTTTAATCAGCACAAAACAATTACTTTGATTCTTTCCACAGTGTATCAGTGTTTAAAGTTGTTGAGATGGATTAGAATCGGCATCGTGTATGATCTAAAGTAATTTGAATGTTAATTGATTATGGTTGGATTACTCAACGGCCACTTTCGGAATTGATGACATCATGTTTCCACCAGAAGCAGAAGCTGGTCAGTCACACTGGAGAAGCTGTCCATTACAACATATACAATGGTGTGTCAAGAATTATGTTATAGGAGCATATCCATAATACAGATGATCAGAGGTGTTCAGTTTTTAATATATGTATATTCTGATAAATAGACCAAAACAAAGCATGGAAAAGGAAGATACATCTATGCTTCAATACATCATGTCAATGAAGGAGTTGCACAATGTTGTCATCTGCAGCAAACAATGAAAAATGGGATTAAAGACATCTGCAGACGACTATTCCAAGAAAAATTGGCAAAGAAACTGTGGCCACATGCCAGTTCAACTCAAGAGATTTATTTAGGATTGAAAATGAATCTCCTCAAACTCCTACAGCAATGTTTAACCAGTTAAGTCAACAAAGAGATTTCAAACTGCAAGACAGCTTACAAACAAGACTGACAAATCTTAAAACAACCCTTTCTAAGTCAGCAACCAAACTGGTAAGTTGAAAAGAATGACATTATATTTATCATGTTTCTAAGCATTCTAATGCAAAACATCCAAAATCAAAGCAACCAATATATCTCAAACTCCAATGACAATCAGAAATGGAAATTTCAGTAGATGCAATTAAGTTCAAAAGGAATAAAAATAAATTCCAGTTTTCCTGCAAAGCAAATTTAAAAATCTGTTACAGATGCAAGAATGACATCAAGCATCATGCAGAACCCCATCTCATAAAAGAATATTAACTGCAATAACAAATATATAATCACAGAAATCCGTGTTCCCAGAATTTGCATCAAAATGTGGATAAAGTCACACATTCAATGACACTACAGCTGAATATAAACAACTATTTTCGGTGGTAGTCATATCAGATCAAAATAATGTTCTCTGACTCTAGTTCTCATATAAATGGACAATAACTACTCAAACTGTGACTATTTTATTGTTCATAAGAAATCATAATCTTAATTGTATGTATAATAATTTTTTATAAAAACAAAAGTGACCATCTATGGAATGCAACCTGTGATTTTTAGGCTAAATATACATTTGACACTGTATGCATTGCATAACAAACTATTATTTCTCAAGATACACTATCAAGGTCTGTGTAACTATTATTTCACAAGATACACTATCAATGTCTGTGTAACTATTATTTCACAAGATACACTATCAAAGTCTGTGTAACTATTATTTCACAAGATATACTACCAAAGTCTGTGTAACTATTATTTCACAAGATACACTACCAAAGTCTGTGTAACTATTATTTCACAAGAAACACTATCAAAGTCTGTGTAACTATTATTTCACAAGATACACTATCAAAGTCTGTGTAACTATTATTTCACAAGATATACTATCATAATCTGTAATTTCCATCTTGATTAACAATAGTACATGCTATGGGCCATCTTTTTTATATTCCACCAGATATAATCATGTAAATATTTACAAGCTGAATCAAGCATTGGCAAATAAGGAATATCACTTACAGATTAATCCTAATATAGTACTGGTTAGAATGCAATATACGGCCCATGTTTATGTATAACATAACATGTCACTTTCACAATAAACATTACATTGTTGCAAATATTCATTTCTTGAAAGAAGGTTTCCTGGATGCAGATATTCCCATATTAACTGTAATATATTTGTGACCAGAATTTTTCAGTATTTGACTCGGAACAGCAGACTACATAATATGTAAGTTTAATAAATTTCATTTGAGTTGGAATTGAATCACTTATTTACTGTGTAATTATGCAGTGGTTGCATAAACTTCTGTCAGTTTGGAGACAGGTTTATATCCATGTTCTTCGTTCAACAGATGAGATTTTTAACTTCTGTAAGTTAACAGTTAAACCACGCTTGTATATAGGGTTGATTCCATGTTTCAGGTTTACCGCCCCCTCCAACTCCAACTTACATATTCACTATGATCTGAGCAATGCCGTACGTTTTACTTGTTATTATTGTTCTTGTACAGGGGTTGTAGCCATTTTTCATGTTATGAAATGTTATACATAATGTAACATGTCCCTGCGGTGGTAAATTAGCCATATTCAGACAGATGAGACCAATTTTCCCCTATTTCTTTAGTGAATCAAATATAAAATGGCTGCCAAAATGTTCATTGACAACAAAACATTCCCGAAGGAAGGGTTTAAAAAGTTATTCCCATGATCACAGCCAATCAGTAAAGAGCATTCTGCACAATAATTTAAAGGGCTTATTTGAACCAATCAGAACTATATAAAGTTATAGGTTCAAAAGTTATACATGCAATATCAAAAATATGAAACTACACACACTATATGTAAAGTGTAACACCGATTCTGTGATAAGTATAAAAGATTTTCAGATGTTCACATCTCAACCTAGCCACTAGCAGTTCTTTTTTTAGGGTTTAATGCCATTTTTCAGCACAGGATAGGCTATACATGGTGGCCAGTATTAATGATATAGGAAGAACCCAGGAAAAACTCGGAAAGAACCACCAACCCATGAGAAGCTACTAGCAAGTTTTCACACATACCTACATTGGTCGAGTCTTAGACTAGAATCAACGCACACAGAGGTGAACTGGCAGTGATCTATAACAGAGAGCACTTTAGACCACTTGGCCACTTGGTGGTCCCCAGCTGGCAGTTTACAAGTAGTCTGAAATTTGCCAGTAATCTCCAAAACATGTCATAGTTTGACAATACTCAAAAGTCTGCTTATCAATTATTGTTATGTTTGACAATACTCAAAAGTCTGCTTATCAATTATTGTTATACTGCATGTTATTTTAGTGGGACAAGTTGATAATTGTTAATATTATACCTTGTGACAATTTCTTCGACACATGCTTTTGGAAACAGAAGGTACAATTTCTAAATTTCTTTAAAACTGCAATGGATATACCAAAACGCTAATATGTAAAAGGGTTATCATCTACTTTTGAAATTAAAATTATTGAAGGCTGACCGAGTAGAAAATAATTAAATAGATACAAACAGGTGTTTTCAAAACATAGAGTTGTGTATATAAAAAAGTCATTACAAAAAAGTAAAGCTTTCATTATTGTTGTTGAGGTTCAAGAGATAGGTTTTGGACATGCTGGCATATCTTGACAAAAAAATATGAAACTTACATATCAAAGCATTATCAAGTTGACAAGCTTCCTCTCTCTGTCTATCTACCTGTCTCTCTCCTAAAACTCTATAACCACAAACTTTAACAATCTACTGATTTACCTATGTATATGTTTGACTTTCTCTTCTATATTTACAGTCTAACCATTTCTTTTCTTCAACCTACAATACCCAGGGACAGCCTAGGTGTGCCCTAGGTGACTGACTAATTTGTCTATATGGGAAGGACATCGCTTTACATATCTATCTAAATGTACTATTCACAAAAAAATTATATTTGATGACTTTAATTATCTGAATATAGTTTTAAAATGCAAACAATGATAATAACCAAAATAGAAGTTCTTATTTGTGAAAAAGTATCATACAAATTCCATGAAACATATTTTACCTTATTTTTTTACCTTTATAAAAATTGCAAATATCTCATACTATTACACACAACTTACCCTTGCCTCTGCACAATACTCTCTCCTCAGCAAGTCCTCTCTGCAATAAATTGATATAAATAAAAGACCAAATAAAGTTCTGAAACTCTCATACTTAATTCAAACAACAAAACTGGATTACAGTGCATATATGTATTTGACACAAACCAGGAACAGAAAAGATGGATGCATGGCGACTCACAATAAAACTGGATAAGACTACACCTTCATCACTGATACCTAGAAAGTAAGGACAGAGTACATCAAAACTCGCTGAATGACAATTTGCCAATGTCACATATCATCCAGGTTACACTTTGTACAAAAATATCTTCACTGACCCTGAACACCTTGCCAAAAAACACAGGATTTTCAAAGTTGCAGTCCTGGACTCCTTCCCTGGAAAAAGGAGTCCAAGTCCTAAAAATAAGAGCCCCAATAATGACACGCTTTTCCCTTGTATTAATTCATAACATTATGTGTTTATTGTTGTGTCACCAGTATGTTATTAGACTGCTAATGCCCACTGATTGTCAATTTAGTACTACATGTATAGTAAAAGAGCGAAAAAATAAGACAAGTGAGAACAGTGATAATAAAGATTGCTATATAACAACCAGAAGGAATCAAGGAAGAGACTAGTTTATTTTCTATATTAACTTATTTCATTAGCTTCATTCCATTTCAGATCAATCAATTGGCCAAGACACTATATGAAGAAATAAACGACCATATTCCATTCACTTTTTACAATTTCAACTGTAATGGTCACAAGTGCACTATATTCAGTTTTTCTTAAACGTTAACAAACTTTACAGATGGTTTAGTATCAAAATTGTTATGTTCTGGACCTTCCACCATTACCCTCATCAATTTTTTCAAATACATGTACAGTATTGTTTAAAATGCCCATGCCGCTTTGTCTTCATATGATTATGGTATGAGAAACCTCTATCATAAGTTAGAGTTAATAGCTAAAACTAACAAATTTTGAATGTAACTTGCCCACTTCTTGTGAGTTCCATCTAAGACTTTGTTATTTGTCAAAGAGATTGTGTCAGCAAGTTGGTCTTGAGCATTGACGCAAGAAGTCATAAAGATGGATACCAATGCCATGAAATTGGATATCTGATTAGCAATAGTTACATTTATGATGAATTTAATATTATATGAAGTCTGTTACAGCTGTCCAAGGGGCAACATTTTCATATAGAACCAACCACGGCAACTGAATTTAACTTCATTTCACCACTTTCTTTTTTCCTCAGTAGAAAAGAAAAACAAGTCTTTGCTATGACTCGGCTTGGGATCAAACCCATGACCTTCCACTTCCGCAGCAGATGCTCTAACCACTCAGCTACCGGAACAGTTATTAGGAGGAGGTAATAATAATCATAAACACAGTATGTCTTAAGCTGCTAACCCTTTGAATGTACCGGTAACTATATATATTTTATATTTCTGAGTAACCCATATTTACCATATGAAGCCTAAATTTATCTGGTCATTTCAGCCATATCTGCAATGACCAAACTTTATGCCAATTAATCCCTCAAATATTTAATGCATTGACCTCATTGTTGGCCAACAGCTTTATTGTGTGAAACTTGATCAAGATACTTCTTGAGTGTATATATATATATATATATATATATATATATATATATATATATATATATATATACAGTGGAGCCTTGTTAATCCGGACTCCGTTTATCCAGAAACCTCGTTATCCGGACATAATTCAATGGGAACGGAATTCCTAAATGTTAATTTGCTTCGTTAATCAAGAAATCCGCGTTCCAGATCCAGAAATCAAAATCAGGGACCAAAGTGTAAAATTACATTAAAACTTGTCTCGATAATCCGGAAATAATGTCCAAAGAAAATATAATTCGAAAAATCATATATGAATTATGTTTTAACTAGTCACCGACGAGGTGTTAATAACTAAATAAACACACTGGGATCAAATTGTCGATGCTTTTTGACATAAAATATGGTAAATAAATTAAAATTGTCATTAAGCCTCTTTGATGTTGACCAATTGTATGTAACAATCACAATTTATTAATGGATATACAAATACAGTTAACAGATTTAACCTTTGGACAGTATAGGGCTTCATTTCCGAATACAATGAGGACATCAATCATTAACAACTGTAACAGCTGAAAAATACGACTTACCATAACGCATTTAACTGCGAGATAACATATGGTAAATAAATTAATAGATGTATTCATTAATTTATTTCAACCATTATTGAATATACAGTGCATTACATTTAAAGTTAGCATATATATGTACATATAAATTTGGACACAAAATAGGATTCCGACCACAGGCGAATTTGGGGTGAAAAAAAAACAAACAAAAAGTCCAATAATTAGGTTTTTCCCTCTGTATTTTCTAGTGCAACATTTTATGCCCAGATTATTAAATGTCATTGTAGAGCTTTATCTGTCTTTCTTTCTATAATACCACCTTTTTAAGTGAATCATACATGACTATGATGCTACAGAGCCTGGCAGTAGGGTACCACCTGTTGCCCTGTAAACATGGCGCCAGGGGTTAATGTGTTAATATGTTGCCAATCACTTAAATTATTGCATTATTGGCAATAGGAAAAGACCCACTGAGTTATCTCCCCCTTATTATGGACCCTTTACAAACATGTCATTTCTGAAGTTTTGTATTTATGAAGAATTGCTATATTCTGAGAAATAATTTATACAAACATAATAAACAGCTGTAATGAAGGTCCAACAGTTGTTAGAATTCATAAAAATAATTATGGGGTTGGGAAAAGGGTACAAGCATTCCTCAGCTGGCTGACTTGCTATAGCTTTCATTGTTTGTCCAATTTAAAACTGAAGCTATAAACATGTTTTGGCACAATAAAAAATTATCGACTTTGTTCGTTTTCATGAAATTAGGTGGGAACCCGTTTTATTCTTAAAAATGACAAAATCTCATTGAGGATTTGCCCATGCCCCTACTCCTTTCATGTCTTGAAGTCACACCGAGCTGCATCACAAAGTCAGTTAAAACTTCATTACTATCGTTCTTGGATGTATCTCCATTGAAAAATAGCTTGGTTTACTTGGAATCACATCACAATTATTATTTTCAGTTTATTACCCTCGAATGTAGTTGTAGTCTATTTTTAGAACATTTTTCCCTGTCTCATTTTGGTGGTGATAGAAGAGTTATACTGATGCATTTTTGGTAGGGATTTAAAGGTAATTGTTTATTCTTGAAAATATGAGCTCAGACAGTGGTTGTCTGTGTGTATTTTGGCGACAGTGCACATTTGAGTAATAAGGCCTTGGTGATGATCCGAAAGTGAAATATGTGTCTGTTTACATGCTGTTATGTTTACAGTGCAGCCTCTAAAAAAATTGCCGGTGAACCCTTGACAGAAGTTCACCGTGAGGTCATCTTTGGAGGTATTTTAGATTAACATATGATTTGTATTGATTGTCAACAGTTGAAAGGTCAGTACTGAGAAATATATGAAGTGAACATACAGTAAAATGAATTGTGGTGTATGTCCACTTGTAAAAACTGGTACTTAAAGTTTTATGTCCTATCGGCTATAGCAAACACATGTACTGAAAAGGATCCAGCTTTGTAACGGTAACAGTTTTGACGCAGACATCAACTTTTTTACACTTGGCAAATACATATCAATTTCCAAACCCAATTTAAATGGCTTGAAAGCGTGCCGTGAATTGTTTGTTTGTACTATTTCGACTTAGACTGAATTTCCAAAACTGACTGCATTGCAGTAGCATGGAACATTTAAGTAACTTGTAAACATAAATAAAAAGACATATTACTCGTATCTGTCTCTTCCATATTTCACGCCGTATATTGCTAAACCAGAAATAAACACAGATTTTTTCCAGTGATTTCTTAAGGTTTTGAATATCTTCAATACAAAAGCCATATCTCCTGAAAGTCACGTTTTCCTGGAGGCGGCCATTACGGTTCTATAAAAAGAATTGACAAAACCGAGAACATTCACAGTTGGACATGAAAACACTATAGACAAATAAATATGCGAAATTCAATTCCGGACAAAATAATTATCTACAAAATAAAATAAAATCGTTTGTTGTATCTTTTCGCAGTCTGAATATAATCAATGCCGTGTTATGTTTACTTTTTCCTTCTCTAATCAATTTGGCGTGTTGTATAAATGAAAGTAAAATAAAAATATTATTCATAACATATCCTGAATAAAAACTTGTATCGACGCCTGTCAGTTCTTAATGTCTGCCCTGAGTAGATCTTTATTTTAATTTAATATTTTCTTTAGTATCGTTCAGCCAGAATCTCACATGACGTTTTGCGTCATACGAAGTCTGGTTAAGACCTTCAATGGTCCCTGTTGCCTTTAGAAGAACCGTCTGTCTTTGGAGAATGAACGTTTTCCCTCAAAAATCATGCATAGCATTCGAACACTCTCCTTTTTGCTTGCAACCCCTACAGATTTTGGGGGAAGAAAAAAAAACTAAAAGTATCAAGGATTTATTTATTTTTTTAAAAAAACCGCATGAAACTTCATAATTTCGTTCAGAAATTTATAATTTCTAGCCTGATTTTCGCCAGGAGATTGCTATAACTGGAGGGGGAGTAAAAACGGAAGGGTGTGTGAATACTATACTTGAGCGAGTACCACTGTTTCAACTTGATTTTAGAAGTACGCTTGATAAAACGATAGTTGAAATATACTACCATCAGGTTTATCATAAAATAGTGATATAGCTTTCATTTCCAGGTCATTCCGAATCATAGTATTTGTATTTTTACACACTAGATACTGTAATAAATCCATTTGTCAGACTTATTGTGTCACTGTCGGGGACGGGGTTTGTACTGCTTGGGTGTCCCACTTAATTTGGTTTTCGTTATCTAGCAGTTGACCGCCCTCGGTGTGATTGCCCGGTTCGAGAAAAGGTAAGTGGTGAAACATACATGTGAAATAAATACTGATCTGAGCAGAGATATATAACAAACAAACACGAGCCGCAGTACAGGTAAACAAACAATTTAATCAATTACATAAAACAACTATGCGAAATCATTACCTCAGGTACAACACTACCTTTGCGTTCAACGTCCTTCCAAATCAGTTTGTCGGTTTACTTCGGCAACAGTTTTTACGAGGGAAAATTCCCCCCGGAGCCTACTCTAATTTCTCGAGCAGAAAAGATAAAAATTCATTAAAAGTTTCGATGAGGTGATTTTAAAACTTAGGATATTGTGTGTAGGAAACACGCCCCTTAATGAGCGTAACCAATCGGTCAAATCTCTCTGCCGCCTTTATCATAGGAGCCAAAATCGATGTCAGCTTGACCTTGTAGTTTAATAGTTACAGAGTTTCTGCGACTTTTCAGTTGTGACAACTTTACCTTGAACATTATGTGTACCGTGTCTCTAATAGACCGTCCTGCTGCTGCATAAACAAATGCTTAATTAAGATAAGCATTCTCCCCTCGAAAGGACATTCTGAACATGGCAGTATGACGATTATATATAACATTAATGATTGTAGAGTAACATAGAAGGAAAGGGACAAATTCAGATCCGAACAACAAATCATAGCCGCCCCATATACATACCCAGAAATAATTCAATTAACAAATATTAACCCCCAAACAACATTCAAAATATAATTGAATTTTTAAAAACAACAGGGCTACATGAGAAAATTTAGAAAATAGGAAAATAAAGAACATAAGAGGGAAAAAAACAACTAAAGAAGAAACATAGTACTAGCTCAAACCATCATCAAAAATGAAAGCCTCTTTAAGGGATCGAAAGCACCACCAGGAATGAGCACAGGTATATCTCAACCATCCTTGGAACCCACATAGACTACAATGGGCATGAGATGATCAAGGCTCGTATACTGAGCAACCAACCGGAAAATAAAGATGCGAGTAACCGTATAAAAAAAGATAGGGAAACCAAAAGGATTACATAAAAACTAGTACTAGAGTATTCCCGGGGTAGGCAACCAAAAAGAAAGCCCCTTTATGGAATGGAAACACCGCCAGGAATGAGCAGGTAGATCTCTTAACCGTACATGGAATACACATACACTACGATGGACATGAGATCACCAAGGCACATACACTGAGCGACCAAACCGAAAAATAAAGACGCGAGTAACCCTAGAAACAAACTAGAGAACCTGGAAAAATTATTCAAAGCCCTTTAAGTAATCAAATAATAGCAAGTCAACAAAGTAGATGAAAGATAAAGTAATAGGGGTACACAAATCACAACGAACAGATAACGAAGACAATTAAGGAATAAAAAAAACATCATGTAAAAGGCAAAAAATAAACAAATAAAAAATAACAGATACATTTTAAAAAGCAGCTCATAAAAGTATAGGAACCTACCCTCACTCCTATTACTTTCTCTAACTTTCTACTCAATACAGCCTCATTGACAGTAAATAATAATTGCTAAATACGTATCAAATTCTAAAGTCATAAGGTCAAATATTAAATATAAATAGATGGTCGGAGACCAAACTATCATAAAATTATGTCCCGATAGTATGGTCACAATTTAGACAGTATAAGGTAGTCTAAAAGCCCAAGACTACCAGGCCCTGTAGAACAAGGCTGCGATTCAATTTTATCTAACTTTAGGCATACAGATCCACAACTCAACTGTAAGGGCTGGGGCGTATGGGGCTGTATACTCTATTAACTCAAAACAGCACAGAGTTAATCCAATTTAGGTGCAAAAAAAGGTTAGATAAAGGGACATCAACGCTTGGCCAACACCGGAAATTAACATCAGGAGAGAAACAAGTTCAAAGAACCCAGGACAACGGAAATGATGGGTGGTCCGAGGGAACAACCATATGCTGGGACACCATGAAAACAAGATGGCATCCTGACATTAGGTGCTACTCAAATGGACAAGAAAAAGCAACACAGAAAAAAAAATACGATTGGTTTCATTGCCTGGTTAATAGGGTCCTCATTTGGTTCGAGAACCATTTTCGAACAATCCATTTCACGAAACCTGACTTGGTCATGTTTTTGCACACCGTTCAAAATTAACAAGCTATTTTTACCAACAGTGACTATACTTATTTATATCGCATAGACATCTTAGTATTCAAACTTGTTAGGGACTTAATACATGTACACCTTGTACTAGAAATATTGAAAAGTTAAGATAGATAAACAAATGTTACAACTTCATTGATTTTATTTAATTGCAAAAGTGGCTCACACATTATTGGTATTTTCCTGTCCATTAGTAATAACTGGACCAGATTTGAATTAAGCACGGAATCAAGATGTCGGGGCAGTACGACAGCCTTGGACTTAATGGTACCTCTCTTTTATTGCCACAACTCGGATAGCTCCAGAATGGTGGAACTTCTGAAACTAATTTCCAATACCTCCACTTGTGCCATTGCACACCATTAACACACATAATTGACTGTTAGGGTTGAGTGTGTGTTGGGTCTATTCCCACTCACCCAGTGTCCTCCATTCAGGTCGATGGTTACTTAATAGCAACCCCGACCTGAAGACCAAATTAAATAGTACTTCTTGAGTACATAAATGTCTGGAGAGAAGCGGCACCATCACTCCCCACCTCCACCCCCCAGGAGTAATTAAATATTCAACTTTGCTGGAAACTTAAAACAGTGCTACTTGCCCCTAGTGGGGGATACAGCACTATACTTCAATTTTATCATCAACTAACTGTTGCCTTGCTTGGCGCTCAGCATTGAGGTTAGTGTTAGGACTGATTGGCCTCGTGTCAGGATAATGTGAGTGGGATGGACATCATGCTACATGTCTGCGGCATGATGACCTATCCGGCCTCACCCAGGTGTATACACCAACGAGATACTTACGCCCCTCTTCTGACAATCGTATACTCATTGTTCCCACTATGAAACGAAGTCATATGGATGACGTTCTTTGCATACCAGGCCTATAACTTGGAACGAATTGCCCATTAAATTAGAAACAAAGACACAGTGATCCCTTTCAAGAGTGCTATTAAAACTCACGTTTTTGACTGCAAGAACAAACTTAAGGACCTACCTTAAATATTTTCAGCAGATTTATGTTTTCCAATTTCATGGTTTTTTGTATTTTGTTTTTTCTGTAGTCATATCATTATAAATGTTGTAAAGCGCTTAGAGCTTCTAAAGATTAGGCTCTATACAAAGTCAATATTATTATTATTATTATTATTATTATTATTATTATTATTATTATTATTAAATAGAGTAAAACGATTTATGGGATGGACATGGTGGACGTTCCAGTTTAAAACATTAGTTGTATGGGAGTCCTTGGAATCAGGGGAAACTTATGACTTCTAGCGGGATTCGAGACAAGGTTTGACATAACTCGGTCAAGAAACCTCTTTCTATGTTACAATATTCTCCACTCAATGACTCCAACAATCAATAAATAATCATAATATTCAAAAGAAGCAAATAAACCGAGAGGGAAATGCAGATAGTACATGCCATAGATTTATTACAGTATTATCATGGTTTTCCATTCCATCCCCAACCCCAGAACCACCTAAAACAAATGGGACTATATTTAAACAAAAATAAATTATTTAACACCAACGCGATGCACATATTTTATAATAAATTAACAAACAAATTTATTAATAAATCAATATATAATAATTTAGGTTTATAATTTATTTGAGAATATGCTAGTAACAATCATGTTCTTCCATAAATAAGTGAACATGTAGATTTATTTTTAAATATACTACAACTGCTAAAATATTTTCTTCTACTACTATTACTACTGCTGCTGCAACTTCAATTACTACTCTTTCTGCTACTACTATGTTACTCGCTGTATTCATATTTAAGGTATGTATGTCAAGTTTAATGTGCTTCTGTTATATGAGTTAGATATGTTAAAGACCAGGTTTTCCAATAAATTTAAAGTATTAAAGTACAAACTCATTTGAATGAACTAATCAGAATATTGGTACTGGACTTTTGTGCAGTGTAAAATGAAATGATTTTTTCGACTACTTTCTTCCTAACTGTAGCACAAAATCTATTAACTCTTAGTATTAATGTATCGTGTCACTAATATTAAAACGTAATGGAACTTTTTTAGAATTCATAAAAGCAAACAAAGACCTTTGGTCTCTTGCACCAGTATTATTCAGAATCGACCAATGATTCACAACCACTAGACGATGGATCCCCGAGGAACCGCGGGGTTATTCGAAGTTAGCATAAAAGTCCAACTATTAGCATGTGGAATTCCGCAAAATTTTGTTTGAATTTAAGAAAAATCATCATTCTCCGGAAATTGTTAACAACTTTTATGGATATTATTTTTTCTATAATATAACTGAGGTTATCTACACAATACTGATTTTATTTTGTCATTACAGAAATTAAAATTGACTGACTTTTTTCTTCCAAATACAATACAATAAATGAAAGTTTTTATTTTTTTATCGTGATTTACCGATTTTAATAAACCATAAATAACATTATACAAACATATGAATGTATACGTATTATTCTCCCTGCATGACGTCAACAATACCCGCGCTATGAATGACGTCACGTAGAAGCAGGGTAGTAACCAACATAGTTAGTAAGCCTTCGGTCTCGATTACATTTGATCATTTGAAAGAAGCAAATATCTATAGTCATGAAATCGAAATCGATGAGATTTCGATGGATGTCGAATTTAAAAAAGTGGGTAGTAAATAACCTGTGCTGTGTTCTGAGGAAGAAGAACAAAAAAAGAGAGCGATGCGAAGATATGGAAAGTGTTGGGGTAAGCATGAAAATATACATAGACGTGTTTGCGCGCGTGGAGAGAGAGAGAGAGAGAGAGAGAGAGAGAGAGAGAGAGAGAGAGAGAGAGAGAGAGTATTGCAAATTGAATAAGTAATGCATTTTTTTTTTTTTTTTACCGGCGCCTGTTTCTAAACATTTTATCGCATATATAATTATTTTGAAATCCAATCGGTCGGATAATGAAGATATGATGAGACATTACCGATCTATGTGTACTCCAACAAACATGTTTCTGCGTAACTTCAAGAATTGTTCATTGCATATAAAAATTAGATTATTCAAATCTTATTGCTGCACCATGTATTGCGCTCCTCTATGGACAAACTTTATTGAATGTATGAAAAGAAATCTAGTTATTGCTCATAATAATAGTCTTCGTTTTATATTAGGTCTTCCAAGGTGGAACAGTGCCTTGAACATGTTTGTTAACTATAATGTATTCAGTTTATATGAAATAATGAGAAAGTATGTATTCTCAATGATGACAAGAATATCTAATAGTAAAAACTGTATTTTGAAATCTCTTTGGAACTATGACATTCATGTAAATTCTCATATTATTAGTAGATGGAACAAATTACTCTTTAAATGTGCCATTTAATTTGTATTATTAATAATGCATGATGCAGTTAATAGTTGTAGATGTTGCTGTATATGTATGTATGTATGTATGTATGTATGTATGTATGTATGTATGTATGTATGTATGTATGTATGTATGTATGTATGTATGTATGTATGTATGTATTTTTATGTTTAAAATGTTTTTGCTTTTTTTTTTTATAAAACTTTATATTTTAATTTAGAGGTATGGACTTTGTAGTCTGAATGAAGAATTCTTATCTTATCTTATAACAAAAGTAAACAACGCGGATTATCGTCTTCAGAAATTGCATTTAATTTTATATTTATACTTATAGATTGTTTTATCCTTATTGATTAATTGATTGACACAGGCAAATGGGCCCTCTCACAAACGTTATATTTGAATTATCGTAATAGTTCAAGTTAAAATGCTTCAATGTCATATTCTGCTGGAGGTAAGCAATTTCTGACTGGAATGATATTGCAACATCTCATTTGGTAACCGTAATTATTTCATGTAAACAATTAATACAAATAGTCACAAACATATAAATAGTTTTAACTGGGTACCGAATGTTTTGCAAGGAAATCGTACAAATTATATTTTAGGTGAGTAATTAAAGTTGTACTATGTAAATTACAATAAGAACAGTCAAATTATGATATACCTCCAATTCAGGTGTTATCCTCAGGCTTTTGCGATGTGAATAGAGTGATATCGTCTGTCTCTGATAGTTTGTTCAGGACTCTTATATTATGTTGTTGGATACAATGATATATAAGTACTTTTTGCAAAATATACTTCATATTGTTACTCCCACCTCCTTTGGCCTTGGAAAGGAAGAACGATGTTATATTAAAAATCATGCATTTACATCGAAATATTTTAAGGTATATCGAGGAAACTTTAGATTTTCAAGTAGGCAATGAATACATACAGTTTATATCATAGTAAGCAAAATACAACCTCTGGGTGACGGTTTGGGAATTGAACGGTCGGCAGACCGGGTTGGGGGAGCGATAACCTGTCATATAAATGACTAAATACTGCATAGAGAACTATGAATTATTTACCTGACCGGTGTTAAATGCCATATCAGGACATAGCTTACTCCCGGAGTGAAATACTTTGCTCTAGACATTATTTTTGCTGGTCCAGCCAGTTTTCAAACCGCTACGCACTGTTAGCAATACATTTTTTTTCTGCTGAATATATCAGCTAGAAAAATTTTAATTGTTAGACGAAACTTCATGAAAGTTTTATGATGTATGGACCAAAATGAAAGCTACCAGTTCTTTTAAACTTGAAAATTGGAAAACAGAAACGAACGTTTTCCTTGTATGTATCCAACATTACACAGTAGAGAAATTATTAAAATAGCTTATACTTTCAACAATCGGACACGTTCTTGGCATTGCGTCAAATAAAAACACACATGCTCTATACTTTTCAACTTTTATTTCAGAACGAATGTGGTGACATGACCGTCTTGGCATCGATAGATCTGAGTACGATGACCTTTGCAGACATAGCGTCTTCCGGTCAAGCTGAGTAAGTTCGGAATGCGCATTTCTGCAGCAATATTTATAACTGACGAATCTCCAATGCAAACTTGATCTGTGATAACACCGTTTATCAGTAATTAAATACATTATCTACCTTTCCAAGTCACGGATTGACTCCCCATGTTAGGTCTTTTACAATAGGTATATGGCAGAACCAGGATTTCAGGATTTTTAACTTATTGTAAATAATGCGTTGTGGATATAATTGTGGATATTTATAAACGAAAACATGAAATGTTTTTCTGCTTGTTTGTTTTAAAAAATAATAATAAAATTTATCAACTAAACAGGAAAAAGAGCTCATATGGAATTTGCAATGCGTTGTTAAAGCAATACCTACCGGTACTGTGAGAAAGTAAATCATTGTTTTAAACGGAAACGACATCTACAATCCTAACATTTTCAGTTTTTTCCGTGGATGGTTAGGTAATCTCAACTGTTGGGTTTCACTTGTCTGATTGAAAAGTAATGGTTAAACACATAAACAGTTTCAATACAAAGTGATTACATTTCGTTTTTCATGCAAGTAGAATGGAATTATTAGAAGAAACCAAAAATGAATATGGAATAACTGGCAAAACTGCCCAGAAAATCCCGTTTTTCAAAACCTGCTTCGTCATTGTGTCGACGTAGATGTATTAATTCTGGAGATTCGTCAGTTTAAAAACCACAATATATAGTTTAATATCCTCTTAACATTTACAAGTTATTTTCTTTTTTTTTTAAATTTACATTTTCTACTACTATTTCTTTTTTGCAATTCCTATTATCAGAACATTTTGTTAAAATAATAAACGCACTGTTTATACTGTAACCAATATATCATTTATTTACTATCAGACTTTATTCAGATGTGCGCAGTTTGTGTTAGAAAAGAATAATCAAAATATACAATTCAGCTTTACCTTGGTTTCAAACTACGATTAACTCTTGCTGACTGTATATCATAAAGATGAAGCCTTCTCCAAAACAGATTCACGGTTTATCAGAACATGTATTATCATACAACGATAACTATTTAGGTGGTATAAGGATGAAGAGTTTGCAACATGATACCCTTTTAATATATATATATATATATATATATATATATATATATATATATATATATATATATATATATATATATATATATGAAGTACTTATCAAAAGTGATTACAAATTGGCATTTAATAATAACCCCGCGACATAAAAAGCGATATAAGTAGAAGAAATGCGTAATGAGTAAAGATAGCGACCTGGACATTTCACCAGTGAAAATGTGAATTGCCAATGGAAGAGGAAAATGAATTTGTGTGATAATTTTGAACTTATTTATAAATTGTCCGGATTTTATAAACAAAGATTGTATACATTATGCCAAACAACGTCTGGACTCACTGCACCAATGAAAATGTGAGTGAGATTATTTAAAATATAAAAATCGAGATTAATTGGAATGTTTGATGTTTGCACAGGGCATCAAAAGCAAAAACTAGTTTTAACAGGATATACCGGTGGGCGCCTGGTGGGTGGATAGGGAAAATAACCTACAAGAGTTGCTTCCAATTGTATGTCTAACCTATGAGACAGAAAGACATCTTACGTCTTTCCATTTGGAGTGATTTCGAGGTAGGAAAGAAAGTTAAAGTTATCCTAATGCAATAGGGTTAGGTAATACAATTATAAAGATGTAAACCTTTCTTATGTTTTATTTGTTCCGATAATGACGTTCTGCTGTTTCGTTCTTTTAGTTTGGAAACAGATATGGCAAAATTGAAGCTACAAGACCTGCATATAGTAACACCGCTGGGTGTTGGAGGTTTTGGAAGGGTAATATTGGTAAGTACTTTATTCTCCAATTTGTGTTTCTCATCGTTTTATCCCCGTGTATACTCCTGCATGCCGTAGGAACAAATAATGAATGTCGGAGACACGTTGGGTCATTCGTTTAGCGTGACAGGCTCGAATCTTACCAGAGAAGGGGTCGGGTATATTGGATAGTCCTTGGGCAAGGCCCTTTTATTCAGTGGGTGCCCTCGTTACTAAATAACCTATATACAGTTTATTCGTCTCTCCATCATTCACACTTTTCCCGGTTTGTAACGTTTAACAGATCTACAGTAATATAAGTTGGAAGATTCACATATCATATAAACTAATTCACATATCATATATTCACAGATTCACATATCATATAAACTAATTCTGGGCCATACACTCGGTTCCCGAACGGTTTTGAATATTTTTCAATCAAGTTTTCACTGTATCAACTGTTAGTTTAAAGATCGGGATCAAACTAAAAATTTACTTCACAAATAAATGTCTTGAATAAAGACAATACTTTTAAATTGTACAACACAAATACATGTCTTGAGTAAAGGCAATACGTTTAAATTGTACAACACAAATGCAAGTCTTGAGTACAGACAATACTTTTAAATTGTACAACACAAATACAAGTCTTGAGTAAAGACTATACTTTTAAATTGTACAACACAAATACAATACTTGAGTAAAGACAATACGTTTAAATTGTACAACACAAATACAAGACTCGAGTACATACAATACTTTTAAATTGTAGAACACAAATACAAGTCTTTAGGAACGAAAGTACCTTAAACTGTACAACAGAAATACAATTCTTGAGTAAGGAAAATGCTTTTAAATTGTACAACACAAATACAAGTCTTGAGTGAAGACGATACGTTTAAACTGTACACATTACATATGTATATAATTTACAGGTACAGGAAAAGAATAACAGCAATGAAACGTATGCGCTAAAGATACTCAACAAGCAGCACATCGTAGCGATTGGCCAACAAAAGCAGGTCCTGAATGAAAAGAACATAATGGCGGAATTAAGATCTGATTTCATTGTAAGGTAATAGTATGATTTTTAATTTCCATGCTTCCACTGCTTGTAGCTGTCGTTAAAATGAGATGTTGATATGGCTTTGTTTGTCCACTCGTCTTCTTTTATTTTCTCTCTTTAGCACGATTGCAAGAATAAAGAACAAAATAAAAACAAGCGCATGAGAACGCGTTAACCGTATTTAAATGCACGTGGAAGGGATATGATATCTGATAAATTTTTCATCCTTATCCATCATTTTGAACTTTCTTTTTGACAAAATCCTTATTAGCAGTTTGATGATGAAGTAAAATCTATTTTATGTAGACAAATGAAACGTGGGTCGCACCTTATCTTCGTAGCATATTTAATGCAATGACTACTTCATGTAGACAAAATAAAATTTGGTAGGCATTTTAGTATGGGTCAATTTTGGAATTAGTTTGAAACGTTTGGGTGTATACTTATATATGTTTGAACGTTTTGTGTCTATGCTTGTAATGGACGGAACTGTATTGGTTTCAACACTCTATGGTATCCAACCATGGTTGGCAATCTGAGCTGGACAAAATAGTTAGTGAGCAGTCATTTTTGGACTACTCAGTTTTTGAGTTATATGATTTGTTTTTCTCTAAACAAAGAATACTCTAATTGATGTTAAGAATTTATAAGTTAGGAAAAACGGTTAATTTTGTATTTTCTATGCTTATTTCTGGGCAACATGCTTTAGAAAAGTTTCAATCAATTAAATAGGGATATTAGATAAAATGTGTTCATTAAGAAGCAGTAAATTTGTTGAACATGAGACACATTAGGTTAGATTAATTATTATGAATGTGTTAAAACAGAATTTAAAAAATGAATACAGAGTACAAAACATGTGTGATTTATTGACAATAACAATAATGCAATGATTCCAAGTTAGGCACTGAAATCCTTTGGATATGAAGACTTTACAAAAGTCAGGTGTGATGTGATATAACCAATGTACACTTTTCTATAAGATATCCATTATCATGTGAAAAGTAGAAACGAATAATGAAACTCATACAAATGACAAAAGCGTCTTGCAGACATTAAATATTCGAATCAACGTTTTGACCTGACGAAAATTCAGTAGCTATTGTAAACAAAACTATTTGTAATTAAGGCATCCTCAGCTGGATATGTTAATAAAATTATAGTACTATCATATATGTTAGTTTTAAGGTAAGTATGTTGAAACAACAGCTATTTATTTCACAATTTTGTTTTCATTTTCCAGGTTGCATAAAACGTTTAAGGATGATGAATATCTGTATCTGTTAATGGAGCCTTGTCTTGGAGGCGAGCTGTTAACGTTGTTAGATGATGAGTAAGTTAAATAATTTTATACACTACTGATTCACCTTTTTTGTGCTTTCTTGTTTTGCAATAATGATAGCATTTAAAGTAAATAAAGAAATATGTTGCAGTAGGGTGTTGGAAATCTAACAATATATAAAGCAGAAACGTCAACACTTTCGAACGAGTATTTTTGCAACCACAATTCTTGTGCATGTATACTTGAAATAGATGGCGGCGCAAATTTTGTAAACCGTGTTATGTAACAGCTATGATTTCGTCCTTAATACTATTTTTACCATTTGTTTTTTGTTGACATAAACATTGGGTGCGTGTTACATTCAGATACTTTCAAGTGATTCCTTATTCGAATGAGATTCAAAATGGTCTTTATCCCTCATGTTTAAGACTATATTTGCTATACTGGCTGACTTTCTATTGTACACTTGATTCATCTCATATAAACATTATTGGTGAGATTTCATTAAACTTATAGCGCAATCAAAGGGATTAATTAAATACAGGAACTAAATTTTCTTTCAAATCTAATCTTGATCCAGATGTCTTAGTGATCTCCACGAATTAGTTACATTCGTTGCAACAAATACATTTTTGAAACTGAACAAAAGTTATCCAAATAAAGACAATTTATGTAATTGTTTGTATTTACATATGCCACTCATTTAATACAAATGACGATATTATCTACATGTATTCCTCTTGTTTTCTCACTTCTTCTATTTACGGTACTACGACTCGACCGACCAAGTCATTGCCTTAATTAACACATTAATATTAATTAGAGGTCTTGTAAACTAATACCACGTGACTTTAATAGTTGCAGATGTTGTACAATTCTGCTTATATAACAATTTAGATTTTCATAAAATATATTTAGACCTTGTGACAAGTAGAACATGCAAGGATGTAATAATACTTGATGAATACCATGTTAGTTGGGTGTACTAAACTGTGTTTCAGAAATTTTGAGTTTGTGAATAAAAAAAACATATTGGGAAAAAACTGTTAAAAGAGATGACTTTTTAATCGAGAAATAAAAATAAAAGTCGACTTTACATTATTTGTCTTCTCGTTTGTCTTTGCCTCGCGGGAGATTAATAACGTAATCGACTTAAATTGGAAGTAAAATCCATGAATTCACAAAATTCATAAACTTACATATGTATCAAATTAATGAACAGGAATCACTACTATGACCGTGGCAAAAAAGTTCCCCTTTTGTCTTTTCTGAATGAAAACATGTTTCTGTTGAACAAATGCGTTATTGATATTCTCTGGAATGAGACGAATGTTCGAAAATGATCTGGTACCATTAATGTAATTCCTGACACAACTCAGTGTATGTCGACTTTGAAAAAAGTCTAATACTATGTTCATTTACGCTTGTAAACATGTTTATTTGTTATTATAGAAAGAACCTTAGTAATACGGCAGCAAAATTCTACACTGCCTGTATAGTAGAGGCATTCAGCTTCATGCACTCTAGAGGAATCATCCATAGAGATCTAAAGCCCGAGAATGTACTCCTGGACTCCAGAGGATATGCAAAACTGGTATGTACCTCAATATTACTCTCCTAGACTACAGTTAACGTGTAAATCTAGTATGTATAATTTTAGATTTTACTCTTAAATACATAATGACTAGTACTATCCCCTTTCCTGAGGCACTTTACATTCTTCTGTCTGATTGACTTTTATATGATCATTATAATTTCCACATTGACGGAGGGACTTGATTTCTTTATAGCGGATCCAATTTTAAATGATCAATATATATATCACGAGTTGAACCGCATTTCATTTTAGGCGCCACACAAATATTTTGGCTGTACGATGTCGTTGTTATGATAAATATAAACGATATCCTAAATGAAAACCACGAATATTTTTTTTATTCAGTTTCTTTTCTATTTTCCCCACTGCCAACCCAACACAACTCATATCTGCCTTGTGCTATTTACAATGCTTGAGTTCCAATATTTCTAAAATGTTTCGGCAGTTTAGTCTGTTGATACATTTGTTAGTTATAAACAACTTTCCGGATCATATCTCCATAGTCGTTTGATATATATGAATAATCTATGGCACACATAGCACATTTGTAATCCGGTTGTATCTTACGCATTTCCCAAATATTAATAATTAGTATTGCAATGTTTTCATTCATTTATTTATCCTGTCATCCATTATCCCCAATTTAGCTACAGGGGCGCTTAACTCCAAAGTCTTTTACAATAATGTTAAGATGCCTTATTGGATAAGCATTATAATAGGACATTATATTCACAGTTCTTCTGTTAAACATTTTTCTTCATTTATTTTCTTTGGCATAACAGAATTCCCCAAATCGTTTTAGATATTTCAACAAAAAGCGTATAAACATGTGGAACATGTTGCCTTGGGATACTTATATTTTCCCAATTAAATATTTTTATGTCGCCTTAGGTAGAAGGTGTATTATGTAGTAAATACATTGAGAGTTCTACATAACAAGGTATTGATATACTTAGAATATGGATTGATAATCACGAATCATAGAATATTATCAGAACGGATATTTACATAAGCGAGATACCGATGGTGGTATCATCCCATGTCTTGTTTCTTTTTGTCAGGAACCAAACATTGCTTGTCCTTTCTGCCATAGATTTGCAAATTTTCGTTTCATAGTGTTAGTTTCACTGCGCAGTGCCATATACAAATTAACACTTTTTTTGTAAAACGTTTTAAAAAAAATAATTTGCAACACATTTCGTATTGATATAAATCGCATTGGGTGAATCATTGATATTCCATTCCCTTCCTCATTCATGGGAGTGTTACGTTAACATTTCACATTTCATAATTTATCTTGGGTAGTTGTCAAGTTTCTAACCTTCAGCTACATATAATACGTATCTATTTATGCGTTAATTTTTCTCTAAAGATTGACTTTGGGATGGCCAAGAAGGTGATACCGGGAAAACTGACCCATACGCTATGTGGAACGGCATTTTATATAGCCCCTGAGGTAGTTTTGAAACAAGGGCACAACACAGCGGCAGATATTTGGTCTTTGGGAGCTCTTGTTTTTGAAATGCTTACTGGCAGGTAAGAATGACAAACACTATACGGTAGTTACAAACTTTTTACATTGCACCAGCACCTCACTTCGTGTGTGTGTGTGTGTGTGTGTGTGTGTGTAATACATGCATTCCAAAAGTGCGCGAAAATATATTTGTGTGCAGCTGAAGTTACAATAGCTAACATGTCAAAATGGAACTGTTGCGATTATGCTAAAATGAATATGAATATATCATTATGTAGAGGTATGCTTAACATAGAGAATATAATCATCTAAGTTTGTCCTCTCTTATAACATTTGACAGATTTGAAATCTGAACAAGAAGTAAGTCACATCGATTTTAAGATTTTTTTTAATCATACACATACTCTCTCTTAACCATAAGAAACAGACTGAACATTAATTTATAAATTATATAAACTTTTTATTAAAAATATACCAACAGATGTGATTAAAAATATACCACCGTGGATGATAAGTCATACAGATGATAAGTAATACAGTCACGCAATAATATACATTAACATGTAATGTGAGAATGTGCTTGTGTCATTATCTGATGCATTTTTGGTACTTTCAACCGAGACCGATACAGCGAAATTGTTATTCTGACTAATGATGGCATGCACTACTTTACATTCCACCTCGACATTTGACAGATGCATCTGTCAGTTGTCGTTTTCAGTTAACGTCATCGGATGCAACGAATGGCAAATGCGTATTGAAACTTTGACATTCGTGCACAATCATATGAACCTCACAAATACAATTGTGAAATATTTACAATCTCTATTTCTAGTCTATGATAATTTAGTTCTAATATGTGGGATAACTCGGTCTAGAGGAAGAAGGCACGTGATGGAGACATTACATATTTGCTAAAACATTTCAACAAATATCTTTTATTTTCATTATCTCAAGTTAATGCTGATAATAACTTGTGTGTCAGTCCGTTTGGGTTATTATGAAGTTATGTATCTTTCAACAATTGAATTTCGTCTTCCAGCTCCCTCTTTGCAGACAAGGATAATAATGACTTGCAGACATGTTATAATATCTTACAAGGGATCAATGATGTTGTCTTCCCAAACGAAATTAGTAAGATCGCCGAAGATTTCATACGGAAATTATGCAGGTAAGAACGAGATTGGTGCTGCCGTCTTCCCAAATAAGATAAGAAACATTTCCGAAGGTGTCTTTTGTATATAAAAAAAATAACAATTACAAAATCGATCGATGCTGTTATCCTTCGAGCTGACATAGAAACACTAAAGCTTTTATATGGACTCTATGCAGGGAAGAAGGTCTTTTTGTCGTCGATTTCACCGTTCTTGTTATCTGCCAGAAATCGTATTTGAAAGGAGTTGAACGATGACATTACTCTGACTAATATAGGCATCGAGAACAAAATGAAGACAACAAATGTCTGACCTCCAGGTACACAAAACCAAAACCTAACCGATTGTTAATTAACACCTTTTAAATGTTCGCTGGATAGTGGTTAAACATACTTTGTGTTAAATAAAAATAAGAAGATTTGTAGGTACCTCAGTAGATATAGAATTCTGCCTCACGGGTTTCAGTGGTTGTATAACTATTTCTCTGTGCTTATTATAGATTTTATAAACATTTGCAAAAGGGTATTTTACAGTTGATCATATCACAATCCATAAAGCGCTTGATTTAAATGCTAATGAAACTGTAAAACACACCATAGTCTTACTTCTGTGTAGAGAAATATATACTGTCTTTCACTTGTTTATTGCTGAAAATAACGAGTAGGCAGAACATCTGTAGCCAAACTTGTCCATATAAAGACAAAGTAAATAAGAATTTTGCCACTATTTCATTATTATCTTATTACTCCTATTCTACATTTTTATCTACTCTGTCTGTCTGTCTGTCGGTCTATATATATATATAGAAAAGTGAAAATTAGCCTGAATGTCTCACTGCTCCTGTATGTCTGTCTTTCTGTCACTCTCCCTCGATATATTTATATATATATATATATATATATATATATATATATATATATATATATATGTGTGTGTGTGTGTGTGTGTGTGTGTGTGTGTGTGTGTGTGTGTGTGTGTCCCAATGCTCCACCTACATACTTTGAACATTATTGGATTAAACTATATCGATATTTCAAATTTAAAGATCTCTCTCATACAAGATATTTATAGATTGCACTATTCCTTAAGCCTCACAAGGGCGTCATCCATTTGTTTTAAAGAAAACGTGCAAACAATATTAGGTATAGAATGCTTTTGTCTGTTGCATGACGGTACAGTGATGCATGACGGTACAGTGTAGAACATAATCAAAGGAATGACTCTATAGTAGCTTTTGAACAAAACACATAGCTAAACATTTAAAACTAAAAGATGGATGTCTAAAGTAATCGATCCGCCATGTGTATAATTGATGTATGATACATTGATGAATTTCATTCAAGCATTGGCTTTATTCCCTTTCTTTTATTTGCAAGAAATAATCCTGTCAACCGCCTCACCGCGCAGGAATTACCAATGCATGGATGGTTTAATGGATTCCAATGGGAGGAACTACGAGGCAGAACAATGGAACCACCTTTTATTCCAAAGGTCTCTTTCTCTCTCTCTCTCTCTCTCTCTCTCTCTCTCTCTCTCCATTGCCAATCTCCACCCCCTAATCGAAGAAACAAGCACACAAAAACGGTAACACTGCAATAATAAGATGAACAAATGCAAACTGCAAGATAATTAATTGCTGTCAATTCGCTGTTAAGCTAATTTTTATTGGATTACGCGATTGCTTCAAACAACTGATTGATGAAGCATTTACAGAGATAATTGGATCGTCATTGCCATCCGATGTGTATAAACATTTTAGCATCGGCTAATACGACAGTTTTAAAAACCAAAGAAAAAAAAAAGGAACGGATTAGTGATATTTTTAATCATGCATCCCATAATTTAATGTAACACAGGGCATTACTTTTATATGCACTCTAGCCATGTTATCTTGCTCTATTTACACTTAAATACATTATCCCCATCTAAGGACAGTTTATTGTGGGTCACGTGCAGTAATATCGAAAACTGAGAGAATTGTATTCTAATCATTTGTTTTATATGTCTTGTCCATCTGTCTCACTCTTTTAATTTTTCTTGCTTTTGTTTTCTTGTTTTGTCGTCGATTGTTTACTAACTATATTTTAATCCAAGACGTCTTCAGATCGAATCCTTAGTTGATATCAGTAATGTCGACAGGTTATTGTGGGTCACTTCCAGTAGTCTCATTGAAAACTGAGAGAATTGTATTCTAGACATTGTTTTGTTTTATATATTTTGTCCATCTGTCTCGCTCTTTTAATTTTGTCTTAGTTTCTTGTTTGTTTCGTCGCAGATTGTTTACAAACTATATATTAACCGAATACGTCTGTGTTTCGTTCTTCAGGTTGAATCCTCAGCTGATACCAGTAATTTCAATTGTGAAAACTTACCAGAAGATGTAGATTATCCACACATTGATGAAGTAACAAGCTGGGACCCGGACTTTTAGCTCATTTCTACCTTTCCCACATTACATTTGTCAACTTCCGATTTTTCTCCGATGAACATAATTTTAGTAGCTTGGCATCAAGTGATATCAGTACAAGTTAATCCTGATGTTGGAAGCTACCAAAAACGCTTATCACGCACAAAATCACTGAATCATGGAAACCAGGTGCAGAGTATACAAATATATGTGAACAAATATTTGCTGGACGTTTTTCTGTGATTGCCATCAACATCTAGGAGTCGCACATTCTTGATATCAATATCCAGATTATATGTATATTACAAGCCAATCATGGGCAACAAAAATCACACTAATTATTAATTTTATATTTTAAAAAAATTATATAATTCAAATTTTAATAGATGTTAAAACTTGTAATTGTACATTTTCTAAAATATGCTTTTGCGTTTGTGAATGAAAACTGATAATACATGTAATTTGATTTCTATGGAAGCGCGCGCTGTTTTTGTTGACACCTCTTTAAGTTCAATCCCAAGCTTATTTGGCGTTGTCGGCATTTTTAAGGCGTCCCCTGGTAAAAACTGTTATGGATAACCGAAGGTCTAGTTTTTTAAAGTGACTATACTTTGTTCGTGGTTTCTCTGATGGTCGGAATCCTAGGACGTTCTGGGTCCATACTCACGTCTTTCTACTTATTTTACCTGTTGGCCGGCATTCTTTTGAATTTCACCATTCCTGGTTTTAATTATTTGCGATTCTTGACAAGAGTCATGTTTGTAAACATACAATGTATCTTTACTTAACTTGTTATTGTTTATAAAATTACTTGGTTTGGATGTTTCAAATCGTTGAAGGCTGTCTTTCTAATTTTAACCTATTTTGTTTTACAGTTGGTGTGTGCGATTGTGCATCTTTCCAATGTCTCTTTGGTGACACTACTTTCTGATTCCTGGTCTCGTTTTAGAAGGCAAAGGATTGACCTAGGTGTTTTGTTTGTTTATCATTCCTTCAATGTCTAATTGGTTGTTGTTTCCATTGCGTCATAGTTCTTCCTTATGCTTTTCTTTGTTTATTCTTTGGTCTGTTCTACCACACCTTGAAGTGTTGATTTGTGCTCGATTTGTGGTAGCTGCAATCGGTTTGTCTTCATTGTTTGTCTGCCGGTTCTATATGTAGGTGCCTCTCTGGTTTCGATGTTTTTCCTTTGCCTGTTCTTTCTATTTCTCGTTTTGTAAGTATTTATATCGTTTATATCTTTCTTTGTAGTAGCTCGTGCTATTCTTTGGCCTATGTTTCTCTTCATTGGTTGTCTGTTGGTTAGATTTGTAGGTTCCTCTTCGACTTTTCCCTTGTCTGTTCTTTATATTGCCCGGTTTGTAATCACTTATATCATTTTTTGTTGTAGTTGGTGCGGTTTTCTGGCCTAATGTCGTGTTAGCCTTTATTCTCGTGAGATTTCAGTGCTCGTTTCCTTTGTTTTTAATCTTCTTTGCACTAATGTTTATTGGTTTCTTTGGAGGCATAGTTTTTTTGTATAAAACTATTGTGATAATACCATTGACATGTCTTACAAATGATTAAAAACTGATACAACCTCTATTAAACCCTCAATAGTATGGCAAACCTCCCAAGAAGTAAGCTTTGATTTATAATAAATATAGTACTCTTATATGAGAATCATGAAAGGGAAGATGCGTTTTAAAGAGACTTTTGTCATGTTTGTCTGTCGATTAGATTTGCAGGTGCCTCTCTGACTTCGGTGTCTTTTGCCTTGCCTGTGCTTTCGATTTCACGTTTTGTAAGTACTTCTATCGCTTATATCTGATTTAAAATTTGTAGTAGTATCAGAATCCTAAAATGGAAGATGCGTTTTCAAGAGATTTTTGTCAGGTTCGTCCATGTTCAGCTATGCTATGCTAATGTTATGTAATTAATGTCTTTTCTCTCTTTCTTTTCCTATATTTGTAGCTAATACATTTTTTTCTCTATTTCTTTATCCTATGTTTGTATTCATTTTCCTTTGTTATTATTTCCCATGTTAGTATCGTTATCTGTGAAAAGAGTAAATACAATTGATGATGATGAGTTGCATTAAAAATATTCAATGAAACGTTCAATTGTCTTTTATATTTTGATAATTCACATTTTGTATTAAAGTCTTACGTGCTATCTTTAATATGACGAAATATACTGCTGTATTGAATATATGGTATGCCTGTTATCTATACTAATTGGATGTACTTCCATAGTTCATGAGGTATAGAGATGCAATCAAGGCAGTTTTGAAAACACGATGTATTAAATATAAACTGACCGACTAATAAAAAATATACACTGAATGCAATGTTTTTAACAAAAGCTGATATATTGAATCCGAACGTTGATAATACATGATGTGAAATGGTGATTGAAGAATTATTACCTAAAGTTATTATCCAAAACATCTATACCCGAGTAAATATTTGTTACTGTAACTGATGATATGTAACTGAGTGTATATATGTAACCTCAGCTGGAATAGAACTGAGTCTACAACTGTGAGGTTTGCAAATATTGCTAAATCTGCAACTGTGTCTAATACCGTGTCCAGTGTTCTGATGTACCTAATGTACTTATATAAAATTACCACTCAAACATAAAAGGCTTAAATATACACATGTCAGAACAACGTACTGGCTGCCAATATGAATATACATCTTTGGTATCAAAAGAGTGGTAATCACGTCAGTTTAAAAACCATTAGCTCAATTTACTTTAATGATGCCGAGTCCACTGATGACGACAATAATGATCACAACCCAAATTATACTGACTCCAATGATGACGACTAGAATGATCCCGACACTAATTATATTGAATCCAATGATGACGACTATAATGATCCTGACCAATGATGCTGTCTCCCATGATGACGAATATAAAGATCCTGACTCAAGATGCTGACACCAATGACGACGACTATGATGATCCTAAGTTTAAAGATGCTGATTTGGATGTGTATAATGTTAGTTTACTTGTACGACTTATTCACTGTATTCAAGACACGGTCATACAGCATGATCTACGATAATGAGAAATTCGCTGAGTTTGTTTGTTTGATTAGGATTTTTAACGTAGCTTTAACAATTTTTCAGTCATATCGCTACGATGTCTGCATTGAGGCAGTTTATAGTGATGTCTAGCACTGAGACATCATGTCGCAGACATGTAGCATGATGTCTCACCCAGTCACATTATCCTGACACATTCGCTGAGGCGTAGAATGAAAGATTATATAAATAAATAGCATCACCGCAATCATTAGATGATAATGATCCAGATCCTTATGATATTGACTCCAATAATGGCGACTATAATGATCCTGACCAATGATGCTTACTCTAAATATGAAGACATGACTAATGATACTAATGATATTGACTTTTGCACTAATGTTTATTGTTCCCTTTGGAAGCACACGTATGGGTATAGTTTGTTTGTATAAAACTATTGCGATAATAACATTGACATATCTTACAAATGATTCAGAACTGATAACATATCTATTAAACCCTCAGTTGTATTGTATCACAAGGAGTACGCTTTGATTTCGATTTCCCAGTGTGTAAGTACTTCTATATCTTATAAATGATTTTGTGATAGTATGAGAATCCTAAAATGGAAGATGCGTTTTCAAGAGATTTTTGTCATGTTCGTCCGTGCTCAGCTATGTTAATGTTATGTAACTAATGCATTTTACTCTCTTTCTTTTCCTATATTTGTAGATAATACATTTTTGTCTTTATTTATGTAAGCTATGTTTGTATTCATTTTCCTGTGTTATTATTTTCCATGTTAGTGTCGTTATTTGTGAAAAGAGTAAATACAATTGATGATGATGAGTTGTATTGAAAATATTAAATGAAACGTTCAATTTTCTTTTATGTATTGATATTTCACATTTTGTAATAAAATCTGACATGCTAACTTTAATATGACGAAATATACTAATATATTGACTATATGGTATGCTTGTTGACTATACTCATTGGGTGTACTTCCATAGTTCATGAGTTATAGATATGCAATCGAGGCATTTGTGAAAACAAGATGTACTAAATAAAAATGGACCGACTAATAGAAAATATACACTGAATGCAATGGTTCTTAAAAAAGCTGATATATTGAATCCGAACGTTGATAATACATTATCTGAGATGGTGACTAAAGAATTATTACCTAAAGTTATTATCCAAAACATATATACCCGAGTAGATATTTGTTACTGTAACTGATGTTTTGTAACTGAGTGTATATATGTAACCTCAGCTGGAATAGAAATGAGTGTACAACTGTGTGGTTTGCAAATATTGCTAAATCTACAACTGTGTCTAATACCGTGACCAGTGTTCTGATGTACCTAATGTACTTATATAAAATTACCACTCAAACATAAAAGGCTTAAATATACACATGTGATAAAGGCGTACTGGCTGCCAATATGAGTATACATGTTTGGTATCCAAAACGTGGTAATCACGTCAGTTTGAAAGCCTTCAGCTCAATTTACTTTAATGATGCCGAGTCCACTGATGACGACTGTAATGATCACAACCCAAATTATACTGACTCCAATGATGACGACTAGAATGATCCCGACATTAATGATATTTAATCCAATGATGACGATAATGATCCCTAACTAATGATATTGACTCCAATGATGACGACAATAATGATCCTGACCAATGATGCTTACTCCAGATATGAAGACAATATTGATCCTGACTAATTATACTAATAATATTAACTTCAATGATGACGATATGCTGACTACCATGATGACGCCTATAACTTTCCTGACGCATGATGCTGACTCCCATGATGACGCCTATAATGATCCTGACTTAAGATGCTGACACCAATGACGACGACTATGATGATCCTGAGTTTAAAGATGCTGACTCGGAAATCTATAATGATAGTCTGTTTGTATGACTAATCCACATTATTCAAGACACGGTCATTCAGCATGATCTACTGATTATGAGGAATATGCTGATGTGTATAATGAAAAATTATATGAATAAATACCATCACTGCAACAATTAGATCATATCACCTAAATCTCTTTTTGAATGTAAGAATGTATACGCACTGCCAATTAAAAAATATTTAAGTTAAGAATGTTTAAATCTGGATTGCCTTTACAGCAGGTATGTTATATAATTCCTTTCAAATTAAATTATTACACGGAACAAAGTTAATAACAGGATTCTAAGATACTTTGATGTTAGAGGATATATATATATATATATATATATATATATATATATATATATATATATATATATATATTACGTTGTCAAATGCTAATACTATCCGCTGAGACGCTTCTTCTTTCAAGAACTATATAAAGCAATGCTGCTTATGATCCATGCCCATCAACACAATTTATCACCGCTGTTAATATTATTATTTAATTCCTTAATCTGAAAGATAGAGGTCTACCGTAAGCAAGATATATTCATTATACATACAGAAATGTAACATTTAAACTTTTTTAAAACTGTTAATGACAGCCAAACGATTAATGCGAGAGAGAGAGAGAGAGAGAGAGAGAGAGAGAGAGAGAGAGAGAAACAGAGATGTATAGATGTGTTATAAATGAATTTTCCGAGTCGACTATGTACAAGGTTTATATTTACTTTCAATCAGAAAGATTCTCTCTATCCCATTACCTCTCGCATGCTAAGTCAGCGCTCTACCATGTGAGCTAATTCCCCGACTCTTCAAAACAATTTCCATGTGTCGCCACTAAGATAGCAACGGTATCGTACAAACTAAGCAAGCTATCCACTGAGGTCATCATTGTAGTCTGTTTGCCTGCTTCGCATGCTCAATGCATTGCAAACCGCTTTACGAGTCAAATGAACGCCGACGAAGTATATTATCACTTGATAAATAAAATGGCCTCAAATGGCGATATTAGATGATGGTAAATAGTAGATATAACGATATTTTGTTAATATGAAGTAATGTACTCTCATCCCTTCGTAAACAAGGGATGATATTTGTACCGTAATTTGTGGGTATATTGAGGCTGCTGAACATCATCAGATATCAATTTCGTAGCGGGTCATTGGTTCTAATCACGTGACAATATGGAATAAGTACTGAAATGTTCAAATCGAATGTACACAGCATTTACCAAAACTTGACGTGTGCAAGAAATAATAAATATAAAACTTGCAGCTTGAGAAATATAAATACAAATAGAATCATGTGGAAATGTATGATATCCATCCAAGCATGCTAAGCGAGCTTTCACAATGACGGCCAATTGCCTAATTCATGTTCATAGGATAAGAAAGGTGTCTTGGCGGAGATACATATAAAGAAATTTGGATTTACTGAACAAGCTTTAAAAGACTGATGCATGATTATCTTAAATCGGCATTGTCAAATATATAAGCTTAATCATGTTATATTTGTTCATATCAATGTCAGCAAGGAATGGAGACACAATTGAAACCAAGACGTAGGAGAATGAATAAAATATGCACATGTTTAATTGTCTTGAAGCCCTATAATTAATAATAAGAACTGATGAGACGCGTTCTATACACTTTTTGCTAGGAAAACTGTTCTATTGTTTGGTATAAAAAGACATTAAAACAAAATAATCCATTAAATATCCCACTCCACCCTAGAACGTAGCATTTCTTCATTCTCGTAATTTTACATTCTACTGCTATATTTCCTGGGTTATCATCGTTACAACAACCATATGCGAAATGAAGGGTTTTTTCTTCTGTTTTCTATTCTTACACTCTCGTATTGGTCATTGTATTAATAAGAGCAATATACGGATGTGGATTGCCGCCATAATTATATGCATGCACTTTCCAATCTTCCTTGATGCATTATTGTAAATGGCTTCTTGTATGTGCAACTTTCATAATTATATCAATGCATATTGTATTCTTCATTCATGCAAATTGTACGTGACAGTTTGGAAGTTCTACTTTCTCTTGCGTTATTGTAAAAGGCTGCTTGCATGCGCTATATTCAGACTTTTAGTTATGAATTTTCTTTTCATGACTGATGCAAGCTGTTAATGGCTGCTCGCAACTGTTTTGATATACTTTCCTTCTGCGTCTTTGTATCTTGCCAACTACTAATTGATTATGTAGTTTGTAGCATGGCAAACGCTATGTCCGTTGTTACAAGTTTGGTATGTTCTGTTTATACACCTGCCATATTACAATTACATCATTCCAATTGCACTTTTCATAGAGATTTGACCTTGCAACGATGCAAATATGGCATTCTTTTGTGTCGATAAATATTGTAATTCTTTCAGTCTCATTTCTTTAGGTGTACGTTAGCAAAGAGGTTGTAATCGTTTTGAAAAACCATTTGCTTTCTCAAAGATTTCAATGATTTCTAGCAACTTCCGAAAACAAAACGAATACGCTGAATCAGGGTGGTCCGTCGTTATCAATCCCAGTTTAGAATCACTTAAGTGTTTAATTTCACCTGTTTAAGAAATTTACTTCTTAGTGATATCTCTCCTTACTTTGGAAACATTAGTTTTTCTTAGCACAGTAAGGATCAGTAATGACAATTATACATTCCCTCGTAGTCTTTATAACAAACTTTCATCAGACGACCTCTTAGGTCGTGAAGATCGTATTGTACGTCACTTATTTCGATACACCTTACGTCTATCTTATCATGTTATACTATTGTACATAAGATCTGGCCAAAATAATATTTCAAAGTAATATCAATATCGCATATAAAAAGTTCACATTTTACAAAATGGAACATTCCTAAAGGTTTTTTTTATTCTTATCACAATCTGTATAGCGCTCGCTGCTGCTGAGCAGTGGAGCGATTTAGCCCATCTAAAATAGAGAAGTCCATTTATGGGGATCCATCTGGTTTATGTTTGTTTGCAAATACCAGTGTAATATTTGACTGTTAACCAACGAATTATTTTGACAGGATATTTGGCGAACTGTAGTATACTCGAAATTGCGCAAGGGCAATTTCTTTTACTGGAATAGCAGTTGGTAAATTCACGCTGAAATCAGGGTTGGTGGATGTTATTGAGATCATTTTTGTCTTTGATGGAGTTGTGTTCGTAACTATATGTTGCAGTAGCTCTTCAGACAATTTTATTATTATGTTTTTTTTTTCTAAATCAGACGTCGTTGCTTCATATTAGATGTTAATCATCTCTGGGAACTGCTTATCTGATATTATTCCGTCGTGATGGCTTGATGATATCGGTGATGATAGTTGTTTGAAATTTTATTAAGAACACTAGCAATTCATGTTGCCGCTGAACCACACATCGTGACAACTGCTGGTGCAATCATTAATGGCGTTACTGTTGATATCAATAAACGAGTTCCAGTAATTATAGCTTTAGTCGAATACACAACTATATGAACTACGACTACACGCCCGCGATATTTTTTTATATCGTGCACAAGTCAATGAGAGTTTTTAGTTTAGTTAATAATTCACGCACATGATTGTATCTATACAGTTGCATGATCATAATATTATGAGCTTAATTTTATTTTTTACAAATTATGCATATCATGTGTGTGCCGCTTATGGTAAACCACCACTTATATGGGTTATTCTAAATGTTGCATTGGATCTATTTTCTATCATTGCACTTACATTATTTATATAAGTAGATGCACATGATGATACATTAAAATGTGGTATTTTAACCTTATCAAGCCTTTCAGTGATAGCAGGAAAATCACTAACATTATTATCCTGTCTTCGTTTATTCGTGTCAATGCTCGTCTTGATATCAAAATGTTTCATGACAATGTACAACGGAGTACCAAATAAATTATTTGTGATTTCCTCAATTTTTCTATAGTTGTCAAGGAGATTTGCAAACGCGCTTATGTACATATCATACTCGTCCAGAAGCCTTGATTTACATCTACAAACATTTTTTGTTGCCGCATCATTTTCAGATGTTAGATCTCCGAGTATTTTGTTCCCGTTCATGTTGAGTTCGCATGTTATTGTGTCACCGGACTTTGTACTCGCGCGCGAATATTGTCCGATACAGTTGTAATAGTAAAACTTGGATTAATTCCTCCGCTATGATCAAATTTATCAAACTTTCAAGTGCTCCACTAATTCTAACGATAAATTCCTTCAATGAAAGATTATTCGTTTCTAATTTCCTTGGCTTATAATGAAATATAACCATTTCGCTTGGATCCAAATTTGCAAGATTTGGTAATTCAATTAATTCGTCGTTAATGATTTCGTTACACTCTCTTGTAACATTCTTCTAGTGGATGTTTTGTTTCGGGATAGATCTCTCGTAAATACCTACCATAATACTTTAATATCTCTTTTAAAGGCGACTACTCGTGTACAGTTTTATGGGGTGGTTTGGTTGATTTTGACACAGCATCAAGTACAGCAATTACTTCTCGGCCGCATATTGGTGGGTCAGTTATTGTCTGTGTTCGTAATGTTAAATACCAGATCGGAATTTATTCAGGATTGACATACGCGGTAAATTTTTTTGGCGGGGTTAACCCATACAAATCGAAATAAATAATTTCACGTGGATCACGTTCTGTCCGTGAGAGCTAATTCTGATTACCTGTAATGGGACTGTGTTTTGGTGTCATTGTAGTTCCGGATCTTGTCACTGATGCGGTTTGTAGTTTTTTAATCTGACTTGGGGTCAGAGTAACATTGACATGATGATATGACATTTATAATATTACAAGTAATCTAATTGTGTTACAAATTTCTACTGGTGTATCAATGACTCTCATTCGTCCACCAGCACCTTCAAGTAACATCGATTTATCACTGAGTAAAACAGCGATTACCCTGTAATTAGGGATAGGGGGTCTGGAGCAACCGGAAGAGTTACACGATCTCAGAAGTGTATATCAACGACAGTCTGTCGTGTTAAATTAAGGTGTTCCAACGAAAAGTAATAAATAGGATACATTTTTGTAAAATCCATGTGTGATATTTGCAGACGGGTATCTACATTTATATCCTATCCTATACATGTCATCAACCGATGATATGCACGCGTGCTTTGGTTTTGTCCAAAATTAAGTAAAATATCATTAGCTGGTTCCTGTTGCCCGTTTATACCTAATGATACTTTAGAAACACCGAGTTCGTCAAATATCACATGAATCCGCTCTTGAGAATTTAATCGTGTTTGATCTTGTAGAGCAAAACATATATGTCATGGCGCAGAAACGCCTTATTGTGATGTTAAATGCCTTGTAAATATATCATCAATATTACTCTCAATACTATCTATTTTTGTTAGCCATGATAGTAATGATTTACCACTTGTATCCACAAATGACAATAATGTATTCTCCTCAGTGATCAGTGTAGTCATTACTGGCATCCACAATGTGTTTTGTTAATACTACTGTACCAGCTTCAGCAACACCATCACCTCGCCAGATTGCATCATTATCATCACATTTTCTTACGAGAACTAATGCATGAGTAGCTCCAGAGATAACGTTTCTAACCTTCTACGAAATCCAAATATATAAGACAGTGGAACTGCGCATGAAACTCTGCTATATCCTCCTTGTAACATTTCTACACGTGTTGCAACTCCTAGGTTGTGCGTCGCACTAACACATTTTATAATATCTAAATCATCAGCTGGTTTATCTTCATGTTCTAAATCAACTAGTTGTGCATCAACTGCAATGTTCCGTGCTGTCTGTAAGTTAACATACTGAACATGATCAGCTCCATCAGTAATATCTTTTGGAAACATCATTGATGGACCGGCTGAACTTGTATAGTCATCATAATATCTCGCTAAACCTTTTATTGTTGTGGCGCAACGTCAACATCCCTCTGAATAGATTCAATCTCTCTTCCATCAATCATATATATATATATATATATATATATATATATATATATATATATATATATATATATATATATATATATATATATATATATATATATATATATATATATATATACATACATATATATATTTATATATTTAGAGAGAGAGAGAGAGAGAGAGAGAGAGAGAGAGAGAGAGAGAGAGCTATTAAACAAAGCCATAGTCCCATTGTTAACTAAACCAACTCGCAAGTTCTCTGCATATGGCGCATTAGCTGCAACATTTGTTACAAGTTCTCTTTCTACTTCAATAAAAGCTTCAGCGGCTAAGCAATATCTACCCGTATCCTTAACTTTAAGTTCAATTCTTCCTCGTTAATTTGGTTGTATTGCGTTATAAGAATACAATTGAAAATCACGTACAGATTCATCTTTGAGAACCCGTGCGTCCATATCAGGTATACGTTTGAACATTTTATTATGTATATCTCGATCTAAACCGTGATATCGCTGACCTTTTCAAACAACTTTCTGCTATTAAATTTGCAGCAAATAAATATTTGTACTTCCTCAGGTCGTTTATTCATTAACTGTACTAAGTTTTTTAATCTGCGGCTTTATTTCTTATTTTATTGACATTCACTGGCATAATGTCAGTAGAAGGTAATGTTACTAACGGTGGTCTTCTTCGTATTAATCTCGCTAGTCTATCCTTGGCTGCACTAAAGGCCTTACCGGCAATATTACCAATAACACCAGAAACTTTTCCACCAATAACAATGATAGATTTCATCGATAATAGTTTTTAAATTGGAACTATTTTGGAAGCCATTCACGCAAATAACCCTTGAACAACATTACCGCTGCTTTATAGCCTAGTAATCGTGCATTTGTTGCTCAGACTATTACAGCTCAATGGTGTTGTTGATGTATGATAATCTTATTTGCTAGCTATATATCTAATTAGACAACTAGTCACTAGTGACAATTAGTCACTATGATAACCATTAACGAGTTCATCGATAGATTCCCGATATACGCCGATATCCATGAGACTGCCTTGAAATAATCGTCGACAAATATCAGCGGCTTCAATAATTATTTCTGGTCGGTTATTTCCATCCCGCTCTCTTCCTAGGAGAACGTCTAATCATGCTATGTCGGAAAGAATATCATTAGGGCAGGCAATGCGACCACTTCCTGTAGAAAAACCACTACCAGTAGCACCAGGCACATCATAACAATTTTCTTATGACTTCAGTTAATATAATTTTCAGGAAACGTGAAAAATACTGGATCATCCCTACTAATACTATCCTTATTATGACGAATTCTAAAGATCATCTTGCGATAATCATCTCATTAAGTCCATGATATTTTTGTAACATATCAGACGAATAATTTGAATCATTTGGAATATATTTAGCTAATTGATCATCATCCATATCTTTCATTTCTTTCATTAGTTCCTGGTTCAAATGTATTGATTAAGTTTTGAACGGATGGAATAATTTTCTTCTCATATGGTTTCTACATTTTTTGTTCTTTCTTTCGCTGTTTTCTTTCTACAATTGTTTGCCGTCTTTTGTTCTTCATATTGGTCATACACCTTTTCTACCGTATTAATGTATTCTATATATGATGCACTTTTTGTGTCGATTCGACTTGTGTTAGTTTTAATTTTATAAAACACATCAGTCAGTATTATAAAACAGAACTATATTTTCCATATGTTGGTCTCAAGGTTCGTTTTCTATGTTCATAATGTGTAACAACAAGAGCTGGAAATTCATTTGGATCAGTAAGCAGCAGAGAGGGTGAACCCTACAACCATTTTAGACAAAATAAGCCTTCCTACGAAATCTCATTTAACCAAAAAAAAAAAAAGTCTCTATTTGGCAAACGGAGACTTTACGATTTTGGTCGCAAACTTGTTGTCATTCACCCTCTCTGCTGCTAAAGCTTTCGGTTCTGGTTAGCAAAAATAATAAATGATTTTAACCGAATATTTTATCCAGTCCGATACGATATCGTGTCCGAGGATCATGTAAATTTATTGTTATAAATCCGTGCGGGGTCGACTGAGCATGACTAAAGAAATTTCTAAATTGATTGAAGTCCATATCAGAACACCATGTCTGCCAAATATTTCGTAGCGTATGAGTATCAACGCCGTTGAATACAGCAAGAATATTACAGTTATCTCTGATCACTTTTGGAATCTGAGTGTAGCGTTGAGTGACATATATCACGTCGGTGTTTTTATGCCTGCCTCGGGAAAATATTCTAGCTGGTTTTTTTTTGTTTATCTAACATTACATCATCGTATACAACTAAATTGTTGATACTTCCATCGAGGTCTTCTACTGATGGTGCCTCGTCAATATCGGTTATAAATTCAATAATACACTCGCCAGCAATCTCTGAAGCGTTTTCATTAAAATCTTTTAGCACTTCATAGCATCGTTGATCATCTACACTAGGAGCAACTAAATACAACTTATCCCATTTCATCCATCTCTGGGCCCTTTTTTAACCGTTAACCTGTTTCTCACGGAAAGTCTTTAAAAACTCTTCTGGGGTCGGTATTGGTCTATTTTTCCGTCGGAGATATTCTATTGCGGAACGGTACAGTGGACTTCCACACGCTATACAAATTTGAAATTTTCCCCGTACACCTTTTCCACAACCAAGACAGGGTTTTGGCCCCTCGGGACATCCTTGTTTTGCAGTACAATTGTGTACCCCACAGAATTCCCCGTAGGTGTTTTTTCCACATCGCTGTGTAGACCCTAAAAACAACCAACGGCATTTATTTGTTGCTAATGCTGGATTCACCATTATTACTAATCGTTAATAAACATTCAATTAGACGTTAAAAAGCATAAGGTATAATGATTAGTGATTACTCCGATGATATGTTATCACGTGATAATGAATTTTTTCAATCTCCGGAAACTTATCATGATCTTCAAGAATATTACAAAAGGCGCTTAGGACCGTCATGGAATGTTTGTAGTAAAAAATACGCAATTGAATTACTCACCGAAGATAGTTATCTACTCCGTGGTGTAATCATTCAACAACGGGGACAATTTTACGTTTTTGTAGATGATCCCGACATAATAGAATTTCAAGGGTGTTTTGCGGTTAATGAAATTATTCCCCGGGAAAGATTGAGATATCCCTCTATCGACATTGATTCTAAAAACCCATCGTTGGAGGAGTTATTATTATATTTCAACGACTTAGTTGACTCTGTCAATGATGTTTTGGTTTTTGAAACCAGCGGCGGTTATCACATTTTATTGAAAACGATTCCTATCGATTTTGATACTCATCGGGAATTGTTGAAGAAAATTGCCGCAGATAGACCATCATGGAATGTTGATACAGATCTCCCTGAAGAAGAATACCGAGTAGTAAAAAATCATCTCGATAAAAAACGGAAGTGAGAATACTTCTCAACCAACATTATTTTTCCTCATGATGGTCAATGAGACCCTTCAAACACATCTATCATGAATTATTTTTTTTCCACTGCATCAATGACATGTCAAATTTAATTTGACATGACCATGGAGGTTTCATTTTGTTGTTTTAACAGCTCTATCATTGATGTTGAAAGTCACATAATTGTTATAAATTTAAATAATACTGTGACTTTCAACATTTCTATTTTGATCAATCTGACATATCATATCGAGAAAACCATCCATTAACGGCCCAAACATGAAATTTTAACATCGTAGTGTGTGTATCAGTTGCAGTGATGTCTTTTCCAGCGAATCCCACATCATCGACGTTTCATTAATCCATATCGAATCATCTATAAAGTCCGATTTAGGCCATTCGGGATAATATAGTGTATATTTAGATCGATTGGGATTAATTTTATCATCAGATTGTAATCTTCCACCGAACTCTTTATAAATCAATTTGATTTTCTCGATGATATTTTTCACTGATAGTGTCTTATTTCTAAACCACACGTCCGGAAATATTTCATTGAAGTGTTTTAACAGCGCTTGATATTTATCGAGTTGGTCCGGTTGTTTTAGCATCCCAGTGATATTCTTGATTAATTCAGTACGACTCACTGAAACACTTTTCACCGATAAATCATCCGGAACCACATCAGGAAGTTTTAATACCTCAAGGACACTTCTAATAATTTCGAGTTGTTGTCGTGGATTGATTCTATCAGATCGGCATGATGTAGTTGTTACCGCATTTCCTTGATTGTGTTTATCAACAAGGACTCGCTGGTATCTTTGTAACCTTGAAATATTTTTATCAAGATGTCCAATCGTGTTTGTGTCCAATTTTCCCACATCGGTCTGAAATATATGATTAAGATACATCAATTTCTTCGCGTAGGGTTCTAATCGTTCTTCAGGATCATATCGATGGTATTTTTGTTGCCTGTGAAAAATGCTAGCATTTTCATTGGTGATTTTATCACTCGCAGTAGCAATTCTTTCCCCGATGGTAGATTTCAAAAAATCATCTACGACAGGATTATTGTTAATTGCCGCGGTATCGATTTGTTGTTTATTTTTTTCACACCACAAATCATATTCATCTGGTAATTCCCAAGTAACCTCATATCCGGTTCTTTTCATCATCGTAACAAGTCGTCCAGTAAAATAACACTTGGAATTATTTTCATCGATAATGGCACTGATAAACGCGTATCCGTAACTGGAAATCACATCATTGAGATTTGGAGTTCTGAATAATAATTCCGTTGTAGATAAATCCCTTTCATGTGATTCAATTGCGGAAATAATTTCATCACGTGTTAGTGGTAATGTTGTGGAAGATCGTTTTATTGCCGAATGATGGATTTCATTAATATTTCTGAAACGATGAATTGCCTGTTTTGTGGCTTCTACAGATCCTAATTGTTCAGAAAACACCGCCATGTACTTAAATCGTTCATCTACGATTGATATTCCTGCTTCTACAGTACAATTATAAATTACTACATCAATGTTTTCAAACGCTTTAACGGGATCAGCAAAATCTCTTTCTTTTTCTGCAGAATCAGTATCAGCGTGATAGTATTTCACTCGGTATCCTAAATGCTGTAACAATTTAGCAAGGGCTTCTACAGAATAATTCCCGTGTCGTTTGTTTTGCGTGAAAACCACTGCACGATTTCCTTGTTGCAACGCGTCTAACAATTTAGAGTAATTGTCATGATGGGACGGTTCCACAATAAACTTCTTTCCATGATCGGGTTGATACTCGTTAATAATGAATTTCATGTCCGGACGATTTAAGTGTTTTCTAAATAATTCTAGATCATCATTGTTGGCATCTGCATCAAGTACAATAACCCGTTTTGCTGATGAAATTAACCATACCAGTGCTTCCCAAATCTGTTTTCCACGGCCCGATGAAATTATTTGGCGAAGAATTCCGTGCCATTCATCTAACAATAACACATCAGGAATTCCCTTAACTCGTACAATCTATTCAATCTGCGAAATAACCCTTCGATGAGTACTTGTATCAAAAATAATTGTTCCATGAATTTGTTCATACGATTCGAGATTATAGTCGATGGTGGTCTTTCTGGTAAATGTCTTTCTGTATGACAAATAGAGCACAGATTGATCATCTCGTATTGATTTCCATGCCGATTTTGACTTTCCCATCCCACAAGCAGAACCATCCATATAGTCGTCGTTGAGGATAATTTTACATCCTGTGCCGTTTTCATGAACAGGCGCCTCACAGTAAGTATAATCCGGAACCCGTATGGGAAATTCCCCACTGTGGTCTCCTCGGCGATAATGATATGATTTTAAATACTTTTCGTACCGGGTTTTACTATCATCATTTCTTCTATCAATCATGATTTTATTTTTTGTGGTACGGAAACAACCGATCACAAATCGATCAGAATACACGCACACAAATGCGTCAATGGCTTTTCCCTCAATGTATCCAGTAAACTCGTTAATGCCGTGTCTGCATTGACAAATATTACAGAATGATCCCGGAACCCTACCTAGCAAAATCATATTACTGGTTTGATTTGTAATTCCTGTGATTTGATCGGGTTGTCCAGTTAGCGCTGTTGAAATCTGTTGCATTTGTTCACTAGTGAGATTATCATCATCGTGTTCTTCAAAAATATCATCGCTGTCAGTGCATTTTTCGTACCACGGCTGAATCCCAACAGGACATGATAATAAATTGCTAGTAAATCCAACAGGATGAATTAATCGCTTATCAATGCTGTTTGGTTTTATTGATCTAGTTCCCGGTAATTTGATGCTATGCAATCCAGCCCCTGTATCAACATTCCATGATGGTCTATCTGCGGCAATTTTCTTCAACAATTCCCGATGAGTATCAAAATCGATAGGAATCGTTTTCAATAAAATGTGATAACCGCCGCTGGTTTCAAAAACCAAAACATCATTGACAGAGTCAACTAAGTCGTTGAAATATAATAATAACTCCTCCAACGATGGGTTTTTAGAATCAATGTCGATAGAGGGATATCTCAATCTTTCCCGGGGAATAATTTTATTAACCGCAAAACACCCTTGAAATTCTATTATGTCGGGATCATCTACAAAAACGTAAAATTGTCCCCGTTGTTGAATGATTACACCACGGAGTAGATAACTATCTTCGGTGAGTAATTCAATTGCGTATTTTTTACTACAAACATTCCATGACGGTCCTAAGCGCCTTTTGTAATATTCTTGAAGATCATGATAAGTTTCCGGAGATTGAAAAAATTCATTATCACGTGATACCATATCATCGGAGTAATCACTAATCATTATACTGTATGCTTTTTAACGTCTAATTGAATGTTTATTAACGATTAGTAATAATGGTGAATCCAGCATTAGCAACAAATAAATGCCGTTGGTTGTTTTTAGGGTCTACACAGCGATGTGGAAAAAACTCCTACGGGGAATTCTGTGGGGTACACAATTGTACTGCAAAACAAGGATGTCCCGAGGGGCCAAAACCCTGTCTTGGTTGTGGAAAAAGGTGTACGGGGAAAATATCAAATTTGTATAGCGTGTGGAAGTCCACAGTACCGTTCCGCAATAGAATATCTCCGACGGAAAAAATAGACCAATACCGACCCCAGAAGAGTTTTTAAAGACTTTCCGTGAGAAACAGGTTAACGGTTAAAAAAGGGCCCAGAGATGGATGAAATGGGATAAGTTGTATTTAGTTGCTCCTAGTGTAGATGATCAACGATGCTATGAAGTGCTAAAAGATTTTAATGAAAACGCTTCAGAGATTGCTGGCGAGTGTATTATTGAATTTATAACCGATATTGACGAGGCACCATCAGTAGAAGACCTCGATGGAAGTATCAACAATTTAGTTGTATACGATGATGTAATGTTAGATAAACAAAAAAAACCCCAGCTAGAATATTTTCCCGAGGCAGGCATAAAAACACCGACGTGATATATGTCACTCAACGCTACACTCAGATTCCAAAAGTGATCAGAAATAACTGTAATATTCTTGCTGTATTCAACGGCGTTGATACTCATACGCTACGAAATATTTGGCAGACATGGTGTTCTGATATGGACTTCAATCAATTTAGAAATTTCTTTAGTCATGCTCAGTCGACCCCGCACGGATTTATAACAATAAATTTACATGATCCTCGGACACGATATCGTATCGGACTGGATAAAATATTCGGTTAAAATCATTTATTATTTTTGCTAACCAGAACTGAAAGCTTTAGCAGCAAAGAGGGTGAATGACAACAAGTTTGCGACCAAAATCGTAAAGTCTCCGTTTGCCAAATAGAGACTTTATTTTTTTTTTGGTTAAATGAGATTTCGTAGGAAGGCTTATTTTGTCTAAAAAGGTTGTAGGGTTCACCCTCTCTGCTGCTCAGTATTATCGATTACTTTTAAAGAATCTTTAGTAAATTAATTACGTAATTCTTCGATGATATATTCCTCAGTTTGTTTTTGTAATAGGCTTTGCTAGTTGAGACATTTGACCAGGAAGATCGTGTAAAAGTCTCTATGTTTCGTCAGTTTTTTTTCAGATATTTTTTTGACGTTGAGAAAGAAGAGGTTTAGTTGTTTCAGTAACAAGTTTGAATAATTGTTGAGAACTTTCTTCTAAACCCACATGAGATTCCTGGCGTTCTTGTAATTTTCTCCTGACAGAATCACGGACGGGTTGAACCTTCTTAATTGCTTCTATTAGCTCTCGTGCGCACCGATTGGTTAATACTTCACTAACCATTATTGATACAACAATGATCTAATTTACAGCAACAGAGAGGTGTGACCTCGAATAAGTGTCCATGTGGTAAACATCTAACGGATAACAATAAAAATAAACACGCAAACGACTGATAAAGTAAGAGAAGTAACTAACCCATTTAGAGAAACTCTCGGTTGGTTAGAAACTTTGGTTTGCGTTTTATGATGTTATTGTTTTCGTTTTGACAAGAAGCCTTATTTTAGCAAATGAACGCCTCTATTTTGGGTGGCTCACCCTCTCTGGTGCTTGCTGTATTGTTTCAGTTGTATTACATTACACATATACCCACACATCACCTGTGTCCGGCTCATTCTGACGAAGATATTGTATACGGTGGGAATCTCAACAGTTTCTAAGTAGTGATCCAGGATACATAACTTATTTCATCCAGACAAATGGTTTCCAATCGAATCGTCATTTGAGAGAGAGAGAGAGAGAGAGAGAGAGAGAGAGAGAGAGAGAGAGAAAGAGAGAGAGCAAAATCATGACATAAGAAACCCATGCTGGGGTAAATTTACCATATTTAATTACACTAGATCATTTGTCTTTATTTTCGTTTTTGAATCGAGTAGAAAAATGGCGGCCAAAGTGTGAATTAAAAATAAAACATTCCACAAGGAGGTGTGAACCAAGTTTCCCCACGATCGCTGGCAATCAATACAAGAATACTGTACAATAATTGCATGGGCTTATTTTGACTATTCCGAATCACATGTGTTAATGTGTGGTAATATCAAAATTATGAAACTACACATACTATTGGAAAACTATACCGACTATGTGTTAAATATTGATTTCAGTATGATAGATAACCTTTCCTTTATTCAAGACTTGAAATAAAGAAAAGATGGGAAAAAGAAACTGTGATTAGGTTCAACAAATGCACAATGAATAATTATTTAATTAATGCGCTTCATGAGAACTGGGCAGAGATTTGTTTTATAAAATAACCTCATTTTGTTCATTTGAAAGACAACAAACAAGCTTCACCAAGGATTTCAATTCACTGACATTATGTAAAAATGTATTTAGAATGGGTATGAAAGTACGTTAGGTAATTCGATTGGGTTATATGTCATTGTTGTGAATAGTGTGTATACTTACGGGATTCACAATGCTAATAATTGATCGAAACTTGGCGAATAATGTCCAGATTTTGCTCTCTCTCTCTCTCTCTCTTTCTCTCTCTCTCTCTCTCTCTCTCTCTCTCTCTCTCTCAAATGACGATTCAATTGGAAAACATTTGTCTGGATGAGATACGTTTTGTATCCTGGATCACTACTTAGAAATTGACTTAATGTTGAAATAATAATTACATGTTAGTAGTGCAAAATTTGTTAAAACATATGCCTAAGTCTAAGTTTGATTGCATCTGTTAATGTTGAGGAGTTTTGTTCTAATCATTAAAATCTTTGTTTTCATTCATTTTGCATGTAATACACCAATGCTATAAATGAGTTCTTCATTTATTTGACAGAGCTCTCTTTTAATCGTTCATCCTCAACATCTACCGTGTTGTAAAACTCTCGAAACGAAGCATCTTTCTTTTTATCTTATCACTTAAAATTGAAATAGAGAAATCTAGTTAGATTTAATGTCTTATTCTAGTTGGCTTTTGTTTACAAATCTCACGAAACATTAGTGTAAGTTGTGATCTTGGTGAACTCAAACATTTTTGTGACGCAGCGATTTATTATAGATTTTATAAGCGTTTATTCCTCATTTAAATCTACAAGTAATTGTTGCGTAATTGTAAATTGTGTTAGTCTTCGGGAGATATTTTTATTTTCTCTATAATATTTACTAATGCGTTATTTTTTCTTCTTATTCTGTTCACTTATTTGTAAGTATTGTTGCAGTTTTGATATTTCAGCACATGTTTAATTCTTACCGTAGAAAATGTACTGGATCCTTGTGTAAACAAATCACTGCATGCATTATCATTTCTTTTCTAATATATGTTTTTTTATTACGATACTTTGTTAGTTCTTTAATTAGACCTTTTCTTAACAGCTGCTAATTTAATGTCTACAGTTTCTCTCCATGTCTTAATATCTTTTAAATCATTAACATGCAGAGTTTGTCTTATCTGAGTGTTTGATTTCTGCATCAATTAATATAACCGGAAAACTTAAAATGATAACACGACTATCATTTAGGCTTAAGTAACTGTTCATTTTGCTCAGGTATTTACTGCTTATAATTTATTTTGTAAACCTAAGTCACTATGATCTTTGAAAGACATCTTTGTCGCCGTCCAAACGCTACTGAATTTACAAATTGAATATCTGTTATAGTCACACAGTGAAAGTCAATAACGTTCCTAGCTTCATATTTACCGTTGATATTCAATGTGTATGTTGCATCTCTGTGTAAATCCATGTAATGCCCATAACAATTAAATGAAACAAGGTCTCGGCGATAATCATTTCTCACAGACACATATTTCAACAGGTAGAATTTCATTTCACGGACTATCAGATACAGACGATTCGTATACAGTTTTCGATTTTGAATGGCATCAATTTACTGTCGCAATGCAAGTGCTACGCAGATTTGAAATTGGTTATTATGTTTAAAACATTCAACATCCGTACAGTCTTCGTTATCATTATATGCAGCAATTCTTTAGTTTGACCTTATGCATGTACATTCCAAGGTTACAGATATACTCAGAAATTAAAACAGTTCTTGTTTCATTCCTGTCATTGTTGAAACGACTCCACCGTATTCCAGTGTAATGGAAATGTTTTAGTAAACAACTTCTACACCCCTGCTGGTTGGCAACTACCCTGGTAGTTATATTTGCAGAACCCAATCGGTTGCTGTTACACCCATGGCCACTACAACGGTTACCATGGTAACCTTAAAACACAATTTCAGACGTCATAACTTGAATATATTTTGTATCCTAAATTTAAGAGGTAGAACATATGCAGTCTGGTTAGTTGACAGTGCAGGATATAGCGATGCAGTAATTGGTGTCTGTCTGTTCATGTATACATATGATGGAAAATGGTAATTGATTTAACAATTTTAAAACTTTTTCGAGAGATTCATTCCAAGATCACCAAATTAGTCGTCCAAATTCTGATGATGAAGCTGTGAGACAAACACCTACTCCTGACACCATAACAGGTACAATTCAGGATACTAGTGGAATTTAATATAATGCAAAAGCGCTGATGACTTGATACAGTATATGGGGAGGACTTGAACATGGACAACGTTCAATAACACAAGCAGGATTCTAACTAAAATCTACAGTTGCAAAATTCAAAAAGTGCAAGATAATGATCTTATACTATTGACTGGAGAACGTTTGACTGATATGAGCAGATTGAATTTGGGGAATTAGAGAAGAAAATACTCATTTGAGTAATTTATCTTAAAACAATTAAATCAAACTATAATGCCTTTGCAGTGGAAAATATATTTTAAATTTCCTATTTTTGTGACAATTGGAATATAACTATAAGTTTCCTCTCACATAAAGGCTAAAGATCTTATTGAGAGAGAAAGATTAACATCCTCGACGGATATTATTAGTAGATTTGCATGGAACCTAGAAAGTCAAAAGTAATAACAGCGTTGTTATAGTCTAATCGTGTTAAGCTGATAAGAATAATAGCAGTATTAGATGCAACTTGGAAACGACGCTAAATGTTCAATCAATAGCTATTCACATAACCATATTTCAAAAACAAATCTTGTACCAAATCATGACTTAGTAGTTACCAAAAATAGTTTATGTGATGAACCGAAGTGATAGCATCAACATTCAAATTTAAAAGTTCTACCAATTGGCGGTAATGATGATACTTTACATGAGTTAAGATACCTTTGTAAAGGAAGGCTTTAACTTACTAAATATGACACACAACAGTTAACCAATATGAAATCTCGTCACCTGTATGTTAATATCGCTTGAAATAAAAGAACATATAATATTTCAGTTATTATGCTGAAACAACATATCCGGGTCACTGAATCATGACATAGAAAGCTAATTATCTCTGAGTTAATATCACTATAAAGCTGTATAGAAATTTTTTAAAGTCCAATATTAACTGGTGGGAGTATAACTCTGTCAGTGAAACTGTCTGTCTGTGTGTGTGTGTGTGTGTGTGTGTGAGAGAGAGAGAGAGAGAGTGAGAGACAGATTTTTATCGCAACTTTAACAGATTTTCAGTCTTATCGCTACGATGTTTGCAGTGTGGCTGTTGATAGTGATATCTAACATTGTGGCATAATGCCACTGACACGTAGCATCATGTCCCACCCAATTACATTATCCTGACACCAAACCTACCAGCACTACCACTAATGCTGAACGCCAAGCGTGGCAGCTGCTACTACCATTTTTGTAAGTCTTCGGTATGACTCGGCCGGTGTTCTAACCCTCTATTTTCGTATTCAAGGCGGAAGCTCCAACCACTAAGGACACCGGAGCTGTGACAATTAAACTAAATAAATTTCTTATAAATATCAAGCTTCACAACAAACTTGGTTTACGTCCAACAATCCAGCAATAACTCCTATTATGCGGAAAGAAAATTGCCATGAACGGACGGACGGATGGACAAAAGTTTATAATTGTAAGTATTTTTGAAAGTGTATTATTATATAAATAAAAATCACATCTTCAACATAAAAATAAAAAATACTTATATTAAACTGAGAGATAAATACGTATGTGAAACTTTGACCCTTAAATTAGTCATGTATAATATTCAGTGCAATACTCTCATATGATAAATTGGTCTCGCTTTTCTCAAGAACTGTTTGTTAATGACGTATATATAATACTCATTTCAAAGTTAATTACACCACATGTGATTATGTATAAAAATGTATGATACTTTGAAAAATGCAAGATGATAATGCAATATTAGATCTTTTTCGGGTAACGGTGCTAGCGTACAAATTGAAAGTTAAAGATATATCTCAAGAAAAACTTATGATAACAATATATGTCTGTGACGGGCTGGTGAGGTGTTTGCTTGATTGGGGATGGGGGTATAATAGTATAATAATAAATATACTATAACCCACCACTTTTAGTGCTCGATATCTAGGAGATGACCACCCTCGATAAAATTACCCCGGTTCGAGTAAACAGTGGTGAAACTCCCAAGTCTATCATAGCTGGAGTTTCCTTCCGGACAGTTTTTAATTTCGCATAGGGTAGCGGATATGGTTTCGACTTCACTGGTTTCTCATTCAGTAACATCAGATTGAATTCCTTCAACTCCGTCCTGCTATGTCGTTCTGTCACAACGCTAGAGTAATATTGGAGTACGACTCCACCTCCTTACGGTGATCTGATGTTAACGTACCGTCAAGTACAACGTCGACGTAGGTTTCTTCCATCCTCAAAAGACAACTAGGGAGTGCTTCCGCCTCCCATGCGTTGTCGTCGAGTTCTTACATCACAACTATAGCAACCACGAACTATGGGTGTTTCTCTTTCACGGTAACGTTTCAGTAGATTTACGTGGTACAACTTGTCCTTGTCTCCTACCCGGATACGGTAGTTCTGTCCACTTTTTTTCTCCGTTACCACGAATGGTGCCCTCCATGAGACTTGCAGTTTGTTGTGCTCTACCGGCAAAAACAACAACACCTTGTCACCCACCCCGAAGTGACGTTCCTTCGTTAGTTGTTGCAATATTTAGCTTGACGCCCCCTGGCGTCACAGAGATTTTCCTGAGCCAATTTACAAACCTCTTCCAGCTTGTTGCGGAGGTCAACGACTTATTGGTATGTTGTTCGCACTTCCTTGGATTCTTGCTCATCCGTTCTTAATTGTTTCAACACAGCCATGACCCCTCTGACCGTCCTCTTATAGACTAACTAAAAAGGTGAAAAGCCCAAGCTTGCCTGTGGTACTTCTCGATAATCAAACATTATTGCGAGAAGATATCGATCCCAATCCCTAGGTCGACCTTCACATAGTTACTTTCTGCCGCCGGCTTTATCGGAACTATTAAGTTCATTTACAACCTCGAGAAAGGTTCATCAATTAGTGGAGTGGTTCCTAGTAAGGCACCGGGCAAAGGGAGGTCTAAGATACCACTCGCTGACACTTGTTGCACGACAAATAAAACCTCGGAACATCCCGGTACACACCTGGCCAGTAGAACTCCCTAACCAGCCTATCTTTGATCGTCACCACGCCCATGTGGCTTCCAAGAAGACCCTCGAGTGGCAGCCTAAGCACTTCTCGCTTTCCTAAGGGCACCACAACTTGCTTGAACGTATCGGTCCTTTTCTTGGCTTACTGATACAATATACCGAGTTTTGTCGCAAACTGCATCTCGACGTCTGGCAATTTCCATATGGACCCATCATTTTCGTACCTGCGTACCTTGTTGAGAGACAAATCTTCCTTTTGAAGTTCCCCCAACTCACCAGGTAGCAAATTGTCTATGGGCGAAATCATGGGTTTTAGCGGCTTTGACCCTGACCTTCGCTTCATAGCCCTGGTCTCAACTGACCCGACATGTACAGTGGTACACGTCATATGGTTAGGTGGGGGCAACACTTACCTACAACCTAATATTACGTCATGAGACAGTCCCGACAAACATGCTGATCGAATTCGTCCCTTTACATACGGCGAATCAAGATTAATGCTAATGACCGGAAGCAAATCCTTCGTCCGGTTAGCAAACTGGACTTCAACCGTCTCACCTGTGTAATCTCCAGGCTTGACTTACTATCTACCAAGGCCGGATAACTGCAGCGGGGATCACTCAGTTTGGTCGTCCTCTCACCGTTAACCGTTAGCTACCGCTGTAATAGTCAACTCCTCTATTTCTCGCTTCTTTAAAGTATTCGGAGTTACCGAATTAATCGTTGTAGGACGATATTACGATATTTTCTACAGTCCATAACGATATGGCCTGGTCTGTTGCAGCCGTAACACACCGGCTTACCTCCCCCCCGAGATATCCTTCTCTACCCCCCCAAGTCTTTCCAGACCCACGGAAATGTCCTTGGCTGGGATCTCCGGCCCCTGGCCTCCTACCATTCTGACCATTTCGACTTCGGGGTGCCAACTCAGTGGTCCTTCTATACTCACCGTTTCCAGGTCGGTCCGTACCACCCCAAGTGGTTGGACGCGCGTGCGCTCTCTCATAGCGTTCCGCAATCACGCTTATCTCATCCAATGTTGAAAATTCACGCTCAGCCAAAAACACAATTATGGGCTGTCAGAATAAAAAAGGAAATGCTTGCTTGTCCTTTTTAATGGAATTTGGCTATAGTAACAATACTACAACTGATGTAGTATTAATACTACAAAGCTATCCCCCAAACCCATGTAGTAACATTACCCTATGATCAGGCACTAATTTTATGATCTCCAAAACCTGATGTAGTAACAATACTACAACTGATGTAGTATTAATACTACAAAGCTATCCCCCCAAACCCATGTAGTAGCATTACCCTATGTTCAGGCACTAATTTTATGATCTCCAAAACCTGATGTAGTAACAATACTACAACTGATGTAGTATTAATACTACAAAGCTATCCCCCCAAACCCATGTAGTAACATTACCCTATATTCAGGCACTAATTTTATGATCTCTAAAACCTGATGTAGTAACAATACTACAACTGATGTAGTATTAATACTACAAAGCTATCCCCCCAAACCCATGTAGTAACATTACCCTATGTTCAGGCACTAATTTTATGATCTCCAAAATCTGATGTAGTAACAATACTACAACTGATGTAGTATTAATACTACAAAGCTATCCCCCCAAACCCATGTAGTAGCATTACCCTATGTTCAGGCACTAATTTTATGATCTCCAAAACCTGATGTAGTAACAATACTACAACTGATGTAGTATTAATACTACAAAGCTATCCCCCCAAACCCATGTAGTAACATTACCCTATATTCAGGCACTAATTTTATGATCTCTAAAACCTGATGTAGTAACAATACTACAACTGATGTAGTATTAATACTACAAAGCTATCCCCCCAAACCCATGTAGTAACATTACCCTATGTTCAGGCACTAATTTTATGATCTCCAAAACCTGATGTAGTAACAATACTACAACTGATGTAGTATTAATACTACAAAGCTATCCCCCCAAACCCATGTAGTAACATTACCCTATGTTCAGGCACTAATTTTATGATCTCCAAAACCTGATGTAGTAACAATACTACAACTGATGTAGTATTAATACTACAAAGCTATACCCCCCAAACCCATGTAGTAACATTACCCTATGTTCAGGCAATAATTTTATGATCTCCAAAACCTGATGTAGTAACAATACTACAACTGATGTAGTATTAATACTACAAAGCTATCCCCCAAACCCATGTTGTAACATTACCCCATGTTCAGGCACCAATTTTATGATCTCCAAAACCTGATGTAGTAACAATACTACAACTGATGTAGTATTAATACTACAACACTATTCTGCAGCTGTTCCTGTGTAGCTGTGCAGGGTCACCTGGATGTACGCTTTTCAGAATTAGATTTTGAAAATAAAAACTTTTTAGCACAATTAAGTAAAAACAACTGAAGAAGACAGCTTATATATATATATATATATATATATATATATATATATATATATATATATATATATATATATATATATATATATAATTGACCAAATTAGATGTTCAGGACATTATAACCTCATTGTATTGTTTTACTTTCCACACTTTGTACTTGAACATGCTATCTTACAACAATTCCAAGTCCAAGAAATGCACAATATTCTGTCTATATCATGATTGGCTATGTATGTATTTATATAAGCATATTGTAACTGTGCATGGGAAAGTATGTATGTATGTATGTATGTATGTATGTATGTATGTATGTATGTATGTATGTATGTATGTATGTATGTATGTATGTATGTATGTATGTACATGTATGTATGTATGTATGTATGTATGTATGTATGCATCTATGTATGTCTCTATGTCCATGGGTGCGTGTATGTGTGTGTGTGTGTGTGTATATATGTATTTATGCATGCATGTATGTATGTATTTATGTATGTATCCATGGGTGCATGCATGTGTGTGTGTGAATGTATGCATGCATTTATGTATGTATGTATGTATGTATGTTATGTATGTATGTATGTATGTATGTATGTATGTATGTATGTATGTATGTATGTATGTATGTATGTAATTTCACCTAGTAAAACAAGCTCAGTTGACAGGGAATCAGACTAGTAATCCTAACATTCAAGCTTTGACAGGCTGGCTCAAACCAGCATTGAGCTAACTGCTTTGGTGTGTCCTTGGGAAAAGTATTTGGTCATAACGGTGCTGACAAAACCAACAAAAGCAAGAAACAAAAAGCAAATAGTAAAATCCGGCTCAGCAATATAATAGCTAATGAAGCAGACTCTAAGAACAAATACTTACAATAACAAGGAAAACAAAATTAACCTCGTTATTTTTAGCAACTCATTATAGTACCTACTTTTATATCATTTAAAAGAAAGTTATTTTTTGACATGCCCTGTATTATCACTTTGAACAGCATTTCATTGTCAAGATAACTTATATCTGAATTTATTTTCTACTTCAAAATTCTTGTTCACAGTTGCATCTAGAGACTACTTTTCTAAAATATTTGCAATGGTTCTCTGGCTTATGTAAAGTAACAAATGGTTACATTAATTAATTTGTCACATTAGCATAAGTTATCAGCTGAGTAATATACCATACCTTTATTCCAATTCATTGTAATTAAAAAACTGACCTTCTTCATTCTACATTCAGAGTGATGCTCTTTGCAAAAGGAGTGGGTTAACATTAGAGGCAGCATTAGGTTCAGACACTGACTCTGTTCACCACTAACCCTTGGGAATTAGTTAATGATATGCAGTTGTTAGGCTGAAAATTATTTCATCTGTTAGTACAAGTGTTCTATAGCTCTTCTTAATTACAGTCAATCACAATTATCTCTTATCTGTGTTACTAATCAGATTTGCTGGTCCTGGTTGTCCAATGATACATCAATCTCTGTTAATTATCAGAGCACCTGCCTAAGTTGCATGGTCTTCAAAGTATCAGAGCTTGTAGTTCAGAGTCAGCCTTTGTTTAGAGAAGATGGCAATAAAGATCTAACCATAATCAACAATTTCATGTGCATGACTCCCCTACACCTGTGTAAAAGTGTGCAATAAATAACAGAATGGAACTTACTATTTAGTAAAGGCACACAAGTAAATAAGGAGAAAAAGCTACCAGAACCATATTGCTTGAATTTATTTTAAGCCAGTATGTCAGGCATAACCTCTTACATATAGAACCATGTCTAATATGATTATCATACCAAAATGAATTTTAAGCCAAAAAACATTCAGCCCTCAGCCCCTCACAAGTTTTGTGTACCCATTCTCTCTCTCTCTCTCTCTCTCTCTCTCTCTCTCTCTCTCTCTCTCTCTCTCTCTCTCTCTCTCTCTCTCATATACTGATATATGCTCCAGTATAAACTATATGTGTAGTACTCAAAGCTATGATGCTGTCATTATTATTTTTTCAAACTGTATGAAATTTTCTGCATCAGTGTGCTTCCAGCAAACATGCTTGTAAGTATAACATCTTACTACAATAAACGATTTTGTATAGTAACAATATAGTACTTTTGATTGGTTCCATTTATTTATAGCATCTATATGTAGCAAACAGTATCTTTTCCTGTAAACAGTGCTGATGTTATAAACTATCATAAAAACTAGGTTTAAGATTTTGTCTTGTCAGTTTTGAAAAAAAATCATAGATCACCTCTCTATCCAGGTGTAAAAATTATATGAAAATACATTCCAAGAAGGTCAATCTCATGATGGCTTATAACTATGTTTAAATATGTGGTCTTTCTGATGCATTGAACATTGAACAGAAACCTAATCTCAACGTCCTCTAATCTGTCAATCTTGCACCCAAATAAAATTCCATTCAAAATGTTTTGGTTCTTGTGGTGGCTACTTTATGCCATATTTATTAGTATTGTGTTGATTACCCGGAATGACTGCTGATCATTCCGATATTAATGGTAACCATTTACAAAAATTGGTAACCAGTTACCCCCAACCTTACTTCATAACACTTAAAACATATTTATCTAGCCATACAAATTTTACATAAAAATTTAAAATTTGCATAAAATGTCACACTCACAGTCTGGATTGCTTCAAAAGCAAGCTTTAAACATGAATTGAAGCAATCTGACTAATATATCTACCATGGATTTAGCCAAATGCTATATATGTCCCATTGTCTGCTATTCTTAGATATGATACAGAGTAATATTAATACCATCTTTGCAGACATACTTTATGCAATAGTATGTAGTAATATATCTTAAGGTTTGTGTGTCTAAGTCATTTTAAAACTAGACATGCACAAGTTTTATAACTTGGCAGTTTTATAACTTGGCAGTGATTCTGGAAATCATGATATCATTGATTCTGATTATTGCATGCAATGGTGGCAAACTAATTAAAAGTATTATACATGCCTGAACTTCATGCAAACACAAGAGGAAGCTACATCTGTGTCAGTAGAAACAACATATATGTTTTATTTGATTTTAGAAATTGAATTTGCTGTAATTCTCACCAGTACACAGTAAATACATGCTTTGTAGACTGCAATTCACCATTGATTGTTTTCTCATGAATTATGGGCAACCAGTTTAGAATTTACTGCAATGCGACTTTTACTTTTGGTGCAATGTGACTCACTCTTTACTGCAATGTGACTTTTGCTCTTAGTGCAGTGTGACTGTCATTCTTTACTGCAATGTGACTTTTGCTCTTGGTGCAATGTGACTGTTACTATTTACTGCAAAGTGACTGTTACTCTTGGTGCAATGTGACTGTCACTCTTTACTGCAATATGACTCTCACTCTTGGTGCAATGTGACTGTCACTCTTTACTGCAAAGTGACTGTTACTCTTGGTGCAATGTGACTCATTCTTTAATGCAATGTGATTGTCACTCTTGGTGCAATGTGACTCACTCTTTACTGCAATGTGACTCACTCTTGGTGCAATGTGACTCACTCTTTACTGCAATGTGACTGTCACTCTTCGTGCAATGTGACTGTCACTCTTTTCTGCAAAGTGACTGTTACTCTTGGTGCAATGTGACTCACTCTTTACTGCAATGTGACAGTCGCTCTTGGTGCAATGTGACTCACTCTTTACTGCAAAATGACTGTTACTCTTGGTTCAGTGTGACTGTCACTCTTGGTGCAATGTGACTGTCACTCTTTACTGCAATGTGACTATCACTCTTGGTGCAGTGTGACTGTCACTCTTGGTACAATGTGACTGTCACTTTTGGCAGATACACATTCCTGGTCATAAATTTACTTAAAATAGCTATCATTTATATATGAAAATTACAAAATTCATTGAATGTATGCTCTTTGTAGCATTCTTGAATAAAAACGAAAAGAAAAACTGAAACAAGAAAATCAGTGGCAATATCACATATTCATAGCTCCATATCTTCTAAGGATAACCATCTTTATTATGCTTTAAATAGATTTGTATATCTGTATATTAATACAGAAATCATTGTGTCCATTAAATCCTAAGTTCATCAAACTGAGACTGAATTTCAGCCAAAACTTGATAAAATATAACCATTGTGTACACTTTTCCAAGGACAATCAAGTTTCAAACTTCCTTGCAGGTTTTATCAGGAATATATTGAGTATGTTCGTACTATGAGGAATCACTAACAAAAATAACACCCAAATGAGCATATTTAGTAATTCTTTGCATGTTTGTTTCAGCCATGTATTAATATTTGGTTAGTTTGAGTACCCATTTCATGATACTGTATTGGATTTAATTCAGTCTTCTATGAATTCAATGTGACCAACTAAATTTGAGACCATTTCTATATCCTTACACATTAGCTGAGTTTAGGTTTCAAAACAGTGATTTTCTTTTATTTAGGAAGGAGAAAATTTTCAGATAAAATCGACTGAAATGAAATGGCTAAGTATAGTGGATTGGGCTATCTCTATACTAAATTAAAGTTGCTCCTAAACAGCTATGTTATAATTGGGTGATCTTTATATTCCTGCAGCTACTACCTTCTTACCTGTATTGTTTAGTTCTATCTATGAACATTCAAGGTCAGAAATCTCCAAGTCACACTGTAGAACAGTATAAATGTTTTTTTAATACTTGATTCACACTCAAGTGTAACCTTTCCTTCCTGTATTTCATCATTTAGAACAGCGGTTCTCAACCTTTCTAGTGCCGCGACCCTTTTAATGCAATTCCAAATGTTGTGGCAACCCAACCGTAAATTTTTTTTCGTTCATAACTGTAAAAATGTATATTTCCGATGGTCGTAAGCGACCCCTGGCAAATTGTTGTTCTACCCCTGACGGGGTCGCGACCCACAGGTTGAGAACCGCTGATTTAGAATACTATGCTTAAACCACATCTCAGCAAAAAATCACTACATTAGTCATAAAAAAGAAAATGTGTGTTTCTGGTCGGCCGACAATCTGTTTTTTGTTGCTGACCCTAGCACTCCCACACCCGCAGATTAAGAAAAAGAAATTAATTATTTTATAATCCCAAAATTTATTTGTGCATCTAATTGAGCTGGTTAGCAAAGTATTTGAAGTGTTGAAGTGCTTAGTAGTCATTATATATACTAGTCATTTTAATATATATATATATATTTAAAAACAGTGCAATAGTAAATATACTTTTTGGACCTCAGACATTTCCCAGTATCAATTTTCTTGTGCTTTTTATGGCGCTTTCAACACATTATTGGCTAAATCATGCTGAGGAAATTGGAGCTAAGTAATTTTCCCAAGGACACACCATGACAGGTAACCCAGGCTGGCATAGGCCAGTATCAAACCTGAATATCTTGGATTATAGTCCTACACTATGCCAACTAAGCTTTCTCTGTGTATCAAATCACTGTTATGTCATAGACTGTATACATTAAAGTACATAATATTAAAATAATTTCAACATGTTTGCAAATTGGGCTTAGGATATATCCATGTTAGCAAAAATAGGATCCAAATAAAAATACATTATTATGACAATAAAAAAAAACATTACTGGTAAAGAATGACTTAAGTAAAAATAAGTTTATGTGCATCAGATCAAATAACCAAATAAATAGTAGGCAACTTTTGGCATTACAATGTTCTGATCATGTGTTGTATGCATCAGTGAAGGTTGATTTGCACAAATGTGATACAACTTTAAATGCAAACAATTCTAACAGAACAATTTTGGAAAACAGAAATATTATTAATGTTGAGAAATTGCACTTATTTCATGTTAACATTTTTTATGACACCACTGCCATAGCAGAATGGGACATTTTTTTAATTATTCCTTAAACATAGGCAGCAGTGGGTAAGGGAACCATCTGACTGACTACCTCATATTTCATTATAAGCAAATTACTTTATAGGGAATATTGGTTAACACTACTATTTAGCATTATATTCTAAGCCCAATACAGAACTTAATATTGGCTACTTTACAGAGAGAAAAAGAAAGAGGGAGACAAATATGTCAGCAGTCTCTTAAGGAGAGAGAGTGCAAATAAAAGAATAGAGTGCGAGTAGAAAAAAGAACATATATTTATTGTAAGCATTTTTTTACATGTACACATATTTAGTATACACACATATATATAAACACAAATACTTAGACATATACACATATATGCATGTTATCACTAGATTCAACATTTGCTTGTTATTACAAGTTTTATACTGTTGTCAATATTTGCATTTTGTTACTATTTTAAATGAATATTTTCTCTTATTACCAATCTCCTATGAGACAAATAGCACTTTAAAAATTTACTGCATTATTATCTTTGAAATTACTCTACTGATGTGTATATACAACTGCTACGTGTTTCTTTTCCTTTCAACAAAAGCATTAAATAAACATGGCCATACCGACAACTGTAAAAGTAATTATTTAACTTCGCTAAATTTGCTTTCATAATTAAGCTGACCATACAATCTAACTCTATAGAGAATGCAACACATGTACCTACATACATAAAATAAGATGTATTCCAATCTAAATGATATTCTTCACAGTACCATATTGTACTTCCAGTTATATTTTATATAATAAAGACTTTATTTAGAGAAGGCAACTCAGTTAGGTACAGAACTAATCTATCTTGAGGCATTCTATCTGCTATGTACAATATATACAGTATATACAACATGATGTGAAAAGTCTGGCTTGACACTAAATAATTAAGTACTTGTAAAATTCAAAGTATCAAGCCTGGAACACATGCACAGGCATCTGTGTAAACATAAACATATATAAAACATAAAATATCATCCTGCATTGAAAAACTCAGCTATGAAAATGATGCAAAATTACAGAAAAGCAGGCAGTATATTTTTTGGTACTAGAACTGTAAATTTTTAAAGATTTCATCCATTTAAGACATCGATTATGAAAAGAAGAAATGCTAGGAGCAAGCCTTATGTCACTGGGAATGTTGTTCTATACCAGTGGACCAGTATATTGAAAACTTTTTTTAAACAATTTCTTCTTTGGCCTTGGTATATTGTAATTTTTTCTTCTAATGAAGCTTAAATTTGGAGTACCATCAGCATCTCTTTTGGTGAAAGATATTGCTTAGATAGACAGGAATGGCTTTTCTGAAGACTTTATACATCAATTTGGCCTTTCTAAAAAATATTATTTCATGTATTTTCAAAAACTTTATATTATTTTATTGCATCCTAAAAATTGTCTATACATTGATCTAGAATTAAATGGCAAGCCCTCTTAAAAGTGCTGTTATGTTTGAATTAGAGGTATTACCCCAAATTACATTACAGTATTCCAGATATGGCTGAATATAACTTTTATAAAAGATGACCCTATATTGACGAGGAATGTATGTTTTGATTTTCCTCAGTAGCCAAAGATAAGAATTAACCTTTTTGAAATGTGTTTAATGTGAATAGACCAAATAAGATTGTTACCTATGAATACACCAAGAATTCTATTTTGAGAGGTCATATTTAGGCTCACATTGTCAAATAGAACCTGGAGTTTGTCACTATCTAGCTTGCTCAGTTTTGTTGTGTTGTAACTAGTAGGGCTTTTGTTTTTCTGTATTCATGATCATACTATTTTCCTTGCACCATACCTGAAGTCTGTTGAGAGCATCTTGTAAGTTATTTTCAAGTACTGTTTTGGTTTTACCAGTCTCAGACAGTGTAGTATCATCTGCATAGAGGTCAATGGAAGAACTTGAAGTTCCAATCTTAAGAGGTAAATCGTTGATAAATAGAATGAATAATAAAGGTCCAATGATAGAGCCTTGTGGTACTCTACATGTAATATTTTTAACTTTCAGATAGTTGTTCATTTAAAAAAAATATTTTGCACTCTATCGGTTAAGTAAGAAGTAAACCAGTTTAGGTAGTTTTTCACTGCATTGATTATATAAATACACATTGTTTTTTTCACTATTTATACAGAGTCCTAAAAATGTACAATATTAGCAGATAACATCTAGTTTTCACTTAAGGGATTTCTTAAAGTCATCCAGGGTAAGAGTGGTGTCATCTGCATACTGTGAAACTATATTGTTATTTGTTTATAAGTGTATACCTGTGATTCTGAGCTGAAATATTTTAAAACTATCTTGTTGCCATTTACATCTGCTTTTACTCTGTGTATTGCAAACTGAAAGTTATTGTTCAGTAAAAAAAAATTATTCAAATTATTCCCCTGAATTGGATGCAACAGAATTGAAGATACATTCATAACCCCAACATGATCTAATATATGTCTCCCATTGTTTTATAATATGCGAATCTTGCAATAGATATATTAAGTATTACCTTATTTTTCTTGCCATCCCTTCTTTTAACTGGGTTACCCAAACCCATGAAGGCATTTCTCAAGAATTCATCCATTTTCCATATTTTAAAATCAATGATATTTGACATTGCTAAGCACTTTACTTCTAGTATTTGCAGAGACAATCTTCTCCAAAACTGCAATAGTGAACATTTGATTTGTTATTCTTTGGTTACATATAAAACAAAGGTTCATACTGTCAATAAGATAATGAGAAAAGAGGAAAGAGAAGAAGTAAACAAAGTGACAGGTGAAATCTAAAACACAAATTGTCAATGTTGTTAAGAGAACTATCTTAAATGTTGCAGAAATATTTTTAAAATGGTAAAACCAATGCCCTGTAATTCAATAAGAGTATTGTTGTGACTATTGTTTTGTCACTTATCTTTTAACTTTGCTTTTTATTTTTACTTTTTATCTAAAATATCTACAGCAATGAAAATGATGCAGCCTGTGTAGTCTGCTTCATTGCTGTTCATATGGTATTAGCAAAAAATCTTTTGCTTTTGTCTTTCCAATGGATACCCTTCACCAACCTCCAACACCACCCACAAGATATTGTAGATGGCAAATTTCTTAACTTAAGGCTATGGCATGACTTTTGTTTAGATATTATAATTAAAGATATGGATATATTTGTTAATTAGGTCTTTTAGGTTTGTATTATTCCTGAAATTGATGTGAGGCATGTACACCTCATATAATCTCTGCACAGTATTTAGCCAATGAAATACCAATAGTCCGCTAGGAAGCACAGCTAGCTAGCTATAGCAACATACATGTTGGTTCAAGGCAAGTAGAATATCTCAAAACTGCATGGATGACAAATATTTTGACTTACATCTAGCTATTAAGTAGACAATGTTTTGCGCATTTACCCAGGGAATGGGCTAGTGTTTGCACTGTGAGCATCATGTGCTTTCAAAAATGGCAGGCCTTCGAACATGAAAAATGCATGTAAAAATTTGGGGGTGGGGTGCAACAACTTTTTATTCTGCGAACTTCCATTGACTGATTAGGCCAAGTGAGTGATATTCTTATGTTTTGCTTTATTAAGCCTATCCAAAATCATAGACCTTTTTGACCTCGTGTATTGTTTATTGTTTAAAAATTTTATTTGACAGATGTATGCAACATTAAATTTGATCATACAAACTGTCCCTTGCACCCTAAGACCAGTTTTCGTACTACATGATCCACATCATAGATGTGAATTTTAGATGCTCTCCAACCCGGCAGTAAGCCTTTAGATGATTTGGTTTTCTAACTCTCCTTGTAAGTACACAAGCTAGAACTCCAGTTATACTAAATAATAATTGCTAAAAATAGGTAATTTGGAAACATCCTTTACAGTTTTGCATGGTTAACAATAGTTATCTTCCTTGTCAAGATAGAAAGAAGGTTAAATGTGCAAGTGTGTGTGATTTGGATTTTTAACATAGTTTTAAAAAAATTCAGTAATATCGCTATGATGTCTGAAGTGTAGCAGTTTATAGTGATGTATAGCACTGGGGTATCAAGCCGCAAACATGTAGCTTGATGTCCCACCCAGTCACATGATCCTGACAATAGGCTGACCAATCCTAACACTAACCTCATAATGCAGAGTGCGAGATAGCTGTTAGTACCATTGTTAAAAGTGTTTGGTATGACTCGGCCAGGGTTCAAACCCGCAACCTCATTCATCCGAGGTGGATGGGTTAGATAGGAAAAAAGTTATTTTACAAACAATTTAATTAAGTTAAATATCGAACATCAGACGAACATTGTAGGAAAGGAACACTTCCAAATATTAAATTTTAAAAAAGTTATATTTATAAGTTTTGCTTACATACTTGGTCAGTGGTCTTTTAGTTTTGAGAGGTTTGATCTCATCCAGAATCTGAGGTTTTTCATTATTCATTTTTCCCAATATTCTTCTATTACAAAAACAACAGTTTCCAAAGATTCATGTTTTACTTTTACCATGAAGTCATGTGTTGCTTTCATTATATCTTCCATTATCACATAGTTTAAGTCCTTAAAAATCTTCCTTGTGCATTTTAAAAAAAAATTTTGCTTGTGTCCTTCAGGAAATTTATGTCATATATCAGTATGCCCATTCCAAATCCACTTTAGTGTGATGGCAAAAAAAATTTCAACTAAGAATCATAAAATTATATACATAAATAAATTATTTAGATCACCAGGATATTACAGCAGTCTTTGAAATGCTTTCATACTTTCTTTTAACTTTTTGGAGGGGCCCCAAGTGGCCGAGTGGTCTAATGCGCTCTCCGTTGCCATCTCATCTCTGTCTGTGTGGGTTCGAGTCTAGGATTCGGCCAATGTGGGTATGTTAGAAAGCTTGCAAGTAGCTTATCATGGGTCGGTGGTTCTCCCCAGGGTTTTCCCAGGTTATTCCTCCACCATTAATACTGGCCTCCATGCATAGCATATCGTGTGCTGAAAAATGGTGTTAAACCCCACAATAACAACAACAACAACAACTTTTTGGATGTTGAACTTTCGATTACAAAAATTCTTACCTCTCAATTAGCAGTCACCTCCTAACATTTTCACATGATTAGCTTATTCTTAAATAAATATAAACTCATCATTGGCAGTAAATTGTTCAACAAAAGTTATCAAAAGGGATTATTATTATTATTATTATTATTATTATTATTATTATTATTATTATTATTATTATTATTATTATGTCATCTATGTGCAACAAATTGTTTTCCAGCAGTAACAACATAGACACTTCTAAGCCATCATGGTCAGATAATGCTATTGTGTTTCAATATATTTAGATAATTATATCTGTAGAAGAGAGCAAATGGATTAGTGTATTTCAGATTAAAGATGAAGAGCATACACCAAGCTATCACTGTAAACATCTGATCCATGCACTCTAGTTACTGAGGAATTCGCTAATTGTGAGCCCATACTTGTTTAGCAAGCTGGTGATGGTAGTAAAACACAGTCAGATGCACAGCAGGTGTTAACTACCAATTAGGCCTTTATACATTCTTATCTGACAAAACAGAGAGAGAGAGAGAGAGAGAGAGAGAGAGAGAGAGAGAGAGAGAGAGATTTTTATTTCCTACAAGGTAATTTGCTTAACAGAAGGGCAGGCTAGGTTAGCAAGTTTTTTTGGGTGGTTGGGGGGGGGGGCAGTGGTCACAAAAACATCACTAGTTCCCCAGCAGGAGTGTGTGAAAAACCACTCTAGTTGAAATATATTCTTAATTATGAGAGAGAGAGAGAGAGAGAGAGAGAGAGAGAGAGAGAGAGAGAGAGAGAGAGAGAGAGAGAGAGAGAGAGATTCATTAAGATGTAAAACCAAGAGTAGTTTCTGATTGAATAAATATAACTATGTCCAGACTTGGAAATGTTACTGTTTTCCCAAAAAAACAGAAAGTAAATCGACTTGTTCCCTTGAGTATTTTGATGAAAATTTAGGGATTATACGATCCTAGATACATGGATGGGTTGATTTATTAATAATATTGCACATGTCCTCCAAACTGTTCAAGTCTCTAGACTTAGAAGTTTAGGATATTATTGGAGATGGTCTACATATGTGTATAATAGTTTTATAAACCAACCCCGACTATTAGAGCTTGATATTGAGCTTGGAAGCTGTTTCAAAAAAAAAGTAAAATTAAGCTCAATTAGATCTAAGAGCACCCACATGAATTTGCACAAATCTGAAGAGTGGCTTATCTCATCAGTAACAATTATTAGCAAATTAAAGTCACTCATACATACATACATACATACATACATACATACATACATACATACATTTTGCTATGTATATCTGATTTAATATATCTTTTAATTTAATTGTTTGTTTGTCAGTTTTCAATTTTTTAATCTGTTACATGCAATTATAATATAAATTTATTCACTGGAGATGATATTTTTCCAAAAAATCAGTTGACCTGAATCATTCTTTTTGTAAACAGGTGTAGGCTTGGATCCTAACCTTGATTCAAAATTGGTAGCAGCCACATAAATAAGTTCTATTTTTATTTTAAAATGATTGGTTGTTGTGAAGGTCATGATGGGACTACATGATTTAAGATGTAAACAATTTTTTTTATTCTTGGAGTAAAATCATTCGTCTAATCAAGGCCATATTCTGTGTACATGTTTTATATGTAAACACGATCACGTGTCCTCCCTCTTCTGATTTCGCAACTTGGGTGATTTTCAAAACTGCATCTTAGAATACGATATAACCTTTGTTTTAGAGAAATATTCTCAGTTTCTGGCTTTTACACATGGAATCAAGTTGTTTTCTTTTGTTTTAGCCAGATTTTGACTTATAATTATCTTCAGATCATTTGGATTTCAAAAGGATTAATTCTTTTTCTCTGGAAATATTTGAAGAGTGCTCATATAGAATTTTTGGAAAGACATTGCTTACAAATTTTATTCGGATTTCAAACACCGGAACTGTAAATGACCACACTGTACAGACTACAGCATATGTCATCGTCATCCATCATGGATTTTCCATCAGGACTCGAACTTGAATTCATTAGAACATTTTGTTATTAGGACTTTTGTAATTTAATTCATGGATTATTCTTGGATTATTTTTGGATTTGATTCTTGAAACTGTAAGTTCTTATTTTTTCATTTTTACAGAATTTTTCCACGGATATAAATTATTTGTTAAATTATACAAAGCTTTTTGTTTTCACTTTTTCTGTGTTACTGTTTATTCGAGCCTAAACATGTAACAATACATACATACATACATACATACATACATACATACATACATACATACTCAAAGTTCTTGTCCATATGATGTAATCATTATTCTGTAGGACAGAAATGCAAGCCTATTTCTGTCTACATCCATTGTAATAAGTATACCACCTTTAAATATACTTTAATCAGAGTGCATGCAAGGAAATTGATTGTTTCAAGAATGAAGGAAAGCATAATATCCCCCACCCACTTGTATTATGGAGAAACCTGGGGTTTGGTAAAGTTATTTTATAATTACTTCAAATAGAAGGACAAATCCCTTGTGTGAAAAGATCAAAGTTGACAGCTGTTGATAGCAGTTGCAGAGAATGGCAGTGCAGTTTTTTGACTGACATAGCAAGGGGAGGGGGGGGGGTTGTTGAACTACAATTGTAAAATTTGCTAGCATCTGAGATCTGATGGTTGGAGTATCAAACTAAATGTCAGCACCTGTTGGGCATTGAATGGGATCCCAATGGCTCTCTAATTAATGTAGAAATGTTTTGACAGGAGAGAGTCCAATCACTAACATTAGCTATGCTAGATGTTGTTCATGTAATGCCAATGCTTTGTATTATAACTGTTAATATCTAGCAGTAAAAGTAAACATATGGCTTATTAAAGGTGATAGTATTATAAGCTGCCTGAAGTATATCCTTGAATGAATTGCCATATAAAACTGAAATGGCCAGTGAAACAGACTTTGCCTTTGATCAACTTGGCAATTCTATGGAAAAAAATTATGACAATGCTTTAGGAACCTCATTAATGGACAATAATGTGTGGCAGGATAATGATATATCCAAAAGTATTGAAGTTCTGGGTACATCACTTATTGACAAATTGGGAAGTTCTTTGAAAGAAGATCAGTCAAAAAGTCACGATGCTTCAGATATATCAGTTGCAGAGGAATCCATCACTTTTCAAGATGATAACATGACAAAGAAAGATGATGTTGATGCATTTGGATCATCAATAATGTCTACAAAACCAGCAGATTCAAACAGTTGCTTCCTGGATAGCCAGATGGAAAACCCATCATTTACTGAAAGGACCAAGGTATGTAGCATCTTAAATGTTATACCACAAAATATTTATAAACCTTAAAATAAATGCAATGTATTTGTGGATTCTATATTTTCTGCTTGTAATTAATTGTAATATCTACCATTTTTTTCTCAGATGTAGGAGTTAGCAATTACATTATTTTATATGATTCTTCAATATCCTACTTCCCATTAAAAACACAAGTGGAGAAAAGGTAAAAAGAAGATTGTGACAAGTATGCCCAGTTGTGAAACAAGTATGTATATCTAGTAGAAGATGCACCAATATAAGTACAACAGAAACGTAATAGTTATGCCTGGAATATTAATATGAAAAATTAAGTAAAATAAATCTGAATGCTGATGGTAATATTATTGCTCCCCACCAACTACCATTTCAAATCAGAAGCAAACATAATTTAAACTACTTCCTAGAGATATGACCTAAGTAGCTTTTCTATGATTAAACATGTTAAATGTGTTTTATTTTAATAATATAAGCAAATATTGCAATATCTGTAGTAGTTAAGCTAAATATAATAATGGGAATTTTAAATTATTGAAGATCATTGATTCAGATATTGATAGTATATGGTTAGAATACTTGTATGAGATGCGTTTGGTGGATCAAAGTAGTATTAACAAAATTTCCATGCTAGTGTCTGCAATGTTTTCAAATAAACTATTTTGTCTTTTCAGAAAATTGATAAGGAAAACACTGTATTAGTGGAGACAATGACTCTCTGTGTAGGCTATATGTTGAAAAGAGATCAATGGAAGAGCAGAACAGAATTTATATGAAACTCAAACAATCTCCTAATGAAAGAATTACAAAATATCTGCCCTATATGGAAGAACTACCAGAAATAACAGCAAGAGATGCTACTGACATTTTAATTCTATTAAATGAGAAAGAAATTGTGCCTTACATTAGTGTTGAAAATATCTATATTTTATAATGATTAAAATATTGTGTACAAGTACTTCAATATACTGAATATCTTGTATAAGTAGTACCTTCAACAATTTCATCTAGACTGTATTATTACTGGCCATACTATTAAACCAGGCTTGGTGATGAGAGCTTCAGAACAATGCAGTCTCCTTGGAACAGCATTATTACAAAAGGATTTCAAGTTTATCAATGTAGAAATGCAGCAAGTAGCATTATGGCATGGGTTTAAACTTCAGCTTTATAGTAATAATACCTACTAATGGTTTTGCAGATTAAAACAATGGTACTCAAGAATGACCTTACAAATATGGTGATATTACTGCAAGAGTTTTGATATAACAAAGTAGTAAAGAATTATTATCAAATAACATCATTACAACAAGGCTGTCAGGAGTAACAATATAGTAATATTATCACATTAACTAAAAACATGAATGCATATCAGTAAACTTCATCTCTGTAGCAGTATTACTATATTTACCATATATGTTAGGACAACATATTTGTTGGGACACCATAAATTAATTTTTGAAGTAATTTCTTTGTGCACTGTATGTTCTGGAGCACATAGTGTTTTTTTAGTAGTAAGTTTTGGGACAACTTATAAATCATTCCAAAATTACATGTCGGAAAACACACTCCAACTTTAATGTTATTGTAAAAAATATAAAACTGTGCAATTGAGATAAAACTCTCTAGTCCACTGCATCATCATTTCATCTACACAACCCTTCTCCTGCACATGTATGATCCATTAATTCGGTATATGAATATTTGTTAACCTTTCTCATGTCGTGAATAATTATCGTTGGAGGCAACACATCTCTTGAAGTGGAAACTGTAAGGACCAAAGTCAGATTTTTTTATCAATCTGCACCAGTTATGCTAATTCTCACACATTTAACCCCCATTTTATCATCAGTCCATCAAGATCAAAGTACACTACAGATTCATCCATGTTAATCTCCATATTGTCTGCAAATTATGTAGTATTGCTACTACATCAGTTGTAGTTTTGTTACTACATCAGATTTTGGAGATCAAAAAATTATTGCCTGAACATAGGGTAATGTTACTACATGGGTTTGGGGGGGGGGATAGCTTTGTAGTATTAATACTACATCAGTTGTAGTATTGTTACTACATCAGGTTTTAGAGATCATAAAATTAGTGCCTGAATATAGGGTAATGTTACTACATGGGTTTGGGGGATAGCTTTGTAGTATTAATACTACATCAGTTGTAGTATTGTTACTACATCGGGTTTTGGAGATCATAAAATTATTGCCTGAACATAGAGTAATGTTACTACATGGGTTTGGGGGGATAGCTTTGTAGTATTAATACTACATCAGTTGTAGTATTGTTACTACATCAGGTTTTGGAGATCATAAAATTATTGCCTGAACATAGGGTAATGTTACTACATGGGTTTGGGGGGATAGCTTTGTAGTATTAATACTACATCAGTTGTAGTATTGTTACTACATCAGGTTTTGGAGATCATAAAATTAGTGCCTGAACATAGAGTAATGTTACTACATGGGTTTGGGGGGATAGCTTTGTAGTATTAATACTACATCAGTTGTAGTATTGTTACTACATCAGGTTTTGGAGATCATAAAATTAGTGCCTGAACATAGAGTAATGTTACTACATGGGTTTGGGTGGATATCTTTGTAGTATTAATACTACATCAGTTGTAGTATTGTTACTACATCAGGTATTGGAGATCATAAAATTATTGCCTGAACATAGGGTAATGTTACTACATGGGTTTGGGGGGGATAGCTTTGTAGTATTAATACTACATCAGTTGTAGTATTGTTACTACATCAGGTTTTGGAGATCATAAAATTATTGCCTGAACATAGGGTAATGTTACTACATGGGTTTGGGGGGGATATCTTTGTAGTATTAATACTACATCAGTTGTAGTATTGTTACTACATCAGGTTTTGGAGATCATAAAATTAGTGCCTGAACATAGGGTAATGTTAATACAAGGGTTTGGGGGATAGCTTTGTAGTATTAATACTACATCAGTTGTAGTATTGTTACTACATCAGGTTTTGGAGATCATAAAATTAGTGCCTGAACATAGGGTAATGTTACTACATGGGTTTAGGGGGATAGCTTTGTAGTATTAATACTACATCAATTGTAGTATTGTTACTATAGCCAAATTCCTTTAAAAAGGACAAGCAAGCAATTCCTTTTTTATTCTGACAGCCATTAATTGTCTTTTCTGTGAGTACTTAGGATGTGCTCCTTAAACATTTTCTCGCGTATGCCCTCATACGTTAGCACGCAACTCATAGCGCCGTAGTAACGCTTTCTTCAGAGCGCTGTAGTCGTCAATCTCTTCCGGTGTCATATTGTGGTAGACATCTTTCGCGGCTCCCTGTTAGAATGCTCAGACAGTGATAGCTCACTGGTCTCTGGGTATCTGATGAACTAGTGCCAGCTTTTCGAACTGTGTCAAAAATTTGTCAACAATTTCGTCCATGTCATTGAGCATGGACATGGTTATCTGTATTGGTCGTCTGTCTTCACATCGTGTACTTGCGGCCCCTGAACGTTCATTCAGAAATTCACCCCTCCTAAATTCGACTTCGATCCTCAGTCTCTCCATGGCTAACATATGTTCGCGTTCTATAGCTTTCTCCTTGGTCTGCAATATGGCTAGTTCAAGCTCTTTCTCTCGTTCAGCTGCTATTCTGTTTTTATCTTTCTCGCGTTCAGCTTCTTGTCTGTATTTCTCTCTTTCTCGTTTCTTGTGTTCCCTAACCCTTCGTTCGACAAATTCAGTTAACTAGGCCCCGTCAAACCCTAATGTGTCTTTACCAATTGATTTAAACTCCTTAACTAATTGTCTGGCTCTCGCCATCCTGACCTTATGAGAAATACGTCCCTTGCTTACACTCAAAGTTTATTGTCCTTTTTGAAAATAGACCTGCAACGTATATTTTGCTTTTCTAGTATAACCTGGCCCAATTCAGTCGGGTCCTTTACCAAACATCAATAAACAAACGGCACTACTCAGCGGGAAACCCTTCCAAAATTAGTGCAGCGCTTATCCACTAACGCGACGTAATTTATTACTGTGGGGTTTTGCCTAAATAACTCCTCTCGCAAGAGAATACGTAGGTAATACACATGCACAATATTTATGTATATACAAATAGCAGCCAATGACTCGATTCACTCTGATCCTTCTTCTTAAAATAATAAAGAAATGTTTGCTGTCTCTGTAATGCCTGTGTTCAATATATGCTCAGATTCCTTTCCCCGAATAAAACGTTATAAAATCCCGGACGAAAGCGCCCACTGTCACGGGGTGGTGTGGTGTTTGCTTGGTTGGGGGTGTATAAATATAATAATAAATATACTATAACCCACCCCTTTTGGAACTCGATATCTAGGAGATGACCACTCTCGATATAATTACTCCTGTTCGAGTAAATATAAGTGGTGAAACTTATAGATGGAAATAGATATGGAGATCTGAGCAGATATATTGAACAAACAAATACGAATGAATTAATATTTTCACATGTTTTTATACAAGATTTCACTCCATGTCATGCGACGCTTGCCTCTGTATAAACAGAAAGTTGAAGCAAGGAAAACGACCATGTTTGTGAATCTGAACAAAATATAGAATTATAACTCTGTGGTCTTAAATAAGTAACAAGATAGAAAACCAACAAGTTTTACAAGATTGAAAATATATTTTATTCCCTAAAATACACAGTAATAAACAAAAATAATTTGCAGTATGGTTAATAAAATCCTAAACAGTCCTAAATGTTCCATTATATCCAAAACCATCCAGTAATCATCATGAATTCCAGTGTTATTCCGAATGATGTATTGGCATGATGTACTAACAGTACAGGTGAATTACAATGACATAACCCCAAGATGTATTTTAAATGAATGCCCAGTAAATTCCGTAATTGGCTGAATGACTTTCATGTTGGATGTTTCCCACTTCGAATTTCGTATTATCCAGTAAACAGTTCTTAAGCTAATACCCAATATAGAAAGATTCATAATATTAAATGTTGATTGTCAACAAGGTCATATGGGCCACACTAACTAATCAAGAATGAAGCCAACACAGATTTTCCGAACACATGTAATGAAGCTAGATCACGTGATATTTACTTTGGATTAGTAGTGCAACTCAACCTTGAAACTCTATGAATCAACTTACTATAAATGCAGAATTACTCACCTTTAAAGTCTGAACTTACGACTGATAGAATAATTAGTCAAAATGGTATTGACTAAATAACCATTACAAACTATATAAATGAAAAAATACACATAATATAGATACACATAACTTTCAGACATAGATATTATTGTTTTTGAAGATATCTGACTCCTTATTGTTTTGTTCTTTTACAATGTTTCGTCTATTTTACAATCTTGACAATGTTCAGTATAAAATATAATATATATGCAACATAACTCGATCTGGATTGTTTTGCGACCATATAGGGTAAATACATTATAATACGTCAATACCTTAACTTATTGCAAACTATTATTTTATCCCAAACCTACCGTGTTCTCAGATAGCTGATTATTTTTTTAAATTTTATAATAGCACCAACGAATAAATGCTGGAATGCTCTTAAAACATAGGTGAACTTACAAGGAAAGATGGGATTTTTAAACTGAAGAGTGCATTCAATGCTTTGTTTCTGAAGCAAGTTTAGGACATAATAAAATGGATATATCTTTTATGGAAATTGTGCCACCTTATTAAAACTAAAATGCGTATTAATTTCATTTATCCGTCAAAAATTTAGTTATCATTATTTCTACTCCCAAAAGAGTTAAATGTTAAGTACCAAGTCAGATAACATATGTACATCTGGCAGTCTGTTAAAATTAGACATATATAATGTTAAAATAATTAGATAAACTTCGAAACCGCGATATATACTTCAAGCGTGTACTTATAGCGATATTAAGAATCGCATGATTTAAGACTAATACATTCCACCGAAATGATTATTTATTTTTCAGCACATAATGACACATCTAAACGGCACCATCACCTTGCCTTTTAAACTATAACTTGTTTACCTTCACCTAGAGTAATTTTATCTAATGTAAATACCGCCCCTTATTTTCAACATCTTTTCATCTGTACCCATTAACATCATTTACATCTCCCGTTGATTGGGGAACTTCATATTTTACTGTTACTAACACCTTACCATTTTACTTTGAACTATCTGGTTTTTAATATCGCTGATCGATATTAACCCTTTTAGTATTTTTAAACATGCACATATAGCCTTATAGTAAGACCTATTAAATAGCCTAAAAGTGCTGATGCGCCGTTAAAAAAACAACGAATCACAATCCCATCACGACTTAGCAGGAATCACCAAAAGTTGACACAAATGAATAGGTGTTATATGCACTCGTGCGTAGCATACACAATCGCATGACAAACTAGTAATTAATTATCTAATATAAGCCTAAAATATATGGTGCGCCGTTAAAAATCAATCAATCAATCAATTGTCTTCTATCTACATAGTCATTATTGATTCAAGGTATATATGATTAATTGTAGAGAAATATAGAAATACACCAGACAGAATAGAAAGTGATATCCCTAACAAACAAACAAACACAAACCAAACACTGCAACACTGTGGAGAAAATACAACAATGACATCAGATAAGGAGCAATATGATGAAGCAACATTTAGTCTATGAAACTGTGAGTTCATTGGAGAGTTAGATAGAACCATAGCTTAGACATTTGTAAATGAAAATAATCATTCTGTGTCCAAATGTGAGCTTGTTAGCAAAGACATTTTAAACACCATGAGTCTGATGAAATACTGACATTTACAGAAAGTAAGTAGAATGCATATATTATGAAAGAATATTTAGTAAAAGTAATAAGATTGACATTTTCTCTGAATTGTATTCAATTAATGTTTTCACCAATTTTATAAAAGTAAGTGTCTAACATATATTAAGATTAATTTCATGTATTTGTAAATGACAACTATATATTAAATGAATAAAAGTGAATGATGTTACAAGCAAAAGACATTGTACATTACGCGCTAACTCAGCAAGAAATATATGTTAATCAAACCCTAGATTATAAGATTATACATTGGTTGATTTCTAATCTAGTGACCAAGAAACTAAAGCGAACGTTCTGTCAAATGACGTACAAACAATATGGACGTTCTTAGTTGAAATGAGAGCATCTTTCTAGCTAGGATGAAGTTTACACCAGTATACCGAGGAATGGCCATATTTGTTCATGTTGATGCGCCTAGATTACACATACAACCGCTCAGCCAAGTTACTTCACACTGAAGCTAGAAAAGATATGTCTCTCCCATTACAGATTCCATACTTCATTTCCAGTCGTAGCTGTGTCTCCTCATCGTAACGACACCTCTTTTAAGGAACTCATTATTCTCTCTCTCTCTCTCTCTCTCTCTCTCTCTCTCTCTCTCTCTCTCTCTCTCTCTCTCTCTCTCTGTCTCTCTCACCATGGACATTAACATTCCTTAACTTATGAATAATTCCTTCTCAAAGCAACAAGATGAGAAGACAGATTATGATAACTCTCTACAAACCTTACATAACAAGAGAAGAAGATTATGATAAATCTCACAACAAACTTCTATAACAAGTGGATGGAGAACATTACAGATCGGTACCTTTTCCCCAGACGTGTTTCATCGTCTCTGTGACACCTTCTCTAAAGAATTCATTCTTCTTTTGTCTCTTTCATTCCGATATTCCAAAATCAATACGTCTATGAGTTTATGAGAACAATCTCACAAAAGTTCTCGTAAAACAACACTTTAACAAGTAACACTTTATGATATACAGCCAGTGAAAGAATTCGTGCAGTCAAAAAATGAATTCAGAAATTTACTTGAGATACACCCGTCAGAATTGGATCAGCACCTGGCTGGTTATATACTCAGTGTTAGGAGAATGGATGAATCTGAGTTTGAAACCGAACAGCTTAAGAAATATCATCAGCTCCATTGATCGCCATCTTAAAATCAAGAAATGATCAAGTCCATTCATGAGATGAACAGACACAAATTTTGCATTATCAAGGGAAGATCGTCTGGTTTAGCAAAACGATTTCAAATCTAAAGGAAAAGGAAATAAAACCAATCGGAGTTAACCGATTACAGACAAAGAAATAAATACCTTGTATAGCACAAAAAACCAGAAAAATAATGGGGATTGAAACACATGAAGCCATTGTTAACATATTGTGGTTTAACAAGTATGTGCACTTTGGATTGACGGGAGTGACTTAACATTACAATCTGATATGAGAGATGTTAAAGTAAAAAAAAAGATGTGATTAGCGACGAGTATCTTGAATTCTTTCAAAAGCAGACAAAAACAAGAACAGGAGACAATGTCTAGGACATCAGGTATATTAATTCTACGATATATGAAAACATAAACAACACAAAATGATAGATCGACATGATATATAGAAACAGTATGCTGAGCTAAGACTAGCAGAATTTTGTCAATGTGGAGATCCTTTCTATATAAAGGTCCCAAACGTGTAATATTCAACAGAATCTTATTATCATAAACCCATTCTAAGAATCAAACATCACCGTGCAAAATATGTTCGTAATGGACCTCCCGCAAAAGGTGAGCGAGATCCCTAACTGGGTCAACTTCTTTCAACAGGCGAATTCTCAAACAGGGCCCACACAGCGGAAACGTATGATAATTATTGAAAGTAACACTGACAGTCAGTAGGAATAACGAAATATAGACATAAACGAAATCAATAAAATGTAGTTAGAGTTGACTTGCTAAATTACCTTTTGTTCCTTCATTGCTTTGATGTTTTTGGCTCGAATCGTTGTGTTGCTATAGGTGCAAATAGCCGCCTTGTTACTGTACATGACAACGAACGCTGAGAATTGACTGTTTGCATGAACATATTTAAAAAATTGAATGTTAACTATCAGCCTTGTGTTTTGATTACATCTAATATTGCTAAAGAATACATAGCAATTAACATGAATGAAATGTACAGGACATTATGAATCACTACAGGAATTCTTGTTTAACCGTAAGTACACATGAAGGTTTATGAAGAGTTCACTCCTCTTATATGCACGGTATATGGCCGTTAATTTTCTCTCCCATATCAAATGAAAACTTGTAAATAAAATACCACTCGTGTTATACATGTTTCATTAAAATTAAAGTAGGCAAACCTCGTTTCCTTTTAATGAAAAAAAGTTACATCTCGGGTGAGATCATTGATACAGCGTACATAATATCTATATATCTATATATATAAATATGTGATAAAAAAGAGAGAATTCTGCATTGATCTTATTCTTGAATTTGCAATTTTTATAGCAAAGTTTATTATGTAGTCACTGTGACCTTTTTATCGTGAAGTAAAGTGTTAAATAAGATTAGAAATGGCAGCTTAATTTAGAAGATCAATGTATGCGTCGAGTTTTCTGGCAGACTGTGAATCTGTTGCCTGTATATATAGATCAGTGCCTTTATGTGCAATGGTGACATGTACCTTTCGTTGTCTGCGGGCGATGCTTGTGTCGATGCCAGTAACCTTGAGGTTCCCTAGGAAGCAGCAACAATCATTCGTTACGAACTTTGTATCTTTATCGGTACTCGCGTAAATTGGAATATTCAAGTAATCATCTTTGGATTCTAAAGGTATACACCCTTTATTCTCGTACAAAATTTGATCATATCTTACTAATGTGCCCTCCGTTAGAAATTTGTCAAAAATATCTTTGCATCTCCTTTCTCCATCCTCAGTCACAAACAGGTGTTCTACTGGATGCACACCGTCAATAAAATCCGTTGTCACACCAACTCCATATGTATATCTAGCGACTCTATAAACGATGATTGATTGATCGTAGCCATATAGGACTGCCCCTTTAAGCACAATAAGACTTGCATCGTCGGGTACTAAAACTTTCCAGGAAGAACAGTTTTCTCGAATTGCTCCACTTAGCATCGAGGATTCAGCAAAAGCACCAACCAAAACGGCCACGGATATTCCGTAATTTTCATGATCATCATGAAATGGCTGTAGATGAGAGCAAACACTTCTGAGGGACCTATCAAAAAAGCCTCTCATAATGGACTGATCCAGTCTCAGTTTATTTCCTTTAATGACTCGGACGTTTGCTGCAAACTGAGTTTGATTTATTGCTTCCGTCAGGGTTTCCCCAGTGTTTTCCTTAAAGATTTCTATCAAAGATGAGGGTATAGAAAATGTTACATCCTCTTTACCGTTTGGGCTAACCTTTCTCTTCTTTACTTCAAACTCTCGAAATAGTCCAACGTAATCTTCCGTCGCCTCCACTTTGAATTTTTGTAGAACAGGATTTCCAAATATCTTGATGAGAAACTGCTTGAAAGCTTCGTCGACTTCTTGCCCACCCCATGCGCCGCCGGTAGCCTTATACATCTCTTTTACGTTTCCATCCTCTAAGACTTCATGGATCGTTATGTCAATTGTGCCACCTGTAGTGGAGACGAAACATTATTTTCGCGTAGCAGGCTAATGTCTCACAACCTCAAAGCAAAATATAAAATATATTGTTTTTACATCAACTGGATATCACGGAACGGCATTTCTTTATGAGCTTGAATATTTATTTTTGTTTCAGTGTTGGGAAATGAACAACATATGGCATACTATTTAATACATGAAAATGGGATCTCACGATTAAGTGCCTATAAAAGCAGTTTTCTTTATGATTTTCTATGGCAACACCTAACGATAGTTACCTCCGACTACCAAAGTTTCATGAACGGTTTAAATAACAGAAAGAATTACTTCACTAATGGAAAACCTAATTTAAAATGTATAGATCCTGAAATGATTGGGTCGTTTTTACTTTATCGTATATTGTATCGTATATTCAAACATAATTTCCATTTATGTGTCTATTCAAAACGATACCAAACGTCTTCCTTGCGATAGGTATATAGGTGTCGACTCGACCTTTAAGTGCTTATCCCAGATCAAGAGGAATCATTCATAGTTCATATTTTACCTAATGAAAGGATGCTCGGCATGCATTTTATTTCTCAAATCTATGTGACAATTACATTTATGTCTAAGCGGGCACGGAGGTAATTGATTTAGAAATTATGCCTCGATTACAAATTCATGTTGACAAAGTGGCAAACACTAATTAAGGAGAACCAATGCTCAGCCTGGTATTGATTTTTATGTGCTTCGTTATCGAGGTAGATGAGAAAATCTACCATCAAATGATGTATCATTATAGTTAGATGATCAGACAAGTACACCATATTTCTTTAGATTGAATGTATTGATAATGATTTCTAATCGTTTCTAAAAAGTTGATATTTTACCCAACCCCACAAACTTACTTACATTTATCACAAAATTAATATAGACGTTTTCATCAGTAAATAAGCTACTTTGCTATTAATGTGGTTGGTAGCAAAAACAGTATTGATGATCAATGCACACGTCAAAAAAGACATTCTATATGTATACGTCAGTCCGCTTTATTTGGAGGCCACCTAAAAGCAAGCTAAAGTGATAATCAGCCATGAAAACAGTAAGTTATATTTGATTTATTGACTAATGTAAAATATTTTCTTTACATTAAGTGCTAATACATATTATGACTAAAAACAAATCGTTGCAAATTGTCGCTCCACCAGATCTAGAACATAGTTTTATTATTTTTAAAATACACGAGAAAAGAAATTTTGGGAATTTCTTGATAATGAAATATAGCCTGTGGTCCCTTGATTCTTTAAGCTGACTCTAAAGAGTCTTTTGCCATCATTATTCATTGGTCTGAAAAGATCCAATAAATCGACGAAGGTTGTCAGATAAAGAAACCAGTTATCCTTTATTACAAGAAACTTTACGTCTAGATTTTGACAAACTATTTTGTTTTCTAAGAATTTTCATACTAAGCATAAAACACTTTAGTTTATTAGTTGAGGACATACAAAAGTTGCAAGGCGAAACAAATGGTTGAATGAAAGATGAAACTTTACAATGAGAATCGAGAGATTGGAGAAAGAAAAAGAAATGAAAACGGAAAACTAAGGTTTGCAGAGAAAAATGATGCAATTAAACAGAACGCGACGAAGCAATGTAATACAGTCGTATTGATAATTTAAAGATATATAGCACTGAGAATGCAAATAAGGTTGAGACGAATCTCCCCCCCCCCCCAACCACCCACCAGGTTCCAAGGAGAAAACAGAGGCTGTGGAACAGATTTGCCAACAGAAAAAGCCCGGATGTAAACATTGCACACAGGATGGGACGATAAGGTGGAACATAGACCCATAATGTATCCATTCAATAGATGCATGACAAAGGATGGAAGTAGCAACAGACAGCAACAATAAAAACAAAACCAACGCTCCAGTTTATAGACGTTTAAAAAATACAATCGATTATCATTTTGCTTGGTTGTGCGGTTCTAATATTACACTCTTCTCCTCCTTAATTGTCTGTTTTTACTTTTGATGAAACTTGTTTCTATACGCGAGTAAAAATGCAAACTTCTCGAGTACATTTTTCACTATGAAGGAAAATGAGTTTTCAGTACTTTTATTATTGAAAAACAAACAATAATGAAACATTCCTAGTTACAACAGTCAGTATAAATAATAAACGAGAAAGTTATTAGCTTATGATCTGCTGAAGGAAGGATTCCGCAGGAAAGACCTTTTTTGCCGACTAATATGCATTAATCCGAGAATCGTAAAAACAGATATCACTAACAAATGTATCGTGGTGATTTATCATGCAGTTATATATAAAAGAAACAAAAAACACTTGATATTATTACTGTATTATCACGTGTAATCGATGACTGAGACAATCGGACTGAAACAACCAGACTGAGATAAGAAAAATAAGGTTAGTAAATTAGCTAACGTTCTCTGTCGCAAGGGTGAGAAATACAAGGTCTGAATATACGCTTGTGTCCGGTCCTAATTAGTAAGCCAATATCACAGGAAACTAGGAACTAGGAAAGCTAGGAAAATCTGTCTTTCCCTATTTTTTAGATGTATAGAGGAATGGGTAGCAAAAGCAGTTGAAACAGGAAACCAAACTAAAATTGGCGCAGTGCATCATGGGCAAGAAGGTTAAGATATTAAGAACTAACAATAAGAAATATGTTCGTATTCGGCCATTTTTTCCTCACGTCCAGAAAGGCATTTCCTATGCAATTCATTACTGTTGAGAACTATAGTCAGGACCATGTTTTTTCAAATGACCCAATATCGTGGGAGAAGGATCAAACAATCACAATCAGAATATTGTTGCCATTTTCTGTTGATAAACATCTCGTGCACTGAACCCGCGATCATTCTTTTGTTTCGTACATGAGGTCAAAAAGAGCTTTGAGACGACATGGAGAGCTCATGAGGAAGCCTGTGATGTAGCCGTCGTAACCACTACAGAGAATGGTGATAAAAATTCGGCTTCCAGGCTTGATGTTAATGGGCGATTATTCCACTGAGAGTAAGACAGTATCGTATCAACATTTACCCAAGTTTGAATAAAGCTATAGAACAAAGAATTAAAAACATTTCACAAATATTATAAGTTAATAATAGTCAGTTACAACTGTGTCTTTGATGTTGTCACAATGCAGTTATTGCACCACAAACATAGAATCCGGCCGACGTCTACAAAATGTACATGATGAGAACTACGTTTAATAAGGAATATATTTGGATTAGGTGGGATCTTTGAATAGAATAGGCATCTGAATTTATTAGCTGCGTTTAAAATATTTAAATGTTTTAATGAAAGTGCAGATCAGTTAAATTTAATGGTTATGCAGACTTTGTTATGGTAAGATTAAAATCACAAGAAGCTAAAAAACTCTGGTGTATACTATTTTGTTTTTCTAGTTTCTTTCAATCATTTTAATATTTTCAGAGAAACAAGCATTGCAAAAATGTTGTATTTTTAGATTATCTGAGACAAATGAAACTTTATAATTCACCTAAATACTATTTCGTTCACTCAGAGAAAATTAAAATGTTACTTACAATTTTAGAAAATTAAGGACACAATGAAATGAAGATGAATTAATTGACCTTACTCCTAGAAAGTAAGTACGAAAAAATCGGAACGTTTCCTAGATGAGTTTTGTTAAAACGCTTAAAATAAATGATCTGAAAGATTCTTCGTTACTGGGTCCCTACTTCGATTACCGGCGTCCCGACTACATACTTTTAGCCCCCCACCCAAACCGATATTTTTTTTTATTCTCCATTGAATATGAAATAGCTTACTTGGAAACGAAGTATTCTGGATATAACATTATAATTACGCGTGATGTCAACTCTTATACGATCAAAGTTTGTAAACTATAATAGTACTGTAGAGTTTTTCCAAGACTTTCATAATATACATGATGAAAATATGCATGGTCCGGCTAAACAAGACGTAGGGAGGATGAAGGAAAATCTTTACATCCATTTTATTGACTTTTATGCAAATTTATAATGATAATAATTTATCACTAAATTTTAAAATTAAAAAACTTTTATTATCAACTCGTTTTAGTAATCATATAGATTAATTAAGATCACAAAACGTATGCTTAACAACTAGTATGTTTTTAGTGAATCGTTTATTTGCAGCATTCCTTTTCGCCACGCATTGTTTTTGTGCCTTGTTCTTGGACTGAACGTATTGCTAAAAGATTTGCTTCCTTGTATATAAACACGCAATTACGTCAATCATCCTTTGTTTATTTGTGACATATATATGTTCCTGCAGTTTAATCTTGTAACCAGTTCAAGTCTTCTATCGGCTCCACACTTAACTGTTTGATCATGTAAGTAGTTTCTTACTGTAACGAAGTGCATAATTAGTTCGAAACATTGGAAGACTGTCTTGTAAGTGAACCATCACCCCCTCTCTAGTCGCAAATACATACATACATACACACTTACACACACACACACACACACACACACACACACACACACACAAACACACATACATACATACATACATACATACATACATACATACATACATACATACATACATACATACTTTACCTCCTGCGTCAACAACAATATATCGAGTTCCAGGAGACAAAGGCACAATGGACGATGTACTATCAGATTCCTTTAGCTCCAAAGGAATGTGTCTACAGTACAGTGATGCTGCTTCCGGTTCCAGGGCGATCAGCAGTTGTTTAATACTTATACCAGCCTATGGAAAATAAGACGTACATAAGTAGCATCAAGATAACTGTATTAAATCAAAAGGCTAGTTTAATTCTTTACATCCAGAAATCATTTCAAATGAAATTAAATTTTATTTTTGCTAATAACACCATAATCAACACTGAAGCAGCAGGTCACTGAATTAGACCAATCAAATATAATTAAACGTTTGCTAATAACACCATAATTAACACAGAATAATGCCGGTTCGGGATTGTAGAATTGGCCTGACGTGCCTCACCACGTGTTGTAAGAGGCGAGTAAGTAGAGGCAACCTGTTTGCCGTGGGTTGCGAACCGTGTCGGGGGAGGAAAGTATCCTGGTAGTTGAGCGGAGTCTTTTCCGATGCAATATACTGTTCTGTCCATTACTTCTTCAAGACGGGTGGTAGGGATGGGCCCGGTCTCGACAAATCGGCTGGTCACGCCGAGCCCTAGGAAGTTTTTATTTACTTGTTCACCTTCTCTATCTGTCTTGTATCTCTCTTGATACCACCATTGCCCATACATTCTATCCTTTTAGCTTTCATTTTCCCAAGTTCTAGAAGAATTCCAACAAGGCGGTGACTTAACGGGTCAATCGGTAAGTAATTATACCAACCATAGAATGAGACTTCACCGGCTAATGTAGGTAACTGTATCTACTGAGTATAGCATATGTGTATCCGTAGCACTTGAAAAGTGTCCCCTCGTTGGGCTCCATGGTGGGCGGGAAGCATGGATGCTGAACGTTTAACAAACAGTCATGGAAGTTTCCAAACAAAACACAAAACAAACGTACCAAACCACTGGTTAACTCAGAGGAAGAACCGTGCAGCGTGGAATCACTTCAACGCTTCATGGTTATTCAATCTAAGAATAATTCAAAATCGCTACCTGCACCATCTCCATTTGCTATTGAAAAAACAACATATCGGGATCTAGAGGCACACCAAAAAGTGTCAAAAAACTAAAATCGAGTTACCTTCTTGTTGAGTGTGAGCGAAAAGTTTAAACAGACAATATCATGAAAATGAAATCATTATTTTATATTCCAATGACCTCATTCGCTGACTTTACACTGAATACGTTCAAAGGCGTGATGCGGTGTCTTGACTTGGCTGGAGTCAACGACGCAGATATCATCGAAGGGATGAAACATGAAGGTGTCACAGCAGTGCGTTGAATATTAAACGTAATAACAATCTGCAGGCCACCAACACATTTGTACTCACCTTTAAAAAAACAACAGTGCAAAAAGGGAACAAGGTTGGGGTTTTGCAAGTAAAGGTCGAGATATACATACCAAATCCATTTCGATGCTATAAGTATCAAAAATACGGCCATCAGGAAGACAGATTTTCCAAAGTCAAATATGTGACCGATGCGGAGACCACTGTCATCAGGAATCTGATTGTAGAGCAATTCCGCATTGTGTCAACTGTGGCAAGGAACAACACGCCAATTCCAAGGATTGTGATACTTGGAAACAGGAGAAGGAGATTCAGAGGGTAAAGTTTACATCAAACATTCCCTAGCCAGAGGCCAGAAAACTTGTCCAGGCATAAACATCTCTACCTGGCCCATCAACTATCGTGAAACAGAATCCAAAAATTACCAAGGACGCACTAAGACAGACGGATCAACCCGACTCAACAACAAGTGCCAATATCACCTATTATCGACCACAGAAAAACACAACATCTACACAAACTACAAACTGATGACATTCACAGCAGTGATCACTTTCCAATCAACCTTGAAAATATCTCTAATATTGATGAAGCAATTCCACAGTGGAATATACAGAAGGCCGACTAGACTACGTTTGAAACACTATGTAAAACTGGACTAAATAGTGATACAGTATTCAACGCTGTTAATCCTATACGTCATTTTACCTCAATTCTAATTGCGATTGCAGAAGTATATATTCCAAAGTCCTCACCGAACAGTAAAAAAAACAACGACCTTGGGTAACCAAGAAATGCAAAGAAAGCTAAATGCTTGAAAGCTTTAGATCTACTTAAGGTAGTTACGTGCACTGACTGGTTTGCTGATAAAAAAATGTCACCAACAATTTGTACAGAACATTTATCCGCTCCAAACTAGACCATGGATGCGTTGTTTATGGTTCAGCTAGGAAGTCATGTTTGAAAATGCTTGACCCAATTCATCATCAGGGAATAAGATTCGCTCTGGGAGTATTTAATATATCTCCATGTGAAAGCTTCTCGCCGAAGCGAATGAACCACCTTTATCGCATCGCAGCGAAATGCTTTCTGCACAGTACGCTCTCAGATTAAGATCAAACCCTCTGATTCCTTCATTTTCGCCTCTTTTTCAACCCCTCCAAAATACTTTATATGAAAACAAACCAAATGCCATACCTTCATTTGGCATCAGAATATCATCCAGCGTTGACAGTATCAAAATTAATCTCTCAACAGTTCAGAAACCGTTTGTCTCGGAAACACCATCTTGGCTCCTTAAACAACCAAAAGTGATTTTTACATTACACGATGGGAAAAATTCTGAAACAAACATTTCCATCTTCCAGAACTCTTATCATGAACTCCTCACCGAACGTAGAAACTACACATGAATTTATACTGAAGGATCAAAGGATGAGGAAAAGGCTGCTGAACCTTTCGTTAGTGGCAAACACGTAACAAAAGTTCGTTTGTCAAACGATGCGTCCATTTTTCCAGCGGAAATCAGAGCAATAGATGTTGTTCTGAAATTTATTGAAAATAAACGTATTTTAAATAGCAATATATTTTGTGACTCACAATCAGTGCTTCAGAAAATACACAATATAAAACTTGAAAGCCCATTATTAACCAATCTCCTCGTCAACAATTCTGAGCTTAGTACCTCGTACAGTATAGTATACTGTTGGTTAAGTAGCAATATTGGTATTAAAGGTAATGAAGAAGCAGATGGCGCTGCTAAAATGGCTCTATCCCAAAAACATCTGATTTTAAATGACCTTATACTGATTTTAAACATCTTATCAAAACGTACCTACGCCAGAAGTGGCAGGTATCATGGAATGATGCAGTGAATAACAAACTTCACGCCATCAGACAAACCTTGGGAAAATGGAATCCTTCCTACATAGCCCTTTGTAGGGAAGAGGTTACAACTTGCAAGAATCCGAATTTTTCATAGATACATAATCCACTCCCACATAATAAAATATGAAGATCCACCAGAGTGAGTTTCTTGCAATGAACTATTCACTGTTGAGCACTTCCTGACCAAGTGTTTAACATTATAATGTACATGACATGAAGGAACATTTTAAAACTATACATATCACTTATAGTTTAGATTTCCTGAAGGACGTAAATTTTATTTTAAACTATAACTGGTATGCCATGACCTAGAACATTATTATTTAATATAAATACCGCCCCTTATTTTCAACATCTTTTCATCAACATACACCATTTACATCTCCCGTTGATTTGGGAAGCTTCATATTTTACTGTTACCAACATCTTACCATTTTACTTTGAACTATTTGGTTTTCTATATCGCTGGTCAACATTAAACCTTTTAGTAATTTTAAACATTTTAAATACAGCCTATTGTATGGCGCTAAATAGCCTAAAAGTGCTTGTGCGCAGTTAAACATCAATCAATCTATCAATCTCTCTGTGGTATTTTGAAGAACGTTTGAGTACATTCTCTCTGGATAGTACGTTTCTAACATGTATCTATAATAATCAAATTTGTTCAAATTTTAGCACTTTGAAGAGACAATCTGAGGTGGAAAATTGAAAAACAGCTTACAGGTGACCGAGCTTGAAATAAACTAAAAGTAACATATTATATGCAGAAAATGTATTAAATTTAACTGTGTGGGGCTGGGGTGCATAGACGAGGTCAGAATAATTAACAAAATATTTTACAATCTTACCTGGACTAATCATTTCATTTTCAAACGTAATCATTTTAGTAGCGTGTTGTTCTACCTTTTTCATTTTGCATAGGTTTAGATTTGTATAGAAGGAATATTTTACAGGTTTTCCTCGATGACTATTCTGGTCATTTAAAGAAAACCTCTAAGATTGTACGCATTGTTGAAAGAGAATGTGATTCCCTATATTTTGGTGTATGATTGATGTGTGTAATGGGGGTTATCGATTATACAGCTTGGTCTTACGTCAGACAGGCATTTGTTAACTTTCACTTTCTAGAATTTAGAGGTAAAGTGTAGTTTTAAAAAGGAGCTAATAACGTTTTCACATTTAATATACTCGATAATTCATTCATTGCACTTTCAGATTTCAGAGTTTCTTCTCTTGCAAAGTCAGTTTTCCATTTTTTAATAACTGCTAAAGATAGTGTATTTTCAAATAATTCAGGCTGTCATTTTAGTTTACTGTGTGCTTAGATCATGTTTAATGTATACAAGTATCCTAAGGAATTTCAACCCCAAAACATCAAACGAACATATAAAGTTATACCTGCATTTCGCCCATTGTTCTTGTTGCTAATGTAAAAAACTTTTCACCTTACACAGACAGTATGTTGGTTTGCAGTTTTGGTATTGCTTAGTAGATATCGTTTGGACATTACATTTCCCGTCGTCCGTATAAGTTCTTCTTTGTCCATATAACGGTTCATTTCAAGAGTAGACCTATATAGTCATTGTATCATCATTTATAACAAAATAGTTTGGCTTTATTGGATAACACTACCTCCACCATCCCTCCAAACTTAATATAAATCCTATGGACATTTCAAATATAACATATCCCATCATTCACGTGTGAAGAAATTATCGATATAGCAGACAATTTCAAAACGATAAACCCATTATGTCTATGATATGAACATATTTTTAAAATTACATTTTCTTTGTCGGTATAACCGCCTTCAATGTTCATCCTATAGTCGTTCTTAACATTTTGTTACTAATTTTAGTTTAAAAGCCCATTTTGAAATGGCGAACGTAATGTTAATTGATATTGTTCGTATCATAGCTCACCTGACCTCATAACATCCTGGGAAAGACGTTACTTACATATTTTTCCAGTGTTTTTGACACCATCAAGAAACAGTAGCCCCTTCTGAGTGAGATTTAAAGAATACACAAATTGCATAATATGCACGCCATTATATATTCCTGTCACAAGGTTTGTAGTTACAATAATAATAATAATAATAATAATAATAATAATAATAATAATAATAATGAGGACTTTCTAAAGCGCCTAATCTTTAAAGGCTCTAAGCGTTCTACAACATATATAATGAAATGACTACAAAAAACAAAACACCATGAAATTAGAAAACAGAAAATGCTCAAAATATTTAAGGTAGGAAACAATTTTTAGGTCTTTAAGTTTGTTTTTGCAGTCGAGAAAGGTGAGTTTTAAGAGTACTATTGAAAGGAATCGTTGTGTTTTTGTGTCTAATTTCAATGGGTAATTCATTCCATGTTGCCTCCCCCTGTTATTCAAAAGAACGATTTCCATATGACTTCGTTTACATAGTGGGAATAATGAGTATACAATTGATAGAAGAGGAGCGTAAGTATCTTTCTGGTGCATGGCCATATATGTATGTTGGAATGGAGTCCGTCAGTGAAACGAAGCACGGAAACAACCTTTTTGTTTTAGTTTGGATCGTATGGATAGCCAGTGTAGGTTACAGATAAGCGGGGAGGGGTTCTTTGATCGTGGTACTATAATGACGATCTGAGCAGCTGTATATATTGAGACGATCCAGCCAGAAATGAGTTACAGTAGTCCAGTCTTGAAATTACCAATGAACACACAAGTGTTTAGTGGCATCAACTGAAAGATATTTGCGAACGGAGCTGATGCGTATCAGCATAAGATTTGCAACCTTGGATATGTTCATGACATGTTGGTGCAATATGAGACAGTACTGTGCAGATTAACACCAATGTTGCGTACTGTGTGAATTTAATGTTGGTGTTGCTGATATTTATTGTTTCAGGTAAAGGATGTGAATGAGCAAGTCTTTGTGTTGTGATCAGATTGGCCTCAGGTGTAGCATCATTCATGTGCAGCTTGTTACATGTGATCTATGATTTCACATACATAATGCATCTCTCTACTCCTTGGATGGTAACGTCAACATCAGTTGGGTTGCTAGATTGGTATATTTGGGTATCATCAGCATACAATTTTTAAGACACTGGATGATTATCAATGAAACTTGAGAGCAGCTAAGGGGATGGAACGAAGAGAAAAGGTCCAAGAACAGAACCCTGTGGGACACCACAACTTAGATCAAGTGGGCTGTAGTGTATTCCATTTGCAGATAAATTTCGTATCTTGTTGACTAGGTAGGACTGAAACGACTGTAAGGCTGTATTGTGAATGCCAAAGACATGCTGGAGACGGTGAAGTAATATGTCATGGTCTATTGTGTTAAATTCTGTAGACAAATCAAGTAGGGTGAGGACTGTACGAATGCCATGAACTACTTTCATAAGTGTAGTTTCTGTACTTTAGCAATCGCGATATGCAGACTGTACATTGCTGAAAAGACTGTTTGAATTCAGATGAGATACAAGTTGGGCTAGAACAACTTTTCAAAGATTTTTTTTATTATATGTACAGGAGATTGGAAACTGGGCGGTAGTTCTTTAAATCTTGATGGTCTGGTGTTGGTTTCTTCAGCAGATATTTACAATGGCAGTTTTAAAATATGATGGGAATTCCCTGGTTGAGAGAGATGAGGTATTCATAACATCAGTTAGTGAAGGCACTATTTGTTCTAAGCACTCAAGCAGCAGTGATGATGGAATTGGATCAAGTTCACTTATCTTTGGTGCACTCTTCGTCACGATTGTCCGTACCAAAACGATAGAGATAGGTTCAAATGCTGCTAACGGTTGTTACTAAAATTCTGTATTGAAACTGTATGGTGACGATCAGTCAGTTGAAATTGTGCTGTCAAGCTTATCTGTAATGGCTTGTACCATGTCACGGAAGAAATTTGTAAACAGGCCCGGAAGGTCTACTGGAGGAAAAACAGTTGGAAGTGGTTTATTTGTTGCATGACATTAGTTTGTAAGTAATCTCTAATATCGAAGACCTCTTTGCAGCTGTAACTCTCCGTGATTTTGGTAGTGTGGTGGGATAATTTGGCTAAATGGACTAAGTTAGTGACGTTTTTTCTTAGCGGCTTCATATATTTGTTTATGAATAATGAGTCTGGTAAAAAGCGAGGGCCTCTGCGTTTTACATAGGTATCTTATAGCAGTGCGAACCTGATCCCTAACACTGCTATACCACTTTTAAATTGATAATCTGCACATGGTGGCTCTGGTATGTTTTTCAAACAATGAACGCAGACAGATATTGAGTTGTTCGGCTGTAGGAGGATAGCAAGTTGTTATGTTTGCTTGAAAGTCATGCATTAGTTTGGTTTTATTATCAAACGGAGTTTTCTTGAAAAAATAAATTGAGGTAGTGGGTTAGAAACTAATACGCCCAGGTGGCATATAATGCAGAGGTTATCTGATGAAAGTTCGTGGGCTACAAGGATGGACCGTAGAGTATTATCATCATGTCATATATATGCTATTGGTTTTAGTGCAAAACGTTTTTTAAACTATTCATTCCAAATACATAGTTGGTGACTTCACCACGTTTAACATATCTATAATAAAATTTAAAGTAAAAAAATGACTTTAAAAAAAAAATATTTTAAGTTTTTCCTCAAGGCATATGTTAAATGAATATACGTTCTTACTTAGTCTTTCTATTTTCACATATAAATGCGAATTCTTAGTATAAAATGCTTAAGTAAAAAAAAAATACATAAATAAAACATAAAAAACAATTTTTTTTTAAAAGCTACACATAACTCTACCTGCATTGCTGCCTCACGCATAAACTGTCTAGCTTTGTCGTTCCATATGGCCGGGACAGTCAGAACCAATTGAATATCCTCAGGCAAAATTTTTGCCGCTATCGTCGACTCGATTTGCTCAAAAAGGTCGTTCTTCATGTAGCGAATAACAAGGCTTATCACCTTAATTGCAGCCATCTTCTTCCCCATTTCATCATCGATCATGGTCTTACGAGTAAGGCTCTAAAAGGAGATAAAATTACATCTTTTATGTCAGTAAAATAATAGTTACCTTCCTTTTTGTCATTATTGAAGGGATATATTTGGCTCACATATTTCGTACCAAGGTGTCTTGAAAAAAAGTATTGACCTTTAATATAGATTTGTTACAAAGATAATTTACAATAAAATAAATAACTGCTTATTGTAGCCTTTAATAATATTTTAGACACTTTCCCATTTTCATCTTAATTGTTTTCCAATTCATCTTGCAACTGTAGGTTGTACAATTTCCGTATTCTACCACCAATATTACGTGCAAATCAGATATCTCTTCTGTCCGTATCACACATGCTCTGGGATGTAACAATATCTGTTTTTTTCGATATTGTTCCATCAGCTGTAGTACTCATATTGGGTCTTTAGGGTTACCTTTACGACTGTAAACTGCTATGTACATTTAGACATCGATCAGCAAAATTGTATACTCACTTTTGTGAAAAGCTTTTCCATAGCAAAGCTACTAACTAATATGATGTAATCAGATTTTAATTGTATTTTCATTTTTGTGGTGGACGAAAACTATTTTCTGATAACTTCAAATTACCTTGTCTTTAAAAAGGAACATTTTGAATCTTCTAAAATAATACCAGTCTTTGTGGTCATCGTTTTCGGCCAACTTCCCATATTTATCTTCAGCATCATAACCAAAAGCATCCAAAGTTTCGCCATCTGGTCTTATGAGAGCTGTAGTGGGTGCTTTGCAAGATATGCCTAATCCACTATTCCATTCTTTAACAAGTATTTTGTTCGGTTCTTTCTCGTAATCATGTCTGAAAGAGCACGCCCAACTTGAAAATGTTGTTCCAAAGTCAATAGCAGCCACCAAAAGTTTATAGGATTTCTCAGATGCCTAAGGAGGGAAATTGTAAATCGTTATTTCCTAACTACAGAACATTGAGTCGATGCCACATTTCAAGCATCACAACCCTGGTTTTGTATATCTTATTTGAAAAATTCACCTATTTAGATAAATGACTGTTTCAATAATTTTCTTTTAAATACAAGAGGCAGTTATTTCCCATTACAGGGGTATAGTGAAAATTTAGTATAATAGTAAGGCAATTAAATGTAAACCTGTCAACATATTAAACGAGATCGTCATTTCTGCAACATTAAATCTCATATTCCTATATATAAATTGTATTGACCTACCATTTGTAAAACAAATAAGAATGAAAATTAAATATAAGAATACACCCAGGTTCGTCACTCATTATTTATAATGATATGCAGATCCAGTCATATTGGTTTTGTACTACCACCCCAGGTGAGAACACGTTTGCATCACCTTCATTTACGACATTTCTAGACTAATATTTTTCCTTGCATTTTATAATCATAATTGGATTATCATATTCCATTGGAATATCTCACCATGAGACATTATAACGTTATGAATAAAAGGTTAAAATGAATAGATAATAAAATATATATTCAGGTCCCCTGTCATCTTTCATACATAAATCGTTGATGTAACGTACGAGTAGCTTTGGGAAAACCACGTTTGCGCACATATCAGTTTAAAGGACCTAGATACGCTATATAATCATCAAGCAATGAGAGATAAGGCGTAGCCTATTTCCCTGCCAATGCCTTAATGATCACAGGTTAAAATACTAAGTACCTTGACACTCCCGCCCCCAATTTGGACTGAGGATAGTAGTGTCATAGCACTTGTTCTTTGGTTTGGAAACACATATCAGCTAGGGGAGAACGATTTTCTCCTTGAACTATTTAAGTACAGTAATCGCCAGATCCAAGCACTTGTTCTTGATAAGTAAGCTAAGCTTGTATAATCCCGATGGTGCGTACAAATCAGATCTCAAGAAAGTCAACTGGTGAGCTCTGTTAAAGGATATTCACGGGTATTCACCAAATGCTCTTGATTGTGTTCATTGTATTTTCAATTCATTTGTATGCTTGTTTAGGGATCCATGATAGTATTCATGTATACTGCTTATTCTGTAATGTAGATATCTCATTTATATTAAATTTACCATTGTATCACATTGCAATTTTCTTCTTTTCACTTGTCGTGGGATGAATACCCTGGCCAAAAAGGCAGCCTAAATCAGTTCTCTACTTAATTATATTAATTAGCGACATCCAACATATTTACGGTCTGATATTTCTATTCAGTCACAATCAACTGATCAAATGAAGCAATATGAACAACTTAATCAGCAACGATTGAACGTGAGAAGCGGGGGAAATAAGATCCAAAATTATTGCAACATTGCTATAGAATGAACAGCATGCAGGGAGCAAGTGACTAGTGGCATATTACTCAGAGGGATATCAGACGCTAGATTTCCATACAGGCAAAGACACTCGTAGCCTTAAACGTACTGGGATATGACATTGCAGCAACATAAGCGCTGAAATACGGGGTAAAAGTAAGTACATCTTACACCCCAGGAACAACAAACCATTAATTAACAAAGAGGTGATAATCATTAAGGGAATCAGGATGGCCGTATGTGAGACGGCACCTATTGTCAGAGAAGTTGAGGCCAGGAATACAGATGTTTTTGTATCCGGTCTCCCTCTCGAGGTGGATTCACGGGAGTTGGTGGACGAATTAATCAAGAAATAAAAAATTTCAGTAAAGACGGACAAAACTGGCAACTGTATATGGATTTAATACAGTAAAGATTGGAGACAGAATCAATTATATACCAAAGATGGAGGCGAAGAGGATCCCATCCTTCTTCTACCTGATGCGCTTCCTTCTAAGGACCTGGTACAGAGGGTTGAACCAAGAGCGTCCATGTACGCGATGCAGGACCATGGGCCACGCACTTAAAGAGTGCAAGGGACCACAAAATGCTAAATATCCAAATACGTTAGTGGGAAAGGTAGCCGGAGAGGCCAAAACCACGGAGCCACCAACGACACCAGATAACACAATCACGGAAAAAATCAATACAAACGGATGAACAAATGGAACCATCCAAGATTGGGGAATGGCTAAACTATCTAACGCCTTTCAAGACATTAAAACAGACAACCCATTAAAACAGATAACCCATGCACCAATGGAAATAGACGTAATAAACAGATTTGATGTTTTAGCTGAAGAGGGCGAATACATGAAAAATTCAATGAAATTATCGTCTAGTGCAGAGGGCGACTAGGACCTCAGTGCGATGTCACCGTTTGAGTCCACACCAATCCCAAGTCAGCGTAAACGGAAATTGGCAAATATCTTGTCAGGATCATTCTCCAGTGGATCAAATTTCATGGGGAACACATCCACCGTAAAGGAAGCGCCGACAACAACACCAACGAACAAAAATGATGGACCCTTCAATAAATGAGAAGAGTCAAACCCAAGAAACCCAAGAGACAAGAGGAGACAACGAGTAAAGGAACCAGACAATACAGGCACGGACATTGACAATGGCAAATTCACGGTGATACGAAGTGACGAAACGCACAATTTAACAAGTAAAACTAACAACGGAAAAGACACATAAGACGTAGCAGAGGTGCCAGTGCCCCAAATTACACACAATGTTTAAATTATCTAGATAAAGACAAATAGGTAGTACTGTTTACTAAAACCGTAATATCAATAGCCACCAGGAGGACAAAATCCAAAAATGGAAGGAAAAAAGATTCCGTGTTGCATCAATCAACACTACTGGGATAGATAAGGACACAGTTACAAAATGAATAGCACTAAAACACTAAGACATCATTCTAATACAAGAAACACACAACCAACTCAACAAACAAATGATTTGCATACTAGAGAAAAAAATGGATGCTATAGTAGTCACCAATGACTATAAGGACACTGATACTAAAGCGGGAGTAGTAAAATTTATAACAAACAAAAATCGGATAAACCGGGAACAAATTAACGAAGGGGTAACTTTAAAAGGAAGGGTACTACAGATAAAACTAGACAAACTACGATGGGATTTTAACTCTATGGGAGGAGACGTTGATAGATTAGGGAAACGTACAACAAATGATCTTAGCTGAAGGGAAATTATGGGTATATTATTAAGGGAACATAAACTTATAGCTATATACAGAATATTAAATATACTAAGAACAGAATATACACATGGATGTATAAATAAAGGAGGAAATAAAGTAAGAAAAGGGGCACATAGATTAGATAAGTTGTATGTAACAAATTTCGACCTTAATACATTATAGATTTTTAAGTTTCGGACAATAAACTATTAACAATGGAAATGGTGATAAAAACAGAAATAAATGGGGAAAGGGGATATGGAAATTAAACAAAACAATCCTAGGGGACGAACACCTGATTATAGAAATAAAAGGAAAACTAGATAAACTGAAAAATAAAAAAGAAGTACACAAAACATACATAATATGGGATTGGGATAGATTTAAACAGAAAGTAAAAGGACTGGCAATATATCACTTAACTAAAATTAAACGAAATTTAAAAAAAATGGAAATAGAAGAACTAAAAATAAGGATTAAAACTAACACAACATCTTAAGAGGAAAGGGACAAATACTTTTGAAAAAAATTCGAAACCTGAAAGAAGTGGAGAAAAAGATAAACGAAATAAGGGCAGGGAAATACAATCATATATACAAACAAGCATAGGGACTATTTAAAGGAATTAAGAAACGGGGTAGAAAAAAACACTAGACACATTAACTATACATGAAAAAGAAGTGACGAACAAAAATTAAATAATGGGAGAGGAATGCAAAACTAGTACACTGTACTCTACATATCTCAAACATAGACATACAGACAATAACATAATACCTCGATAAAACACAATGTGAAATGATAACGGCAGAACCCAATAATATGAGCTTGCAAAAGGAAAATCCCCAAGAAAAGATGGCCTCACTACGAAATTTTATTTAAAAAATTCCAAAGTGAGGTAGAACCTATTCATGAAAATATGTTTAGCAATATACTTTAAAACATGACGCAATGACCAATTCAGTGAGGGAAAGACTATCATCTATAAGTGGAAATGTGACAGAACTGACCTAAAAAACTGGAGGCCCATCACCCTCCTTAACACAGATTACACAATACTGAGTAGGGTCTTAACAAATAGGATTAAGCACGGGAAAAAGACTATAGTAAACACAAACCAAACATGGGGGGGGGGGAAAGGTAGGAACATACATAACAATATACTAAATATTAGGACAATTATATGATCTGGTACTTTTCGACCAGGAAGAGGCTTTTGACAGATTAGAAACTAATTACACGCAAAAAAGTACTGGAAAAATATGGATTTGGATTAAATTTCCAAAAATTGGACTAAGATAACGTACAATACAATAACTGCAAGCGTACAAGTTGATGGTGCGATAACGGAAAAATTTGAAATACAACCCCCAAAAAATTAAAACAAACGTACCAAACCACTGTCTGACTCTGATGACGAACCATGTGGTGTGGAGTCATTTCCACGTTTCATTGTTATTTAATCTAAGTATGACTCAAAATCGTTCGTTGCACTTTCTCCATTTCTTATTGAAAACCCCAAAAAAAATATTACGAGATCTATTGGCGCAGCAAAATGTGTCAAAATAAATAAAATCGGGTTGCCTTCGTGTTTAGTGTGAGCTAAAGTGTAAAACAAACAAATAAAAACATTCTTCGATATTCCAGTGACCTCATTCGCTGACACTACACTGAATACGTCCCAAGGCGTAACGCGCTGTCGTGACTTGGCTGGAGTCAACGACACAGATATCATCGAGGGGATGAAACATGAAGCTGTCACTGCAGTGCGTAAAATACGTATTAACCGTAAAAACAATATCCAGACAAATAACCACACAAATTGCTTTGGCGCATGGTCTAAACTAGATGCACAATTTACAGCTTAAACCTTATAATGATGAACACCATCATACAATGGAACTGTCGAGGATTTAAAGCTAACTACAATGATATTCTTCTGCTTTTAAATGAACACGATCCTACAGTACTGTGTTTAAAGGAAACATTAATGAAAGAGACAGATAAGATTTCGTTTAAATACATTTCCCCGTTTAATACCTACTTTCAAAATGCTGACAGGACCTCAGGAGGAGCTTCTGTTGTTGTCAACAATAGAGTCCCACACAGAGTCATCCGTCCAAACACAAACACATCGAGTGATTACCGTTTGTTCTGGTTACGTATTACGAAAACACCAACCTAGTAACAAGCGAATTAGCCAATCGTGTTCAACAACTTGCCGCGCCCTTCGTTTTACTCGAAGATTTTAATGCCCATAACATTCTATGGGGATCAAATCACACAAACGACATAGGCCACAAGGTAGAAGATGTCATGTCTAGACACGACCTGTGTCTATATAACACTAAATCACATACATATTTACACCCAGGAACGGTTCATACACGTGTATAGATTTGACAATTTGCTTTCCCTCGCTGCTTTTTTACTATGAATGGAAGGTCGCTGATGACATTTACAGCAATGAACACTTTCCAATCAACCTTGAAAATATCAACTCTAAAACTGATGACGAAATTCCACAATGGAATATAAAGAAGGCCGACTGGACTACGTTTGAAATACTCTATAAAACTAGAATAAATGAGGATACAGAATTCAACGTTATTAATCCTAGACAGCATTTTACTTCCATTCTAATCGAGATTGCCGGAGAATCTATTCCAAAGTCCTCAACGAACAGTAACCCCCCCCCAACCTTGGGTAACTAAGGAATGTAAAGAAGCCATTAGACAACGCCGAAAAGCATTACAAAATTCAACAATCGTCCAACGCCCAAAACGTTTAGCAAATACAGCATTATCCGGGCTAAAACTCGCCGCACAATCAAAGAAAGTAAACGAGCGTCTTGGATGAAAATTATTTCTTGTTTAAACTTTCGTTTCTCAATTAGAAACGTTTGGAACACTAAATCCAAAGAAAAATCAATTCTCTCCGACACCAGAAAACAAACAATATCAATTTTAGTTCGAAACGCGACATAGCAAATATTCTTGCAGACAGTTTCTCTAATAATTCATCATTATCTAATTATTCAGAAGCATTCCAAAGATTAAAAAATCAAAAAGAAAAAACACGTTTAAAATTCACATCCAACAACTCTGATAGTTATAACCAGCTGTTTGCACTATTGGATTTTAGGGTGGCTTTAGACCTGACCCATGATAGATCCGCTGGGCCTGATGAAGTACATTACCAATTCTTGAAACACCTGCCAGAATCATCACTAGCATCTCTTCTGAAAATCTTTAATGATTTATCGATTGCTGGTAATGCACCTAAGAGTTGTAAAGAAGCAAAATTACTACCATTTCCAAACCAATTAAAGATATCGGATATACTAACAGCTATCGACCCATTGCTATATAATAAAGACTTTGTATATCTTAGGTATTGTTACAAGAATTTGTATTTCCCTTTATTTTGATGTATGATTGAGTGGTGTATTTTAGGTTCTAGAGTATACGGCTTGGGATAACTTAAGATGTGCCCGTATTAAAAAAATAATCTATCTGCTAGTTACGCATGGTATCTTTTTACTTCCGAAACATCAGAGGTACATTGTGGAAAAATACTTGATAACTTCTTTTTACTTTTTAGACATTTTATAATTCTTTCATTGCACATTCAGAAGCTGATATTACCTACTTCAGCAAAATTTGTTTTCCCTATTTTAATAACTGCTAATGTTAGTGTACTTTTAATTATTTCTGGGTAAGCACATGGGAGCATCTATTTCTTCATACCATGTGCTTAGATCATGTACAATTTCCACAAGTACAGTATCCAAAACAATGTCAGCCACATTACATCAAAGTAACTTAGAAATATGCCACCATTATCTATATTGTGCATGTTACAAATGCAAACAACTTCACCTTATATATGTCACTTTCTGAAAAGTACATATTAACTGGTGAGCGCCGACTTACTTAATGCTTCGTTTTTCTCGGAGATTTTGTTGTGTAAAAATTAAAGATATGGAGATATTTGTGAATTTGGTCATTCCGGCTTGTGTTTGTCTTGAAACTGATGTTAGGCATGTACACCTCTTGTAGTCACTGCACAGTATGTAGCCTGTGAGACACAAATAGCTGGCTAAGAAGCAGAGCTAGCTTCTTACAGCAGTTGACACATTGGTTCATATTGAAACAATCCTGACTATCTGTCAACTTATATTTTTATAAAGTGCAATTGCAAATTTGATTAATGTTTGAGGGAATTTATAATCTTTTTTTGTTTACATTCATTTCATGTTGTAAAGTTTTACCTATTTCCAATGCAAATAATAGTAACTGTGCTAACAGTTTTTGATATATGACCATTGCGCAAAACAAAGGTAATCTGATACAATATGTAAATCATATAAAAATTATTTGTTTAAATATTAATCATCTGGGTAATGAGTTTTGAAGCCCAGAGTGTACATGATAGGATTGTAAATTGTTATTACTTACCGTCTATTTTAGGACAGAAATTGGTAATTGTATCCATTTTTCTCTCCCGAATTAAGGTAATACTCATGTAAGCTCATATGTGTCGCCAGCATGATGAAACTGTTCGTCATCAACGTGAATCTTTGTATCATTTATTGTGAAATAATTGTTATCTTTGACGTTTAAAATCGGGTGCCATGTTTAAATACTGTGTGTATTTTGCGCTAGGCTTTCCACTAGGAGGCGCTCAAGTTAATCTTTCCGAATTCTTCCATATATAGTCATTTTCGTGAAAACATTGTCTTGAATTTCCCGAGTGTGTTCCCAAAACCTATAAATAGGACTGACATCCGCCATTTTGGGGGTTGTGGTTCTGCTGGACTCCAATAAAGGTCTCACGATCAAACAAACAAAACAAAAGTTTCTAGTCATCCCAACAGATAATTTCAAGCATTAATAGCAAGGTAGACTACTTACTACCGACACATTAAATTTAGTACTCATAATGGCTACTATAATGTTTCTCTGATATTGTTTCAACGTTTATTTCCTTGTTGTATTAAATAAAAGTCCTCATAATGGGATTAGGCTGACGACATTAATGTCAATGTGTCGTCATCAACACGGCCGTCTGTAATCCTATGAAAATTTAGTATTCGGATTGGCACTATCGAAGTTCCTACTTAATTACATGTATCATTTTGAGATATAAAAATCCCATCCATTTTGTAGTGGTTATGTCGTTTAGATGGCGAATTAATGTACCCGACACAACGACACACTTTGCTGCTACAAAACAACACACATTGTCGCATTCAATTCAAACGCACACTAATGACATCCGGTTGCACAAGACTGTGTCGCTCAAAACGACAAACTGTGTCTCAGTCGCGAATCTGACACACTTAACATCCGGTTCCAGACTGTGCCTCTAACATATTTACCATTGTACTATAATCACAAACCCGGGTCTGGTTCCGAACATTGATTGGATTTACAAATACCCTTACCACTTCGGTACGTCATACAAACACATTTTGAGACATACTAACTTATTTCTGTTGTTGTTGTGTGTGTGCAAGATTAATTTGAAACAAAGGGAACATTGATGCTGATTTTTACATGCAATATTCCACTGAAACTAGTGTTTTAATAACCTTTATCAAAACAAATGTTCTGAAAATTAGTAAATATATAAATGCGGTCTAACTGATGAATGGACTTCGCATACGGGCAGCGATTCTTTCTTCAACAATTGGTTGCACGATTGTATTCAAGTCATCGATTATGTCCACGTAGGCAAGCTGACACGCACATGTATCACTTGATGTCGTATTCGCGACGTATACGATGAACATATATGATCATTTACTTCTTCACTATCTTGATGAAACCATTTTAAAATTCGAATAAATTTGCCAATGTTTGATATCACCAACGTTTGGTTTCGCAATCAAATCCTAAACTGCATTGTTGCTCAGGTCATTTTCGGGGTTTGTAAAAGCCTTGCGTGATATTTGCTCGTTAATATCTGAGAGAAGACTAAAATGTGAATTTCTAATGTGTGAATTCGGACACCCTGTGCAACTATAAAAACGTGCCATTACGTGAAGCCATATCAACATCGCGTTCTCTTGCAAATGACTAGTGTGTATGAAGTCATTAGTAGGCATAAAATAAAAGATTTCTAGCGTTTGTTAAATGTTTGCTCATTTCATATTAGAGCATGCTTAATTACATACATACTTATCTAATTAGCAAATAATTAAATGGTCAGCAGGTTAATATTCAGAGGCGAATCGAAGATAAAATGAGAACTCTTTAAGCGTATAAAGCGTAGGAAAAGTGGTGCAAGTAAGCATGTACAGTATGCAATGCAGTACTATAGTAAGACAATTATTTCCGGTACAGAAGGTGGGGATGTCGGAAACATATCAGTAAGTGCTAATATATTTTTTACACAACTGGAAAGCAATTCCATTTCAGCCAAGCTAGCTATGTTGAGTTAGGAAGTGTCCAGCCATATCCCCCTCTCTCTCTCCTTCTCTCTCTCATTTTTTAAAGTGACTAATATTATCTTCCAACCATTCTCGATTTATACAACGAAAAATAATTTTAAAGATAACGCCATGTGTGTGTGTGTGAGAGAGAGAGAGAGAGAGAGAGAGAGAGAGAGAGAGAGAGAGAGAGAGAGAGAGAGAGAAAGAGAGAGAGAGAGACTTCATTTATGGTCAATACATTTATTTACACAATTAAAACAGAAATAACTCTTTTCTTATATTAGGTTTGAAAAATCTTGAAATTCTACCAGTATGTCATTGTTCTTGTCAATTTAGAGGCAAAAGGAAAGCTAAAGCAGATAACATACATCTTGCAAAAGGTAAATATGTAACAGAGTAAACGTGTAATTGGTATATATTGCGTCCCCTCAATAATTTTGGGTAAAATTCTACAATAATTTGTTCTATCAACAGTGCTAATATTAATATAAGTTAATAGAAATAGACCAGAGATGGAAAGGATGGATATTCCCAGAAGTACCTATGATATTATCACGATAAGCTGATTAATTAATTTCCGCCTTGTATCATCATCAATATAAGTTTTGTATGATCATTGGACAAACTAGAAACAGCAATCTTGTCATGAAAATTTAGCAATAACAATACTGCCTGCCTACACAATAAATAAAACTGGAACGTTAAAGTATTCAAAAAAATCTCAGGTGACCTGAGAGAATCCAACTTGAGCAAAATCAAAAATGATATCATTATTAATTACTAAGTTCTCTATCAATGCACATGCTCCGACATGACAACTTACAAGAGATAAATGTATTTTGGCCTGCTCCTTGATGGCACCCCTACCCACCCGCATTAAAAACGCGGGGAATGTTGTGGTTTTAAAAAAGACAATACATTTATAGAGACCATTATAACATCATAATCGGAGAAGTCTCGTTGTTTTCCTGAGTAAATGCTTCTGCAGTTTTTTTTATGCTTCAGGAATTAAATGAATAGACGAGGACGTGTACAGAGAGATCAATATACATTATTTTAGTTTGGTGATCGAACTGTGTTACGTCCCTGGAATTCAGTAGTTGGCAAACCAAAACAAATGGTCCAATATCTCCATTGCCTTTGCTCATGTTCTGTGTTCTTTACCGATACAGTCAGTTTGGTCATTACGCGATTTGGACGAAATATCCATTCTTCAAACATGAACTAATTTACGTTACTGGAGTCCAATTGTTAATTGTTTAGGCTCTACTAACCAGTAGCAAAGACCGAGTGATTATTTTACTCATAACTCATGGATGAAATCACCAACGTCTGATTCCTCAATCAAATCCTCAACTGCATTGTTGCTCAGTCCCCAATGTGTCCTTCTAATAGCCTTGCATTCGAATGATACGTTAACAAGACTAACATGTGAATTTCTTATCTCAATTAAGACGCACATGTGATTCTTTACATTAAGCCAAATCAGCATCGATTTGTCTTCCAAATGATGTGAGTGTATGAGTCATTATTGGATATAAAATAAAATGCTACACGTTTTGATTAAATGTTTACTCATTGCATATGAGGGCATGCTTAATTGTATATATGCATATCTAGTTATCAAATAATTAAAAGGAAAGCAGACGAAAATTCTGAGTCGAAACGAAGATGAAATGTGAAATCTATATATGTATATTTTAAGCGTATGAACCGAATGAAACGTGGTGCAAGCAAGCATGTACAGTAAGGAATGCAGTATTATAGTAAGATATTTATTTCTAGTACCGGTGTTGTCGATGTCGGAACCATCGAGAAGAGTAAATATCTATTTACTGAAATGGTAAGCAGTTGCAGTTCAACCAAACATACAATAATGGGTTAGGAAGCGTCCAGTTTCCTCGTAGGAGACACCAATCTCACACCCAACCCCCCCCCCATCTCTCTCTCTCTCTCTCTCTCTCTCTCTCTCTCTCTCTCTCTCTCTCTCTCTCATTACTGTTGTTATTATTAAAGGAACTATTTTAACATCATAACCAACCTCTATTTCTAGTAAACATTACCACTCATGCAGAGGAAAATCCAATTTAGGATAAGGACAAATGTATATCGAGTCTTCATTTAGTTATCCATCGAAAACATATATAAATCTATTGTTATATTATGCCAAATTTCCAACAACGAAATTATACCAGTATGTCATTTTTCTTGGAGTTTATTTCGAGGCAAAAGGAAAACTAAAAAAAATCCCACTAATTAATCTGGCAAAAATAAACCGTATATAGTGTGAACGTGAGATTATATATATATATATATATATATATATATATATATATATATATATATATATATATATATATATATATATATATATATATATATATATATATATATATATATGTATGTATATATATGTGTGTGTGTATATGTGTGTGTGTATGTGTGTGTTTGTGTGTGTTACCCCTGTACTTGCGGGTAGAATTCTACATTAATTTGTTATTTTAGCAGTGGAAATATCAATATAAGTTAATACAAATAGAACCAGAGAAGGAAAGGGTATATGTAGCAAGACGTAAATATGATATATTCATATCCGCCTTGTATCGTCGTCAATATAATTGTGCATGATCAATGAACGAACTAGAAGCAGCCATCTTGTCATGAAAATCCAGCAATAACTATACTGCCTGACCTACATAACAATAAAACTCAAAAGTAGGAACGAAAAGCTAAAGCAAATGCAAGCCGACAACCATAACAAAAATAGCAGGATAGTGTTATAAGATTGACTAAACAAACGTTCACAGCCTTAAACACACACACACACGAACGCATGCACACGCATATACACACATCCTCTATATACCTTATGTTCACTATCCATATTCACACATGAAATCCTGGCAATTTGTATTCACATGCATCTCAGCATGTGACATAAGATAAATCAACTTGAACATAATCAAAAATATCATTGTTAATTACTAAGTACGCTATCAATACACATGCTTAAACATGACAACTGGCAATAGACACATGTATTTTGACCTGCCCCTCGTTGAGACCTCTACCCATCCACATGAGCAACGCAGAGAATGTCGTGGTTTTGAAAAGGCCAATACATTTATACAAACAATTTTAACACCATAAATGAAGAAGTCTTCTCATTTTGCAGAGTTAACGCTGGAGCATGCTTCCTTGTATTTTGCTTTAGGGTTTATATGAATAGACGAAGAAGTGAATATCAAAGATAGAAACAGATAACGCGTACCAAAAATATCTGAAAAGAGAGATCACCTCACATTATTTTAGTTTGGGGATTGAACTTTGTTACCTTTTATTAATTCAGTAGTTGGCACACCAAAACACATGGTCCAGTAAGGTTTATAAAACCTCCGGTGCCTTTGTTCATGTTATGTATTCTTTAACGATAAAGACAATTTGGTCATGACGCGACGTTCTATGGAAGAAATATTCTTAATTCAAACACGAACTAATTCAACTTTACTGGAGTCCAATTGTTAATATTTTAGGCTCTAATAACCCGTAGCAAAGATAGAGTGAATACAACAGGCTTTGTCAAATTTGACTCATAGCTGATGCTTCATATCACCAACGTTTGATTCCTCAATCAAATCCTAAACTGCACTGTTGCTTAGGTCCCATTGTGTGCTTCTAATAGCCTTGCATTCTATTGATACGTTAATGTCTGAGAAAAGACTAACGTGTGAAATTCTTATGTCAATTAAGACGCACTTGTGCTTCTTTACATTATACCATATAAACATCGATTTATCTTCCAAATGATGTGAGTGTAAGACTCATTAGTGGGTAGAAAATAAAATGCTACACGCTTTGTTTAAATGTTTACTCATTTCATATGAGGGCATGCTTATTTGCATATATGCCTATCTAGTTATCAAATAATTAAAAGGAAAGCAGTGAAAATTCTGAGTCGAAACGAATATGAAATGTGAAATCCGTATATGTATATTTTAAGCGTATGAACCGAATGAAACGTGGTACAAGCAAGCATGCACGGTAAGGAATGCAGAATTATAGTAAGATATTTATTTCTAGTACCGGTGTTGTCGATTTTAGAACCACCGAGAAGAGTAAATATCTATTTACCCAAATGGTATGCATTTGCAGTTCAACAAAACACAGAATAATGGGTTAGGAAGCGTCCAGTTTCCTCGTAGGAGATACCAATCTCACACCCAACCCTCTCCCACTCTCTCAATCTCTGTCTCTCTGTCTCTCTCTCTCTAACTTGTTGTTATTATTAAAGAGACTAGTTTAACATCCCAAACAACCTCTATTTCTACAGTGAATATTACCACTCATGCATTACAAAATACATTTTAAGATAAAGACAAATGTATATTGTATCTTTATTTAGTGATCCACCGAAAACAGGAATAAATCTCTTTCTATATTATGCTAAAATTTCTAACAACGAAATTATGCCAGTATGTCATTTTCATTGGGTTCATCTCGAGGTAAAAGGAAAATTAAACCAGAAACCACCAATTCATTTCGCAAAGATACACCGGATATGGTGTGAAAGTGAGATATTATATATATATATATATATATATATATATATATATATATATATATATAATATATATATATATAAGTTTGTGTGTGTGTGTGTGTCACCTCCATACTTGCTAGTATAATTCTACATTAATTTGTTCTTTTAACAGTGGAAATATGAAAATAAGTTAATATAAATAGAACCAAAGAAGGTAAGGATGGATGCTGCAAGACGCAACTATGATATATGCATATCCGTCTTGTATCGTCGTCAACATAATTTTGCATGATCACTAAACAAACTAAAAGAAGCCATCTTGGCATGAGAATCCAGCAATAACTATACTGCCTGACCTACATAACATAACAATAAAACTGAAAAGTAGGAGCAAAAAGCTAAAGCAAATGCAAACCGAAAAACAACAAAAATAGCAGGATACCGTTATAAGATTGACTAAATCAACGTTCACAGAGTTAAACACACACACACGAACGCACGCAGACGCACATACACACCTCCTCTATATACCTTATGTACACTTTCCATATTCATACATAGAATCCTGGCAATTTGTATTCACAAGCATCTAAGCAAGTGACATAAGATAAATCAACTTGAACATAATCTAAAATGATATCATTGTTAAATACTAAGTACGCTATCAATACACATGCTTGAACATGACAACGTTCAATAGAGACATATATTTTGACCTGACCCTCGTTGAGGCCTCTACCCATCCGCATGAACAACGCAGAGAATGTCGTGGTTTTAAAAGGATGAGACATTTATACAAACCATTTTAACACCATAAATGAAAAAGTCCTTCTTTTTCGTAGAGTGAACGCTGGAGCAGGCTCCCTTGTATATCGCGTCAGGATTTATATGAGTAGACGAGGAGGTGAATATCAAAGATAGAAACAGATAACGCGTACCAAAGATGTCTGTAAAGAGAGATCACCTCATATTATTTTAGTTTGGGGATTGAACTGTGTTACGTCCCTGTAATTCAGTAGTTGTCACACCAAAACACATGGTCCAATAAGGTTTAACTACAGTGCCTTTGTTCATGTTATGTATTCTTTAACGATAAAGTCAGTTTGGTCATTACGCGATATTCTATGGTAGAAATATCCTTTATTCAAACATAAACTAATTCAACTTTAATGGAGTCCAATTGTTAATTGTTTAGGCTCTTATAACCCGAAGCAAAGATAGAGTGAAAACAACAGGCTTTGTAAAATTTAACACTTAACTTATGTATGATATCACCAACGTTTGATTCCTCGATGAAGACCAAAACTGCATTGTTGCTCGGGTCCCATTGTGAACTTCAAATAGCCTTGAATTCTGTTGATACGTTAATGTGTGGGAAAAGACTAAATTGTGAATTTCTTATGTCAGTTAAGACCTCCCTGTGCTTCTTTACATTAAACCATATCAACATCGTTTTATCTTTCAAATGATGTGAGTATATGAGTCATTAGTGGGTATAAAAACAAAATGCTACACGTTTTGATGAAATAGTTACTTATTGCCTATGAGGGTATGATTAATTGCATATAAGCCTATCTAGTTATCAAATAATAATATGGAAAGCAGACGAATATTCTGAATCGGAACTAAGATGAATTGTCTAATCTATATATGTATATTTTAAGCGTATGAACCGAATGAAACGTGGTGCAAGCAAGCATGTACAGTAAGGAATGCAATATTATAGTAAGATATTTATTTCTAGTACAGGTGTTGTCGATGTCGGAACCACCGACAAGAGTAGATATATATTTCCCCAAATATTAAGCATTTGCAGATCAACCAAACATACAATAATGGGTTTTAAGCGTCCAGGTTCCTCGGTGGAGACACCAATCTCAAACCAACCCTCTCCCACTCTCTCTCTCTCTCTCTCTCTCTCTCTCTCTCTCCTACTCTCTCTCTCTCTCTCTCTCTCTCTCTCTCTCTCTCTCTCTCTCTCTCTCTCTCTCTCTCTCTCTCTCTCTCTCTCAATTGTTATTATTTTTAACGGGACTATTTTAACATCCCAACTAACCTCTATTTCAAAGTAAATATTACCAATCATGCATTGCAAATTAAATTTTAAGATAAAGACAAATGTATATTAAGTCTTCTTTTAGTTATCCACTGAAAACAGAAATAAATCTATTTTTATCTTATGCTAAAAATTCTAACAAGGAAATTATGCCAGTATGTCATTTTCCTTGGGGTTTATTTCAAAGCAAAAAGAAAAACTAAATTAGAAACCACCAATTCATCTCGCAAAGAAACACCGGATATGGTGTGAAAGTGAGATATTATATATATATATATATATATATATATATATATATATTATATATATATATATATATATATATATATATATATATATATAGGGGGGTGTTACCTCTATACTTGCTGGTAGAATTCTACATTAATTTGTTCTTTTAACAGTGGAAAGATAAAAACAAGTTAATATAATATTGAACCAGAGAAGGTAAGGATGGATGCTGCAACACGCAACTATGATATATTCATATCCACATTGTATCGTCGTCAATATAATTTTGCATGATCACTGAACAAACAAAATGCAGCCATCTTGGCATGAGAATCCAGCAATAACTATACAAAAAAAGCTAAAGCAAATGCAAACCGAAAACCATAACAAAAATAGCAGGATACCGTTATCAGATTGACTAAAGTAACGTTCACAGAGTTAAACACACACACACGATCGCAAGGAGACGCACATACACACCTCCTTATATACCTTATGTACACTTTCCATATTCATGCATAGAATCCTGTCACTTTGTATTCACAAGCATCTAAGCAAGTGACATAAGATAAATCAACTTGAACATAATCTAAAATGATATCATTGTTAAATACTAAGTACGCTATCAATACACATGCTTGAACATGACAACGTTCAATAGAGACATATATTTTGACCTGCCCGTCGTTGAGGCCTCTACCCATCCGCATGAACAACGCAGAGAATGTCGTGGTTTTAAAAGGGACAATACATTTATACAAACCATTTTAACACCATAAATGAAGAAGTCTTCTTTTTCGCATAGTGAACGATTTAGAATGCTTCTTTGTATTTTGCTTTAGGATTTATATGAATTCACGAGCAAGTGAGTATCAAAATTAGAAACAGATAACGCGTACCAAAGATGTCTGAAAAGAGAGATCACCCCACATTAGTTTAGTTTGGGGATTGAACTGTGTTACGTCCCTGTAATACAGTAGTTGTCACACGAAAACACATCTTCGAATAAGGTTTATCTCCAGTGCCTTTGTTCATGTTATGTATTCTTTAACGATAAAGTCAATTTGGTCATTACGCGATATTCTATGTTAGAAATAAATATCCTGTATTCACACATGAACTAATTCAAGTTTTCTGGAGTCCAATTGTTAATTGTTTAGGCTCTAATAACCAGTAGCAAAGATACAGTGAAAACAACAGGCTTTGTCACATTTAATACTTAACTTATCCATGATATCACCAACGTTTGATTCCTCGATCAAAACCAAAACTGCATTGTTGCTCAGGTCCCATTGTGTGCTTGTAGTAGTCTTGCATTCTGTTGATAAGTTAATGTCTGAGAAAAGACTTACGTGTGAATTTCGTATGTCAATAAAGACGCCCCTGTGCTTCTTTACATTAACAAAATATCCACATCGATTTATCTTCCAAATGATGTGAGTGTATGAGCCATTAGTGGGTAGAAAATAAAATGCTACACGTTTTGATGAAATGTTTACTCATTGCATATGATGGCATGATTAATTGCATATATGCATAGCTAGTAATGAAATAATTAAAAGGAAAGCAGACGAAATTCTGAGTCGAAATGAAGATGAAACGTGAAATCTATATATGTATATTTTAAGCGTTTGAACCGAATGAAACGTGGTGCATGCAAGTATGTACAGTAAGAAATGCAGTATTATAGTAAGATATTTACTTCTGGTACCGGTGTTGTCGGTGTCAGAACCAACGAGACAAGTAAATATATATTTCCCAAACTGGTAATCATTTACTTTTCATCCAAACATACAATACTGTGTTAGGTAGCGTCCAGTTTCCTCGGAGGAGACACCAATCTCACACCCAACCCTTTCTCTCTCTCTCTCTCTCTCTCTCTTTCTCTCTCTGTTTCTCTCTCTCTCTCTCTCTCTCTCTCTCTCTCTCTCTCTCTCTCTCTCTCTCTCTCTCTATCTCTCTCTCTGTCTCACTCTGTCTCTCTCTCATAATTGTTGCTATTATTAAAGGGACTATTTTAACATCACAACCAACCTTTATTTCTACAGTGAATATTACCACTCATGCATTGCAAAATACATTTTAAGATAAAGAAAAATGTATAATGAGTCTTCATTTAGTTATCCACAGAAAACAGAAATAAATCTATTTTTATAGTATGCTAAAAATTCTAAAAACGAAATAATACCAGTATGTCATTTTCCTTGGGGGTTATTTCGAAGCAAAAGGAAAACTAAACCAGAAACCACCAATTCATCTCGCTAAGAAACACCGGATATGGTGTGAAAGTGAGATATTATATATATATATATATATATGTGTGTGTGTGTGTGTGTGTGTGTGTGTGTGTGTGTGTGTGTGTTATCTCTATAAGTGTGGGTAGGATTCTACATGAATTTGTTCTTTTAATAGTGAAAATATGAATATAAGTTAATATAAATAGAACCAGAGATGGTAAGGATATATGCTGCAAGACGCAACAATGATATATTCATATCCGCCTTGTATCGTCAATATAATTTTGCATGATCACTGATGAAACTAGAAGCAGCCATCTTGTCATTAAATCTGGCAATAACTATACTGCCTTACCTACATAACACTAAAACTGAAAAGTAGGAGCGAAAAGCTAAAGCAAATGCAAACCGAAAAACATAACAAAAATAGCAGGATACCGTTATAAGATTGACTAAAGTAACGTTCACACCCTTAAACACATACTAGCGAACACACGCAGACGCAAATACACACCTCCTCTATATACCTTATGTACACTATCCATATTCACACATGAAATCCTGGCAATTTGTATTCACAAGCATCTCAGCAAGTGACATAAGATAAATCAACTTGAACATAATCTAAAATGATATCATTGTTAATTACTAAGTACGCTATCAATACACAAGCTTAAGCATGACAATTTTCAATAGAGACATGTATTTTGACCTTCCCCTCGTTGAGACCTCTACCTATCCGCATGAACAACGCAGAGAATGTCGTGTTTTTAAAAAGGATGAGACATTTATACAAACCATTTTAACACCATAAATGAAAAAGTCTTCTTTTTCGTAGAGTGAACGCTGGAGCAGGCTCCCTTGTATTTCGCGTCAGGATTCATATGAATAGACGAGGAAGTGAATATCAATGATAGAAACAGATAACGCGTACCAAAGATGTCTGTAAAGAGAGATCACCCCACATTATTTTAGTTTGGGGATTGAACTGTGTTACGTCCCTGTAATTCAGTAGTTGTCACACCAAAACACATGGTCCAATAAGGTTTAACTACAGTGCCTTTGTTCATGTTATGTATTCTTTAACGATAAAGTCAGTTTGGTCATTACGCGATATTCTATGGTAGAAATATCCTTTATTCAAACATAAACTAATTCAACTTTAATGGAGTCCAATTGTTAATTGTTTAGACTCTTATAACCCGAAGCAAAGATAGAGTGAAAACAACAGGCTTTGTAAAATTTAACACTTAACTTATGTATTAACTTATGTATGATATCACCAACGTTTGATTCCTCGATGAAAACCAAAACTGCATTGTTGCTCGGGTCCCATTGTGAACTTCAAATAGCCTTGCATTCTGTTGATACGTTAATGTGTGGGAAAAGACTAAATTGTGAATTTCTTATGTCAGTTAAGACCTCCCTGTGCTTCTTTACATTTAACCATATCAACATCGTTTTATCTTTCAAATGATGTGAGTGTATGAGTCATTAGTGGGTATAAAAACAAAATGCTACAAGTTTTGATGAAATATTTGCTTATTGCCTATGAGGGTATGATTAATTGCATATATGCCTATCTAGTTATCAAATAATTAAAAGGAAGGCAGACAAAATTCTGAGTCGAAACGAAGATGAAAAATGTCTAATCTATATATGTATATTTTAAGCGTATGAACCGAATGAAACGTGGTGCAAGCAAGCATGTACAGTAAGAAATGCAGTATTATAGTAAGATATGTATTTCTAGTACCGGTGTTGTCGATGTCGGAACCACCGACAGGAGTAAATATATATTTCCCCAAATGTTAAGCATTTGCAATCAACCAAACATACAATAAAGGGTTTTAGGCGTCAAGTTTCCTCGGAGGAGACACCATTCTGAAACCCAACCCTCCCCCACTCTCTCATTCTCTCTCTCTCTCTCTCTCTCTCTCTCTCTCTCTCTCTCTCTCTCTCTCTCTCTCTCTCTCTCTCTCTCTCTCTCTCTGTGTGTGTGTCTCAATTGTTATTATTGTTAAAGGGACTATTTTAACATTCCAACTAACCTCTATTTTTAAATTGAATATTACCACTCATGCATTGCAAAATACATTTTAAGATAAAGACAAATGTATATAGAGTCTTCATTTAGTTATCCACCGAAAGCAGAAATAAATCTATTTTTATATTATGTTAAAAATTCTAACAAGGAAATTATGCCAGTATGTCATTTTCCTTGGGGTTTGTTTCGAAGCAAAAGGAAAACTAAACCAGAAACCACCAATTTATCTCGCAAAGAAACACCGGATATGGTGTGAAAGTGAGATATTAGATATATAGACTGTGTTACGTCCCTGTAATTCAGTAGTTGGCACACCAAAACACATGTTCCAATAAAGGTTTATCTCCAGTGCCTTTGTTCATGTTATGTATTCTTTAACGATAATGTCAGTTTGGTCATTGCGCAATGTTTTAGGTAAGAATTATCCTTTTTTCAGACATGAACTAATTCAACTTTACTGGATTCCAATTGGTAATTGTTTAGGCTCTAATAACCAGTAGCAAAGATAGAGTGAAAACAACAGGCTTTGTCAAATTTAACTCATACCTTATGCATTGTATCACCAACGTTTGATCCCTCAATCAAATCCTAAATTTCATTGTCGCTCAGGTCCATTGTATGCTTAAAATGGCCATGCATTCTGTTGATACGTTAGTGTCTGATAAAAGATTAACATGTGAATTTCCTATGTCAATTAAGACGCCCCTGTACTTCTTTACATGAAGCCATATCAGCATCCATTTATCTTCCAAGTGATGTGAGTGTATATGGGTATAAAATAAAAGGCTATAAGCGATGGTTAAATGTTTGCTCATTGCATCTGAAGGCATGCCTAATTACGTGCAAAATATCCAGTTATCAAATAATTAAAGGAAACATGATGAATATTCTGAATCGAACCGAAGATGAAAGGAGAAAATCAATAGATGTATATTGTAAGCGCATGAACCGAATGAAACGTGGTGCAAGCAAGCATGCACGGGAAAGAATGCAGTATTATAGTAAGATATTTATTTATGGTACCAGTGATGTCGATGTCGGAAAATTACAGAGAAGAGAAAATATATATTTCCACGAATGGTAAGCATTTGCGGTTCAACAGATCAATTCGATAATAGGCTAGGAAGTGTCCAGTGTCCTGAGAGAAAAACACATATCTCCCACCACCCCCTCTCTCTCTCTTTCTCTCTCTCTCTCTCTCTCTCTCCTCACTCTCTCTCTCTCTCTCTCTCTCTCTCTCTCTCTCATAATTGTTTTATTATTAAACGGACTAATATAACTTCCCACCAACCTCGATTTCTACAGCGAATGTTACCACTCATACAATGCAAAATCCATTTTATGATAAATAAAAATGTGTATTGAGTACTCATTTAGTTACCCACCGAAAACAGAAAAATTCTATTATCATATTAGGTTCGAAAAATCTAATAACAAAATTCTACCTGTAGGTCATTTTTCTTGGGGGGATGCGAAAAGAACCTAAACAAGAAACCACCAATATATCTTGGAAACGAAAACCTGATATAGTGTGATCTTGAGAGTGGTGTACACACACACACACACACACACACACACACGCACACGCATATATATATATATATATATATATATATATATATATATATATATATATATATATCGTGTAACCTCTATATTTTTTGTATGATCTTTGAACAAACTAGAAACAGCCACCTTGTAATGAAGATCATGTAATAACAATACTGTCTGACCTACACATTAACTACAATTGGAAAGGTAGAAGAGAATAATTAAGCCAATCCAAAACGAGAACCATAATGAAAATAGCAGGATAGCGTTATAAGATTGAATAAAGTGAAGTTCATATCCACACACACACACTCACACACACTCGCACGCACGCACACCTCCTCTATATACCTTATTTACACTATCCATATTTGTACGTGAAATCCTGTCACTTTGTATTCACAAGCATCTAAGCAACTGACATAAGTTAAATCAACTTGAACATAATCTAAATAATGTCATTATTAATTACTAAGTACTCTATCAAAACACATGCTTGAACATGACAACTTTCAAGAGAAACATGTATTTTGACCTGCTTTTCGTTGAGACCTCTAACCATCCATTCATACATGAATTAATTCAACTTTACTCTAGTCCAATTGTTAATTGTTTGTACTCTAATAAACAGTAACAAAGACAGAGTGAAAACAACAAGTTCTGAAAGATTTGACAACAAATTTATTTTTAGTAAAAACAATGTCAATATGAAAATCTGATAAAGACAAACAGCTTTAAGAATCAAATCCAAAAATAATCCAAGAATTCTTCTTAAATTATATTTTAGAAATTCTAATAATGAAATGGTTGGAATGAATTAAAGTTTATGCCCTGATGAAAATCCAAGATATCGTGCTTGTTGAATCCAAATTATTTGAAAAAAATTTATAATCAACTAAAAAAGTCAAATTGGTCTCAATAGAAGAAAAGAACATGAGATCAAGATTTAAAAAGCCCTAATAAAATTATGACACAAAGACACTGTTTGAGATCTTGTTATCGCGAATACATTTTCTCCGTAGACAACGTGCATAAATACAGTGTCTGATACGCGTTTGGTTGTGGAAATCTCGGCGACTACCATCGATGTATACCTGCGTGCAAATGTGTTGCTCCTCGTTACGCATCACAACCATGTGTGTGTGCAAACTCGAGCTGGATTTGATTCCTGCCATCAATCAACATAAGTTTATTGTAAACTATATAATTTCCATGGCTATCACAGCAGCTATCACTACTCTCGAGCCAACAACAAAGCGTGGATTAATACGACCTTGCCCTTCTGATATCTCGTACCCTTTACGCAAACATAGTATATGATTGGGCGCTGCTGAACCCGTAGGCGAGTTATGTGGATAGATCCCACACACGTGGATATTCATAAATATATATGCGAGTATGACAGGAATATCGACTACAAATACATCTTCGGAAGTCAACTTGGAATAACTTGAATAGCTTCATCACACGTACAATATTTGACCACTTGCCACAGAAGCATTGTCAGTTTTCCGAAAGTGGCGGTCATCGTACCGGTTTGCACTTTAGGGATATTGTGGACTGATTCAGCGAATGCACCAAATGAATTCCTAACCTGACAACCGCGTACTAAAATTACATGTGTATCTGCTGATGAGAATGTGTGTGATCTAATTCTTCGAGTGTTGCGATTGCACCAACGCGGATCGATTGTCCACTACATCATGATGAATACGGATTTGCTAATGACCGACACCAACGAAGTTAGAATAGGATTTCATCAAGCTGATGAACAATGCCGTGTTTGGGAAAACCATGGAAAATCTAAAGTTCCTACCCATGTGTTTTTTTAAACATTGAACGATTGGCGATGCTAGCACCACAAACCTAATCTGTGCAATGGCTATAGCAACTGATAGTTATAGAGTTTATTGCATTTATCCAGACCGCGACCCCCTCGTTTTCCTCAGCGAGTGGGGTCACTTTGGCGCTACCCTCCCCCACCCAATTTTCACCAATGGGTCGGTAAACGTTTGCAATCTCCCCGAGTTTCACCGAGTTGTCGGGACATTTTAATACCGACCCTCCACCCGAACCGTTGATTTTCGCTAGGGGTTGGAAGGCTTTTATCCGACCCCCGATTTTCCCTAGGTGTGAACAACTATGGTCAGGATCCGTACCCGATTTTCCTCAAGAGGCGAGGACACTTTGCTAAGTCCCCAGAATTTTCCCAAGATGTGGGGCCATTTTCCCCATGATTTTCCCCAGAGGTTGCCAAGACACTTTCTCCGGAAATGTCAGTAATATACATGTATTGTACATATTCCATTACTGACTTAAGCTGGTGCGGAAATGACATGAAAAAATAATTTTGGTTATCTTTTTCAGCGATTAAATGGGTTAGCCGAATTTATTTTTGTCCTCAGGGTTAGTTATCATTACCTTTATTTCTTGATAAATTAAATGCATTAAAACTCATTGCAATGACGATCCGTAATATTTGCTTCACGCGTATTATTTGTAATGTGATTCTCTGGAAGCATAATGATCAATGGTAAAATGCACGGGTGAATTTAGAAAGGTCTATGATATAAATGGCCCTGGCAGAGAAAGGAAGTCTTTATAAAACTTTATGTTAAAACTCCTTACCACAGCGACCAAGAATGTGACACAACACGCGTTGTGACCGGACGGGACTGTCTAGTCGACGAGGACCTCTCTAGCCATCTGAGGGTTCGATGGGCTGGTTCTGTTCTCTGTGTGTTCGAGTGGCTGATGATGCCAATCCTTGCACGTTATGTTCGTTTGTATAAGGAAATGGGTATGAGTGGGACATCTTTAGGAGGGTTGATGACACGTGTTTTTCTGGCTTGCCCCTTAATCTCTGTAGCTGCTGTCCGGCTAGATTCGCACAACTTGGAGACTGTATGCATAGAGAAACGCCAAGTGACTCGATTGCTTGTTGTTTGCTTCCAGGAATCAGGATTTATGTTGAACGCTTTCAATGCAGCTTTCAGATTGTCTTTAAAGCACATCTTCTGAACTCCGTTGGCTCGCTGTCCTTGTAGCTCGTGATTAGAAGAGTATCTTACGCAGCCGGTGGTCTGGCATGCGTACATGTCCGCCCAGGGCAGCTGGCACTGCATCAGGATCGTGTGTATGTTTGGGATACCTGCATGTCAGAGTACATCTTTGTTTGGAGCCTTGTCCTTCCACTTGACGTTGAGGATTATCTTGCGACATTTGATGTGAAAGTGGTGAAGCTTCCTGGCGTGGGGTTCGTACACCGTCCGTTTCACAGGCATAAAGTAGTGTGGGTAGTACTACTGCCATGTAGACCTTTAGTTTGGTGCTGATGCGGATGCTTCTTCTAATCCAGACGTTGGCGTAAAATCTGCCAAACGGTTCGCTGACTCTAGCAATGTGAAAGATCAAATCATCGTCAATAGTTACGCTATGTGACAGTGTGCTGCCAAGGTAGGTGAATCGGATCACTTGGTTGAGTTTTTGGCCCTTGATGTTGGGCTTTCCAGGGCCATCTGTTGCATGACTTTAGTATTATTGGTACTCATGGTGAGACCAAAGCTTGTGCAGGAGCTGGAGGACTTGTCAACGCTGCACTGATGATCAGTCATCATTGAGTCCGCAGGTAACAGCAAATAACAAGTCCCAGATGGTGTATGTCGGGACATGTTTTTGAAGCCTCCTGGGATTGAATAGTTTTCCAACTCTACGGTACGTGATGCTGACTCGAACATCTCCGTCCCTGAAAGCATTAGTGAGCATGGCGGAGAACGATATAGTGAACATTTGCGTGCGATAACAGAACCCTGTTTGACACCATTGGTTACTGGGAAAGGATCATATGTCTCTCCATCGTCCTGAGCTCGTGCCTGCATGCCATCATGGAAATGCTGCATCATGGATATACATTTTCTTGGGCATCTGTAATTGGCCATTAACTTTAACAAGCCTTTGATACTGTAATAAACTAACATAATTAACAGCTCCCATTAAGAAAAATGGTATTTTCAGTAGTTTGCATGCATGATTTACTGCAACCACATGTGATTTACCAGGTCCCATGAGATAAGTCCAAAAACTAAGAAACATTTCAAAAATTATTTACCAAAATTCACTTGTAAGTTTATTAGTCTTTGCAGTAACCATGAAACACAATATAGTATGACCCTTTCTCGAATGCTGTATAAAAATAATGATGTTTTTGAAAGATTTGATTAATTAGTGTGGGACAGTGTCGACCATACTGCAACAAAATTTTAAACTGGTTGAAAGTAACTAGTAACCAAATATCAAGCCCAAGGAAGGTAATTGGTACGTCTATATAACATACAGATAGGAAGAATTCAATTTTATTTCATTCTGGGATTGCTGGTTCCTTGTGGTATCTAACCATATTTTCTTATGTTTAATGTGATTGGGAAATGTACACTAATGAGAAACAATCTGGTTTAATATATCCTGCAGAATTGATGCCTTCATAAAATGTAGCTGGAGGCAAAAGCTACAAGAGTTAATATTTTACTTTTTTATTAGTATTTGCAACACAGATACATGATCCAAAATGACTGAATGAATAATTATATGATGCGAATGTGTAATGAAGTCATAAACTTAAAACCTGACTCAAGATCTACTTCTGACAGTTAAAAGCATTGTCATATACAAGAATGCTGACAAATAATTCACAAAAATGCATTGTTATATGAAAGAATGTTGACAGATAATTCACAAAAAGTAATTAAAACAACATTTTCTTTAGCATTATAAACAGCAAAATATGCAACGGGTAAATATTTACATTCCACTGGAAATATTTCTCTTATTATAACTGTACAGACATGTATATTTATTTCTGATTGGTCATCTGAAAAGATTCATCTTTATGTATCTTCCTCACTAGTACTATGCAAAATAACGTCCATACATGTTCCATTAACCTTCATGACATCCAGCGCTTCACCTTAATTTGAGACGCACCAAGGCTTTCTTACTTATTTTAAACACTAACTCAGATAAAAAATGTAACAAAAATCAGAATAGGTTATATTAACTTTCCTAATGAACTAAATGACCACAAGTTTTTCTGCCAGTGACCTTTCCAGAAAAGAGCTGAATCACACCCAATCTGCTCCATCATATTATGTCAAAGCTAAGAGGATGAACTCGATGAACTTCCTAGTATGTTTGGGTTTAATGAGGATGAACTCAAAGAACTTCCTATTATGTATGGGTTTAATGAGGATGAACTCAGTGAACTTCCTATTATGTTTGGGTTTAATGAGGATGATCTCAATAAACTTCACATTTACCATATTTTGCAATGATGAACGTGATGGACTTTATATTATATTTAGGTTTTAAGGAGGATGAACTCAGTGAACATCACATTTAGCATAGATTTCAATAATGAACTCGATGAACTTTCTGTTATGTTTAGGTTTAAAGGAGGATGAATTCAATGAACTTTCTATTATTTTTCGATTTAAATGACACATTTCAGGAATTTCCTTTTATGTGTAGGTTTTAATGAGGATGAACTGAATGGACTCATATTATGTTAACGTTTTAATGACAAACTCAATGAACTTCCTATTATGTGTTGGTTTTAATGAGGATCAACTGAATTAACTTGCTAATATGGTTAGGTTTTTAGGAGGATCAACTGGTTGAACATGCTATCAAGTTTAGGTTTTAATGAGGATCTACTAAAATGAACTTGCTATTTTGTTTATGTTTGATGATGAATTCCATGCACTTCCTCTTATGTGAAGATTTTGATGAGGATGAACAGATTGGACTTCCTATTACGATTTGCTTTTGAATGACAAACTCAATAGACTTCCTATTATGTTTAGATTTTGATGATGATGAACTCAATTACATTACATTTAACTCAATGAACTTGCAATTACATTAAGCTTTTAAATCTTCTTTTATCATGAATGCGAACAACACTCTTTATTGATTAGCAAATATGTAGAAAAATCTAAGAACAAAGTTTGTGGTTTCCATAGGGACTATAACAGCATTTAATGACAAATGATTCAATTACAAATAGTGTACTGATATCTTGAGAAAAAAAATCAAACATTTTTTATCATTTGTCTCAAGTATAAAAGAAACAATGGCCAGTGCATGGATAAAATATGATGCTGGGGCAAAAGCCTGAATCAAACCACATGTTCCAAGGCTATAAAGGTGTTTTAAAAAAATAGGACTTAATCAGGGAAACAAAGGATTTTTAGCTCGAGCATTACTTCGTATGTGATTTAAACATGGGATTATTATCAATTTGATTGGCTATAGGTTGTGACTACTCCAAGAAATATTTATGACTGGATCCAAGTGTAGGTCTTCAATAGTTTAATGCATTTTAAAGAAAGCAGCTGTACCTGTAAAAGATTTTACTGACCATAAATATATCTTGGAAAACACAACCAATAATGAATTATTGTTTTTATAAAAAGGCAAAACAGATTAAAAGTTGACATCAATTTTCAAGTGTCAAGACATTGTGATGTTTTGTTGATCCATTATCCCATAATCGGACCTGAAATGCTTTGAGGCTGATATGTCTGTTTTATATTTCTAGCTTTCGAGTCAATATGCTGAAAGACTTGTATACATTTGCATTTTGTTGTACATTTCTTTAAAATCACCTTTACTATAATGCATATACAAAGTTTCAATACATTAAAATTGGTTTTGAATTACCATTGCTATGTGGTACCACCTGCCTTGAAAGACCATATTCTCAATGCACAGATTTATTGATTGTATAGTTGTATGACCTGTTATGGGAGACCATAACTCTGGAAGAAAGGGTGGTCTTTCAGGAGATGTTTTAATGTGCTGAATAAATGCTTCTGTGGATGGGCTTCTATGTCTGTCGTTTAAGCGATAAACTGTTAATCATCATTTTCCAAAAGATATTTGTACTGTAAAATTACAAATGATCCAAGCACAAGATGACAAAAGTACAAGAATTGGAACCAATAGTAAAGTTTTAGATTTTGCCGAGGATGAAAAGCCTGCTTTATATATACTGGGTCATGGGACTGATACCCATTGTAGGCAGAGTTCACGCTGATCAATTCCTTTTGCATTCTTTCACTTGGAGATTGGTAGTTTCATTTCCCTTGTAGACAGCCACTAATCTGCCGATCCAATCCAAGCAATCTTCGCCATAAGGATTAAAAGTTCTGGGAAAAAGAATAAATCATCATAATGGACAAGAGCCTCCGATTTATAAACTGCTTCACTAGTCGAGACATAAGCATCATCAGGAAACAGCTCCGCCTGATGATCAATGACATACCTGAAGATACAAATAATTTAGGAGTTATATGATAAGTGATATTGTCAAATTACAAAACTGGTGGAAAGCAACATAATTTTCAGTAAATGCTGCAAGAATTAAAGCTGCTGACATCAGTGAAATCAGTAGAGTGCCACAAAAGAGCTAAACTGTGAAAGGTTCATGTCAAAATGTTAAAATACAGATTTACTTTTTTTGACCTAAAAATGTTTCAAAATTGAAATGAAAGGATTAAGAATGCGTGACTATGTTTAATGGTCACCAGCAAAAGCAATTTTATGTGGCAGTATTTGTACTTAAACTGTTAAGAATACTAAAATAAATATGACGATTCAACAAAAAAACAAATGTCATCATTTCCGTCTTATATTTTGTTTCAGTGTGGTTACCAATATAAAAAAGGATAACATGCTGATTCAGTTTTCCATCTATCATTTGGTTCCACTGATTTAACTGGCTTCGGGAACATGACATAAGTGTAGTCGACATATTCTATTTCAACTGTCTGCTGTAACAAGTGTTTACAGTTATCTAACTGAAACTAAAATTGCTTTGAAAAGAATGAGAAATATTGTTCATCCAGAGAATCTGGTCTTTACTGAACACTTACTGGTTTCATGTATAACCATGGAAACATAGATGGTTTGAAAGTGAAGAGGAAATGTCAGCTTTGAGCAACTGTGAAAGCAATGACAGCCAATAGAATCAAAAGGAAGAAATTGCTCAATGGTTTAATTTTTCAGTTTAATAAATTTAAAGTAGACTAAAAACAGAATTAGTATAAGGTAATTCATGGCAAATTATATCATATCATACAAGAATGATGCCACTGAAACTATTCTCTGTTCATGTCTGTACGTCTGTGTTATCAGATGCAGGTTTTCGTTCCCAAGTAATGAAACCTGAACCATGTCAAATTTGTGAAGCTATCAACAAACACTGTTTTTACAATCTCTGTAGTGATATTCCAGATGTCAATGAATAAATAAATATTTGTTTTTCTTGTAACACAATTAAAATCTTTTTGCGTTCAAGTTTTTTATCAAACGTTTTTCATTATACTTTTTCCCACCTAGACAAGACTGGTAAAGGAAGCCCTTCGGTTATAAAGGTTGGGCTAATAAAAACAGGCAATGGCATTTACAATTTCCTGTATTATTGATCACTGATCTTTTGATTTATACAACCATTTCCTGCATTCATCAGCTTTGATTATTAACTTTTGTCTTCTATAACATGTTTGTATAGAAAATGTGTCATGTTGAGCTCAGACTTACATAGATTGCTTGTACAGAAATAACAACAAAGTAAAACTAGTTCACCTAAAAACTCATTAAAAGAATTTTAACTGTTTAATCCTTTAACCCAGGCTTAAACTATATATTGCCTAAAAGGAATTTAGAAGTGGAAATGGCACCATTTGGCAAAGTGATACCTTCATGTGCAGTGGACAAGATCCCAATGACATACCCATCATAACACTAAAGAAGAACATTCCCATAACACTACAAAGACATTCCCATAATACTACAAAGACATTCCCATAAGAACACTACAGAGGGACATTCCCATAAGAAAACTACTGAGGGACATTCCATCAAACCAATACAGAGGGCCATTCCAATCAGAATACTGTATAGGGACATTCCAATACTTTCCATTGGAATACTACTGAAGGGCCTTTCCATCAGAGCACTAAAGTGGGATATTCCCATCATACAATTACATGACATTCCCATCAGAACACTAAAGTAGTATTCCCATCAATACACTAAAGTGGGATATTCCCATCAGAACACTACAGAGGGACAGTCCCAACAGAACACTACATTTCCATTAGAACACTACATGGGGAGATTCCCATCAGAATACTATAGAGGGTCATTCTCATCATCTCCATCCAACAATACAAAAAGATATCAGAACACAATAGAGATACTATCCCATATTAACAGTACAAAAGGACATTCCTATAAAAATGCTACAGAGGGGCATTCATTCATGACACTACAGGACATTCATAAAAAACACTAAAGGGACATTCCCATCACAGCACCAGAAAAAGACAATCCCATCAGAACACTTCAGAGGGAACATTCCCATCATCTCCATCAGAACACTACAGAAGGACATTTCTATGAACTCATCAGAAATCTACATAAGGACAGTCCCATCAGAAAATTACAGAAGGACATTCTCATCAGAACACAACAGAAGGACATTCCTATGAACTCCAGCAGAAAACTACAAAGACATTCCCATCAGAACACAACTTTGTCTTAAAGTGTACAGGGGACTACTGAGGTTTTACTTATTACTTTCCTTTAATAATCGGTCTGCTTTAAAGTGTTATAATGGAAGTTGATGAAATGAAAGAAAGAAAAATGATTTTTCAAACCCATTACCTGCCACATCCACATCCAGTGTACTATTGACACTTAGTCCTACACTCTGCATTTTTCTCTAAATATATCCATCACAAGTCTTACTTAGTGTGATGAGGTCTTAGATGGACTGCACTGTAAAGATGCAGAAAACTGATGGTATACTGCTCATCTGAGGTTGAATGATCTGGCTACAAAACCTTAACTCTGCAACAAATAAAGTGCATTTTTTATCTGAATAACCATCATATTATAGAAGAAGAGATTCAAAAGTAAACGCCTTCAACACAAGCGTATATTGACATGGTTGCCGGTGACCTTTATTTACAAGAAAGCCTGCTTGTTTTAGTAATTAGATCTTAGTAAACTTTGATGTTGTTTCTGATGGCAACAAGAACTTAATTTTTTATAGCAGAACTTGAGTCATATCAATGCTAAAACCCGGATTATACCAGGGATATTCCTACATCTTTTGAAATGGGACATAGGGCTAATATAAATGGATAAATTGCACACAATCATGCTGAATTGGGAGATTTCCCAAGACAAGGAAATAAATCCTAATCTATTTTTGACTGCATGGTAAGTCTTGTCTGTTATGGATCTTTTAAAATAAAGTTACAAACATTTCAAGTGTAATATCATTTTAAGATTTTACGTAAATGGTTTGCTTCTAAAAGTTTAAAATCAAAATTGGGATAATAAACATTAGATTGGGAATGGGGCACATATTCCGCCACAGGATCTGATCAAGGAAAACTTCTAGAAGCTAAAGCAGAGTTAAAATAGTTGTACGTCTCAATAAATATTATTATCATTAAAAATTTCCGGATTAGAATTCTAACTTCCTGTTCAATCTGATCAAAATCATATTTCCACTTCCTACATGAAGATCGGGCAGTGTCTGCTTAGAGGTCATGCTCTGATATCCTATGTTATTACCATCACTAATTTTATCAACCAATCAGATGATTCGCATTTGGAGACTGAGCGATGTGGATGAAGAGTATACCTGCCAACCCCCAAGTACGAAAATACTGATTGCTGGTGAAAACAATACTGATATTCAGGAACAAATATGGATTTTTAAAATGTTAATGTATATCTAACTATTTACAACATATACAGCCATCAGTAAAGTAGGTCAGTGCCGTACATAATTATTTAATGTCAAAGATGAATGTGTTGTACATTTGTACCTTTTGGATTTGCACCATGTTCCATTCGGGTGCCCATTCAGAAGGTACGCAAGACAGCACAATTGTCCTTCCAGTTGTTTTCTTCTCTTTTTCCTGGAGAAAATTCTGAATATTCAGTTTTCCTATTTAACATGATTAGAAGTTGAATACAGTCCTACCTGTTTATATCAACATCGCTTATCTCGACAAGCCGCCTATGTCGACAAAAAAGCAACCCGGTCACATGGTCTACTATTACTATCAAATTCTCATGTTTATTTCGACGTCAAGATAACAGAAAAACGTATTTGTCGACAGACGCTCTTGGTCCCAGCTTGAACAAATCCTTTGTTTTCAAAACGTTTATGTCGACAAGCTGCCAATTAAGACCAATACTTTGTTCAACAATTAGTTGATCTTGCCGCCAGACTTTTGATGTCGCGGTCATATCAGAAAAACATAACATCACATTTTCTCGCCACTCTGCAGCTAGTTAAGCCTTTGATCTAGCCGCCTAGCTGGTGGGTCATGTTCTTCAGATGTACTCTTACAATGACAACATGTACATCTGTCGCTCTTTCAGCAACTGAATTTTCTGATTGTAAATATCAGCACAGCTAAAAGGATTAATTGATGAATACAATTTCCCAATTAACAGGTTTTCGAAGCAAGACTAGTGAGCCGTCCAGGAAATTGATGCATACAGAAGACGCCTGTATACTTGATTTTCTGAATCCCATATATAAAAATTGCGTGAAAATACGGATTATGCATTTTCGAGACCTTTGAAAGTAATCGGTGATTAGAACAAGTTTTATTTTTTTGTTGTGAAAATTTTGTTTTTAACTTTTTTAAATTTACGATGGCTACCGACAGCAGGGTTAAACGCAAATTAAATTTACAGTCTTTGGAAGCTAAATATCTGGCTGTTAAGGAAGTCAAGGAATGAACATCTCGCAAAGAGGTCTGTGAATTTTTTTCACTTAAAAATAACACACGTCCAGGAAGGATAAAAGCTGCTGAGTCTATAAAGAAAGACTAAGTTGAAGGTAACTGCGCACCCAAAATGAAGAAGCAAGCTACATTTGAAGACGTGGAGGAAGCATCAAAACGGTTCAATGAAGCATTATCGAAAACAAACACTTAGTGTGGAGAGCTTCGCTGCAACAAGTGGTTGGTTCAGTCGCTTTAATGTTCCTCATAACATCGGATACAAAAGTATTTGTGGAGAATACACGTACTGTTGACAGTTTTTCACTTCCCTGTGAATAGCCCCATCTCCTTGGTAGCCTCAATACGATGGGTACAGACTGACCAAAATCGAGGCCGATTTAAGTACATGTACATGAAGCATGTAACTGACAACTTCCCAACCACGAGCAGATGCCGACGTTGAATATCGTAAATGTTGTTCGTATCAGGATGTGATCAATGCAATATTTTAATTTTGATTTTATTACACAAAGGTAACCAGAATGTAATTTGTCAATATACAAGTGTATTTCACACTGATTCTGTCTTCATGAACTCAAAATTTCCTTGTTTTTTCTTTCTCAAAGTGTAAATGCTATTCACGGACGACGGGTCTCCTTTTGCTGACGAATTTTAATTTTTTTCCAGCCGCCCACTCCAACACTTATCTCGACGTCCGCCTAAGTCGACAATATTTCTTCGAGCCCGAGAATGTCGAGATAAACGGGTAGGACTGTATTACGAAGACGAGATATAGCGATAGCGGTAACTATTAGCGAAATCCAATATGGCGGATAAAGAGAGGCATGGTAGCCTCAATTTCAAATGAACCAATCATATTGTAAAACTGTATTCCCATATACATGAATACATTTTTATCAAAATAGAACAGAGTGCCCGCTCTAAACTGAAAATTTTATTATTATTTTTTTCAATTAAATAATGTATTATTTGCTCCAAAAATGTACTCATATTTAGGTTCAAAATACGAAACAACACGAGACAGTTAGCAGCTATGGCAGAACATGAATGTGTACCGAATGATTTGATTCACTTTTAGATTTTTGAAAGCTGCATTTCCATTGGCTAACTCAAAGGTCACCAGAACTTGAACTTTAAGCAGTCATCATCAGATCTTCATGTAGGACAGTGCAGGTCTGATTTTAACCAGAATGATTTTCTTTTTTATTTTATTATAATAATCCAAAGCAAAACAGATCTTATACCTTACGTGTCAATAAAATAGAAAAGAGAAAATATGGATACACACGTTTGAAATTTACTTACTCCAAAAAATACTTTGTCAGCTTTACAAAAGCATTCAGTTTATGAGTGGCCATGTCCATCTTGGAAAGAAGGCCTGGAAGCTTTACTGAAATAGATATAGCAAAAGTTATCTTTGGAAAGAAGGCCTGGAAGCTTTACTGAAATAGATATAGTTAAAGTTATCTTTGGCAGGAAGGCCTGGAAGCTTTACTGAAATAGATATAGCAAAAAGTATCTTTGGAAAGAAGGCCTGGAAGCTTTACCGAAATAGATATAGTGAAAGTTATCTTTGGAAAGAAGGCCTGGAAGCTTTACTGAAATAGACATAGCGAAAGTTATCTTTCAAAGATGTCTCTCGTTCCTTTCCTGAAATAGATATAGCGGAAATTATCTTTCAAACATGTCTCTCATTCTTTTACCGAAATAGATATAGTGAAATTTATCTTTGGAAGGGAGGCCTGGAAGCTTTACTGAAATAGAAATAGCAAAAGTTATCTTTCAAACATGTCTCTCATTCCTGAATTGGGAGAGCAGATTTGTTTCTGAGAGCGAAAGACAGACCGAGAGAAACTTTTTTTCAAGGAAGGTCTTTTAGGTCACAATTTTCAGAAAAATGGCATGCTGAGTTTCGAGACAGAAGAAATGGACCAAGCTGCATCATGATTTGCATCACAATAAATGTCTTTGATATAATAATAATAATAATAATAATAATAATAATAATAATAATATTAATAATAATGATAATGATAATAATACTGATAATAATAATAATGAGGACTTGTAACTGCTAGACGCTCTAAGCGCTTTACAAGATTGGGCAACACCCATAACATAAAATATCATTTATAATGATATGATCAAACCAAAAACAAGCACCATGAAACTAGAAAACATAAAACATGCTAAATATATTTAAGGTAGGAAACATTATTAGGTCTTTAAGTTTGTTACTGCTGTCAAAAAAGATCAGTTTTAAGAGCAATCTTGAATGGGATCACTGTGTCTTTGTGTCTAAGTTTATTCCACATTGCTGTGCCCTGGTATGAGAAAGAACGTTGTCCATATGACTTTACTACCATAGTGGGAATAATGAGTGTAAGATTGTCAAAATATAATCATAAGTATATTGCTGGTGTGCACACATAGGTGATGGTCAGATAGGTATGTTGGAGTGGAGTCTGTCAGAGAAATGTTGTGTTTGATTCTGGATTGAATGGATAGCCAGTGTAGGGTACAGAGCAGCGTGATGTTCTTTGATCGTGGTACTCTAAGGATGATCCGAGCAGCTGTGTTGTTAACTTTTTTAAAGTTTCTTAAGTAGATATTGAGATGAACCAGACAGAATTGAGTTACAATAGTCCAGTCTTAAAAGTATGAATAAACATACAATTGTTTTAGTGGCATCAACTGAAAGATATTTGCGATTGGAGTTGATGCATCTCAGCTCATAATATGCCACCTTGCATATGTTCATGACATGTTGTTGCATAGTGTACTGAGGAACACCTATTTTTCGCACTGACTGTGTTAATTTAATGTTGGTGTTGCTGATATTTAGTGTTTGCAGTAAAGGATGTTAATGAGAAAATATTTGTGTTGTGACCAGAATGGCCTCAGTTTTATCATCATTCATCTGCAGCTTGATACATGTCATCCATGATTTCAAATCAGAATTGCACCTCTCTACACCTTGGATGGTAGCATAAACTGCAGTTGGGTGGCTAGATTATGACTTGTACAACACTTGTATTATACACACACATCAAATATATTTAAATGATATTCACAACACTAGTATCAAAGATGCGATAAATGTTTTTGATATGATATGTACAATAATAGCATCATACATGTTATACAAATCTTTGATGTGATATGCACAATACTTGTATCATACACTGTCTTAGATGCAATATGCATAACTACTAGTATTACATACATATACTTTGCTATGACATGCACAATACTAGTATTACACACAGAGACTTTGATATGACATGCACAATACTAGTATGACACACAGAGACTTTGATATGACCTGCACAACACTAGTATTACACACAGAGACTTTGAAATGACATGCACAACACTAGTTTTACACACAGAGACTTTGATATGAGATGCACAGTACTAGTATCACACGCGCGATAAATATCTTCGATATGAAATGTACATTAATAGCATCACATACATAATAAATTTCTGTAACACAACATGAACAACACTAGTATCAAACATGATGTATTTGATATGATATGCACATCAATGGAATAATACTATTACACACGTGATAAATGTCTTTAATACAACATGTACACTACTAGTATCGTACACACAATAAATGCCTTCCATACAACACGTACGACTCTAATAATATACACTATAAATGTCTTGACACAATATGTACAATTATATTAGTAGCACGCACACAAAAATATCTTTGACTCATGTACAATACTAGTATCAAATGTGATAAATGTATTTGATATGATATGTACATTAATAGCAACACACACATGCAACAAATGTCTTTGATATGAAATGCACATTACTATTACTAACACACACATGCTGACTTTGATACAATATGCAAAATACTAGCATTTCACATGCGATAAATGTCTTAGATATGATATGTACAATACAAGTACAACACACGTTTTGATACAACATGTACAATATTAGCATTTCACAAGCGATTAATGTCTTATGACATGCACAATTCCAGTATCACACACATATATTTGATATGATATGTGCAATACTAGTATCACACACATGATAAATGTCTTAGATATGACATGCACAATACCAGGTTCACACACATTATATCTTTGATATGATATGTACAATACTAGTATCACACACATGATGAATGTCCTTGATACGCTATGCACAATACTAGTACAGTATCACACATATGATAAATGTCTTTGATACGATACGTACAATAACAGTATCAGAAAAACACGATAAATGTCTTTGACACAGTATATCAAACACACAATAAATGTCCTTGAAATAATATGTACAAAGACAAACCTACAAATGCATTTTGTTCTGAGTAGGCAGAAAGACAGATCGATATGGCACATGATGAGGTAGTTAGGCAGAGACATACTTCTATGCCATATCAAACGAGTTCTATCTGACACTCAGAACAAAGCATATATGTGGTTTGTATTTATTACAGAACCCCTTTTCGTTCAAACGTTCTTTAAAAAAAAACATCATTTATAAGATTGAATTAGGTATTAGACATCTTATGAAAGATTTGAAGGCATGTTTCTAAAGATGGTATAGTTGGCTATGAAATCATGATTTTTTGCTGGTTTGCTGGAGTGGTTGTTGAGAGTGATGTGTTTGCTGATGGATTGCTGATGTGATTGTTGAAGGTTTCTGATGAGATTGTTGATGGTTGGCTGATGAGATTGTTGAATGTTTGCTGATCTGATTGTTGAGGGTGATGTGATTAAGTGTTTTGCTGATGTGATTGTTGAGGGTATGCTGATGTTGTTGCTGAGGGTTTGTAATTGTTGATGCCGGGGAAACTTAAAGCATCCTTCACCTGCAAGTCCTGTCCATGATTTACAAACAAAAATGAAAATGCACACACACACACACAATAAATTAATTTATTTCCACACGGATGGGAAAAGACATGAAGTCCTATCAGATTACTTACCAATGAGTCTTAAGAGATGATGTGAACCATACAATAATGATGGTGGGGTAGGAAGCTTATTCTGCTCCTCTGGTGGAAGCAGATGCCTTGCAAACACACTGTCAAGGATCTCCTCATTTCCACTGTCCCCATAACTATCAGAGCTCCCTCCCTGCTTCTCATTAGCATCTCCTGCCCCATCCTGTGATACAGAAGATACTGTGCATGGAATCAGTAATGGTGGGGATGGATCAGTGCTTCGAGTTGAAAACGTGCCGTTTCTATGGGTGCTGGTTCTAATTTCGAACTAGAGCTCTCGCTTAGCAGCAGAAGGGGTAAACATACCAACGTTTTAGGCGTTAGATAGACTTCCTTCTCGTTCATATTTACTAGAAATGTCTATTTGACAAACTGAGGTTTCCTAGCAAATATTTAATAGTGGGGTCGATTCGTCAAACTAAGCCTTCCTTGTAGGGTCCATTTGGTAAAAAAAAGACGCCATGATTGTTGGAATTCACCCCCTCTGCTGCTATGGTTAACAATTGTTTTACGATGAAAATCGCTACAATGAAAGTCCTTAGGATTTCACAAACAGACTAATTTCTAAGACTTCGCCTTGTAAATCAATTAGATTATTAGACTGGTCAGTGAGTCTGAAATTAATTCTCGTTAGCGAATGATTATGACATTGCATGTAGACTGGATTAATTGGGTCCTCAATGATTAGAAATCCTAGAGGATCTATTGGTGCAAATGAATATAGAATATATCACTACTCAGCTTGATTTGATCGCTCGAGATTTATTTGATAACTTCCTTCGATAACATCACATACTAAATTTAATGCTATCACCGAGGTTATATTGAACGGAGCGATATGTCTGCCGCCTCCGTCTTAGTCATTATTATGTCTGAGGATTGTTATTTGTGGTTGTGGCAATTTCTTCCATGCGTCATGGATTTATCTGAAACATTTATCGAATATAATGATGCATTGAGAGATTTTTTTATCACTAGGGACGTTATATCCGCGTAGTTTGAGCGTGGGAATATCTTCTATGCGTATATTACTTTCCATCGCAAACTCTGTTCTCGTTTTTAGGATTATCGTCACCTAATACCTCTTGAATAATTTTCAAATTATATGTATCCATGTCGTCGATGATTTTATTACATGTTTCTACGACGCTGATAAATTCATCTCGGGTGAGAGTACCAGATTTAAAAGATATTAACAACAGTGAAAAATCATTATTCATCTCTGTGAAAAGTTCGATTATTTCATCCCATTTGGCAAAGTGATGTCTTTGGTTGTTCTCTGCTTCCATTATACCGAAAAAATCCCACTTATTGTATTCTCTATAGCTTTTTACTGGATTATCAGATTTTATCCTGTCGGTGTTATAATCAGATTTTTGTGGTTCAGGTGGTATGTTAACTTGTCGAGGTGGGATTTCTTTCCACCCCAGTATAGTTCTTATAGAACTTTGATAGATATCTACGACATAACTAGGTGAGTTTATCGCAATGGCAGATGATAGCGTCGGCTCATAAACTGTTATAGCGATTTTCGATTCTTCTGTTCCAGTAATAGATTTAATTCTACGCTAAAATTCAGCATTGATTTGTTCAATTTGGTATGACCCAGATGGTATTGAAACAACGTTCCAGTCTGGAGTTCCATCGGGTTTATTCTTATTCGCAAACACCAAGGAATTATTCGGTTGTTGACCGCCAAATGCTACCGACCTAATATTAGGCCAGCTATGGTACATTCGTAGTTTTGCTAACGCTATCTCCTTCACGGGAATCGGAATCGGGAAATTCACACTGAATTCAGGATTCGTTGAGGTTATTGATATCATGCTGGTCTTCATCGGTGTGGTATTGTCCGTTATTTGTTAAATTGGTTCGGTATTCTTTACTATTCGTTGAAGTAGTTCCTGCGGTGTTGTCATCGTTATTATATTCATGTTGCATTTCAAATTTTGATATCGCGGAATCATAAATACTTGCTATCACTGAGAACTTACTATCGGATATCGTTGAGGTTATTGAGATCATGCTGGTTTGTACTGGGTGTGTGTTCTCCACTATTCGTTGAAGTAGTCCTTGCGGTGTTGTCATTGTTATTATACTCATGTTGTATTTCTAATTTAGACATCGCGGAATCATAAATACTTACCATCGCTGAGAACTTACTATCTGATATTAATTTATCATTGAGCGACGACGATATCATCGAGGATAATTGCGAATACGCGGTTGATACAACATTAAATTTAATTAAGTAATTCTGCAGTTTACACTGGCTGCATGATGATTTTTTTTTGTTATTATCAAAATTATTCCCGCAATTGTTGTCGTCGTCGATATACAAATTGGAACAACTATCATTGTCAACGAGGAGAGGATAATTCCGGCTCCGGTGATTACACCACTCACCGAGTACACGGAAACATCAATTGCGGTGATACTTAGTCGGTATTTTTTTATTTTTATTTGATACTCCTCGGTGAAGGTTTTGAGTCTATTTTGAAATTCTCTGACCTGATCATAGCGATATTGTTGTAACGTTGTCAATTTATTTTCAAATCGGTTTATGATTTCAATTGAAACCGCTAGTGAAATTGCTTTGCAATTTTCAGTTTAGTTGTTTACTCAAATCCGCTACGAATTCCACATACCATGTTACTGAAACCCTAGTCATATTCTTATCAGTGGATGCAATCGTAAATTGTTCGGTTGTATCCTTGTCGATGATCGTCGATATCGTATTGTTGACCCCAGATGAACTCGACGATGATATATTAAATTGAGTCGGTGTCACTGGTGTTAATCGATAAATACCCTTGACGGTTGTAGTGATATCTAATTTGTTGTTTGTAGGTGTCCACGCAAATGATCCGAATTGAATCGGGTATGTTACGTTGTTGGTTTTCTCATGAGGAATTTTTGTTTTTTCAATGATTGTTATCATCCTCGTTGCATCCTCGCTTATTGCCTCGATGGTGTTTCTTATCTCATCGATGATTTTTTAAATATCCGGGAGTTTTATATCAATTTTATCCAGCGTGGTTGCAAAGAATTTATCAATGATATTTTTACGAAATGATGTAAACCTTTCAACGTGTTTTTCATATTCGGATTGAAGTGTTGCTACTTCCAACATAGAAGTTTTTATCGCTGTAAGATTTGGTGTGTTCACCGGAGGATTACCAAGTAAATCTAGTAACGGCTTGTCAATATTGTTAATTCTATCAACAACAGTTGAAACAAGTATGCCCGGTTTGAGTTTACCCTGATCGGAAAAAAACGCGATAGTGCCTTCGGTTGCGTCTCGTTGTTTAACTAAAATATTATCCAGGGACACATTACTAGATTTCAATTTACCCTGACGATCTTGAAATACAACTATTTCATTGGGATCAACAATTGCTAAGTTCAACGACTCAGCGATTTTTTATATCACCGGTCGCAGATGTTTCTGTGGTTGGTTTCTTCAGCGCTGATAGAGGTCTTCCACAAATATCAATCATGTTATTGTAAAACTCTCTCTCTCTCTAAAACGCGATTGCTGGTGTATTCATTTACGACGACATGTGGTGGTTTTCCAGATGTTGAAATAGCGTTAAGGACATTTAATACTTCACTGCCACATATTGGTGGATCATTCATTTGCTGTGTTGGCAGCGTAGAATACCAACGAGGAGTTTTTAAGTGGTTTATATAGCGGTTAAATTCTTTAGGCGGCGCTAATCCATATGAATCGAAATAAACGATTGCACATGGATCAATCGCGTATGCAACCCAGTGAGTTCCGGGTCCAGTGCTGTTATCGAGATTAATGATGCCGGTTTTAACGCTGCTTGCTTGTGCCGGCAACTGATCTTTCATAAAGACACCTCTGAAGTTTTTAATCGCAAGTTTTTTAGCTGCATCAAGTAGATCAAAATTGGACATGGGAACCATAGGTTCCTCAGTCAAGGACTCTACAACCATCGGTTTGGAAATCGAAGATTTCTGAATTAATAAACCGTTACTGGTAGTCTTAGACCTTTTCCGATGTACCATGAATACGGGGTTCCTGGTAGTCTTAGACCTTTTCCCTTCTTTTTTTTTATATCCTCGCCCAGTTGCCTTCTTTAGTGCCATCCCTGCCGCGGTACCAACGGCTCCTAGCGCCGCCGCTTTATCCACCGCTGGGGCCGCTGCTGAAATCAAATCCGGAATCGCAGCTAACAAAGGGAATATACCACCTGTTTGATTTATGTCGCTGATCGCAGCTGCAGAGAGAGAGTGATCTGAACGCCTTTTTTATCTTTGAAAGCATCATTGAAGTGTTTTAATTGACGAGTCGTCAGTGACAACTTATTCTGACCACCAGTCATCTGATTGGGTTTCAGTGTTATTGTGGTTCCGCATTTTTTAGCTGATTCCGATTGCAATTTCTTGAGTTGACCGGGAGTTAACGCAACACTAATATAACCGTATTTCATTATACAATAAAAGATTGATCTAATTGTTACATGTTTTTGAAAATCATAGATTTTCCTCTGGCGCATCTACCACTCTCATTCTTCCGCCAATACCTTCAAGTAACATTGATTTGTCGCTGAAAATGACAGCAACCGCTCTGTAGTCGGGGATAGCACCACGAGTCACATTAGCTCTAAAATGTATATCAACTACGGATTGTCTTGTTAAATCAAGATGTTCTAGCGAAAAATAATAGATCGGATATAAATTCTTGAAATCCAATTGTGATATTTGCAGACCGGTATCGACATTTTGATTGCGTGCCATATATGACAACAACCGATGATACACTCGGGCAATATGGTTTTGACCGTAATTAAGTTGTATATCTTCGTATGGTTCCTGCTGGCCGTTTATTCTCAGTGAAACGTCTTTAACACCTAATTGATCAAATATCATATGGCTGGAGAGTTGATTGCCAACTCGTGTGTTATCCTGTAACGCAATAAATATATGACGTGGCGCAGCAACACCTTGTTTTGATGCTAGGTTCCATGTAAATAATCCATTAATATTTGATTGTTTAAGATCTGTACTTACGGTTAGCCAACTTAGTAATGATTTTCCTTCTTTGTGCATAAATGATAGTAATCTTTCTTCTGCGGTAATTGATGGAGTCAACACTGGCATCCATAATTATAGTTTTGTTAAATTGACTTTACCGGGATCATCTGCAACTGGGTTTGCTTGAATCCTCCAAATTGCATCATTGTCGTCACCCTTTCGCACGAGTGATACTGCATGCTTTGCTCCATAAATAACTTTTCGAACATTTCTGCAGAATCCGAATATATGATGCAGTGGAATCACGCATGAAAATGATATACGCGCTCCTTGTAACATTGACATACGTGTTGCAGCTCCTAGATTGAAATTATATTTTATATTTATAATCATATTTTCGACATCAACGTCAGCAGGACCAGCATTATTTTTTGGTCGTCTTATATCAAATTGATTTCCTCCAGCGGCATTTTTAACATGCTTTGCAAACATCATGGAAGGGCCCGTCGATCTTGTATAATCATCGGATCTTCTTGCTAGCCCTATTATTGTTGTGGCCACATCAACATCACGATATATCGACTCAATCTCTTTTCGATCGATGAGATATTTTGCACTCTCAGATAACGCCATTATCCCATTATTAACAAATCAGACTTGGGTAGCAGCTGGATACGGTGCTGGTACAGCAGTAGTATTAGCAGCCATTACAAGTTCTCCTGCTACTTCAATAAACGCTTCACAAGGCAAAAAGTATTTACTGGTATCATGAACTTGAAGTTCAATACTTGATCGACTATTTGATTCTATTGCATGATAGGCATACAATTGATAATCGGGTACAGAATTATCCTTGCGCACTGGGGCTTCCATATCACATGCTGTATCAGGTGACCGTTTGAACATTTTATTATATTTATCAAGGTCTAAATCATCGTCGTCGTCGACCCCGCCGTGGTTTTAAGGTCATCTCCCGCTATCATATTTGCAATGTTGCTTTGGTCGCTGGTGTATAACGGAGTCATCAACGACGCTAGTTTCTGATCTACTGCGTTATTTATTATTTTACTAACCCCCGCTGCCATTTCCGCTGTATTTGGCAGTGGTCCCGGTTTCTTTCGCCGCCGAACTAGCGCTGTTAGTTTATCCCGAGCAGCCAAAAATGCTTTTCCGGCAGCATCTCCAACAGCGCTAATACCCTTATCACGAATAACATCAATGGCTTTCATTGATAGTTGTTTTGCTAGCGGCGCTACTTTTGGAGCCATTCTTGCAAATAATCATGCAATGTTATCACCGAGACCATCACCATAGTATGTTCAATAAACTGGAAAACGTAAGTTTACTACTGTTACGGTTATTGGATTTAAATTATTTATTTTTTAATTGTTAAATCCAAATTTGTCATTTAGGGTTTAATATTCATAGGTTGGGAGATTTTTTTCTAGAAAATTCAGGCTGACTTAGGCTGTAAACAGGCTGACCTTGGCTTGTTTACCTCATTATCTGACCTTGCTTCAGATTGATAAACAGGTCTTCTAAAACTATTGGTTAATTTCAAGGACAACTTTTTGTGTTTTAGTAATTCGTGGCTTATTTTCTTCTGGATCATTTTATTATTACCTGACTAGGTGAAGGTAGACTCTTCCTCTGACTTTCTATCAATGTCAAGAAAATCACTTGATCACTTGTTTACTTCAGAAAGAAGAATTATCTGGAAAAGGACATGTGTTTATGATATTCATTTGGATGATTATAAAAAAAGAACTGCATCACGTGACATTGTCAGCCATTTTGGATTACATCGTCAAGATTCGAACCTGGAACTATTAGAACATTTATTTATCAGGACTTGCAATTCCATTAGTGGATTATTTTGTGAATTCTATATTTGTTGGATTTGATTCTCTAAAACCGTAAGTTTATTTATTTTATGAAAATAATTGTACATAATAAAAATCATTGTTAAAGTTTTACAAGCTTGTTAGTTTTCACTCTTTCTGTGTTGCTGCTTATTCGAGCCTTAGCACGTAACACTACATAGACGCTGGTTGGTTTGTCATGGTTATAGTGTATGATCATCTTATTTAAATGATATTTTTCTAATGAAAAATCCAAAGTATTTTCGACTTCATCATCAGATTAATCACTATGATAACCATGATCGTGATAACCATGGTGCTCAACTAACTCATCAATGAAATCTCGATATGTTTTGATATCCATGATGCCACCTTGAAATAACCGCATGCAGATATTAGCTGCTTCATTAATTATTTCCGGTGAGTTATTTCCGGGTTTTATCCGTCCCTTGAGAACCTCTAATCGTGCTATATCACATAGAATATTACCAGGACAACTAACTAAACCATTACCTGAAAAAGTCTTTTGATATCCATCTCCGCTTTTACCAATTGCAATTTTTTCAGAATCTGATATTTCCTGGAGAGGTTGGGATACAAAAGGTCTAACTGGTACCGGTAGGTTTTCTATTTGCTTTATCAACTTTTCAAGTCTCTTAAATCCTTAATCATTGTGTGGTAGTGAGGATTTACCAATTTTTAATAAATATAATTTTCTTCTCCAATCCTTCTTATTAGTTATAGCGTCTTCATATCCTTGTTTCATATATTGTTCTCGCTGACCCTTTGGAAATGAATCAATAATACATCGAGCAAATTGTTTATCAGTCTTATTTTCAATATCACTTATCACATCACTTGTAAATATCTTTTCAGGGTCAAGATCTCTTCGTTCTGTTTTACCCTTTTGTTCTTCTTGTTGAAATTCAGGTGGTGGGATAAGTGGTGGTCTACTAGCAAGTTCTTCTTCAAGTTCTTCAAGAAGTTCTCGTTTTTGTTGAAGTTCTCGTTCTTGTTGTTCTTGTCGTTTTGTAGCGGTTATTATATCACCAGGAAGTGTTTTAAAGACTTTTTTGTTTGTTTGGATCTTTTTGCTATTTTTTCAAGTTCACCAATAAGAGGCTTTTCTTTTCTTGGTTCGTCCTTGGGAACATCCCCCCATATAGCTCGCTCAGTAGCTGATATTATCCCCTCTGCTGCTTCCTTCGTTACCTTGGTAATCGGTTGAAATAACTGTTCAGATCCTACGGAAAGGTCAGTCTGAAGACTCTGCCGATTCTGTAGTTTACCCCTGACAGAATCACGGACGGGTATATATTTTTTGATTGCCGCCAGTCTCTCTCTCTCGCTAATCGAGTGGTTAATGCTTCATTTACCATTATTGAAATCGTAAACAATCTTCCAATTTGAATCTCGAAGATATTTGCATGTAGTGATTTTGTCATCATATATGAAAATCCAATGGATTTCAAATGGAAAGAGTCTAATTGATTCATTTAAAAAGAATTGACTATTTAACCCGACAAATATCAATGAAAAATAACACAAAAATAACCACTCACTTAAATGTTTTTCGCCGTGTCAATTTACTCCCGTGTTGTTTAATCAAGCCAGTATTGATTTACAGTTGTTCGCACATACCTTTCCATTGTATTGCAGTCCATGGTTATTTATAGTACAAATTGTACCATGCAGTTACAAGCTTATAGCAGAATGCAACATCTGTTACATGCAGTGGTGTATTTATAGCGAGAATTTTACTACGCGTTATACATGTCATACAACTAGGGGTGAGGAAAACATGGAAATTCATGCAATCACTTGGTCGTTATCTAGCGGTTTTTGTTCGTGTTCATTTATTAATGCCCGTATATTTATAATTTTTGCATTAACCTGCTTTTTGATCTCATATTGTTGGCCTAGTTCTCTTCTAACTCTTTCTACGATGGTAAATAACGGGACAAGCACATTAATATCGTTACAATGTGTAAGGGTATCAGGGAGAGAATTCTGGATCTTTTTTATCAAAGAATATTTCTTTGGTAATACGTATTTATTATACATAGAAGGAAAATTAATATCTTGATAATCAGAGAGGATTTATCACAATCTAAACCATCTGACAATGGTATTTTAGGGACTTTAGATTAGGTATTTCATTTATAATCTCATCAATATCTTCAGAGTTCATATATAATTATATGATATATGTCTAATACAAAAAATACATTGACATATTTTTCAAAATAAACAGTAATCGTGATAAGCGGTTATTCATTCATTGGGTTCCTTATTAAGCCTTTGTGTCCTTGTGAGGGTTCTTTCTTTGAGAGTTGTTTATGGTATATACAATGAATGGTAGATGGTTATGTTGAATGAATGGCAGATGTATTACAGTGAGTATTTTTTATGATATTTACAATGAATGGTAGATGGTTATATACAGTGAGTTTATGATATATACAGTGAGTATTTTTTATGATATTTACAATGAATGGCAAATGATTATATAGTGAGTTTATGATATTTACAATGAATGGTTTTCTCTCTTTGAAATGAGACCCTATGGCAGTTGCTTTTGCCGATAATTACCCAAATGTGATGGAAAGCTAAATCTACGTTACTGTTTATTCCGACGTCCATATCATACACCACAAAGCATATTCCCCCTCATAAGGGATCTAACTTGTCAAATAACGGGTTAGAAACCAAGGAAGATATGCTTAGGGGAATGGGTGTCTACATATATACAATACAATGAATGATGGTATGGTATATACAATGGGATGGTATATACAATGAATGATGTGGTATTTGCAATGAATGATGGGATGGTATATACAATGGGATGGTATATACAATGAATGATGGGATGGTATATACAAAGGGATGGTATATACAATGAATGATGTGGTGTTTACAATGAATAATGGGATGGTATATATAATGGGATGGCATATACAATGAATGATTGGATGGTATATACAATGGGATGGTATATACAATGAATGATGGGATGAAATGATGGGATGAAATGAATGATGGGATGGGATGATGAGCGGGTCTACATTCATACGAACCTAATTCATACAACCCAGAACAAACTTCCCAGGTTGTATGGATACAAAAAGTACCCACACACCGTGGAATAGTGTGTGAGTTGTATGAATTGGTCACATATGAGCTTCAACGCTAAAGCCCAATAATAACACAGACGATATAGTATATAAGCTGGTTATAGATGAAAGTTGAACACAAAGGTGTCTGATCGCTATATCTTTCTTGTTTGAAAAAAACACTAAAAAAAGGAATACAGCTGTTTGTAAATAGTTCCTATTTGATTCGTTTTTCTATAGAAACCGATAATTGATTATCTTCGTTGAGAATCGTGATAATTATAACAGCCATTTAAAAGATAACCCATCAAAATCGGTGAAACAATCTAAGGGAGATAACTATTTTATAGGCCGATATACCCTGACGAGTTATCTCCGTTTATACTATATAGAATAATGCCAAAAAAGTCACTTTTCGTGAAAAAGTCAAGGAGAAATCCCATGCAAAATCGACTGCTTGACCCGACTGAGACCACAGCGATATTTTGATGTTTTTTGACTGATTTTTGTCTGTTTTTGTTGTTTTTTGTCTGATTTTGACTGATTTTCAACGATAAAATGAAAAAAATATCGCAAAAAATGATTTTCATGAAAAAGTCTACGAGAAACCCCATGTAAAATCAACTACTTTAGAAAATCAGTCAAAAACGACGAAAATCAGTCAAAAACAGACCAAAATCAGTAAAATAACGACTAAAATCAGTCCAAAAAAAATAGTAAATTTATTATTTGTTAAATTGTATTTATTTTTGTAAAGATAGCCCATCAAATTCGGTGACACAATCTAACGGAGATAACTCTTTCATAGGCCGATATGTCCGACGAGTTATTTCCGTTAGTGTTATAACGAATAATAAAAAATGGAATTCAAGTGTATGTAAACTTAATGCTGTTCTTAAAACGATTTGAAAAGGCGGAATTTTGTATTCGTTCTGCTACTCTTCGTACTGAGGGCGTATAAATATCAAAATATTTTCCGGCTTCATTCATAGATGGAAATACAATTTCTTCATTAGTTGCTGTATTAAATGATTTTACGGGTCTCCTTGTAACTGTTTTACAAGTACCAGTTCTTCCTCGTTTGGAATTCTCACTTGGTGTAACAGCTTGAAGGTTATTCAAGGAATTATCAGTCTTAATATTATATCAGTCTTAATATTATTTAAGTGATCAATAGCAATACAATCCTTGATCAATCCATTATGACATTCGTATACGAAACGACGATTAAGATATTTCTTCTTCCCAACAGTAAACCGCAAATACCCCATATTATTTACAGTAGCAACTGGCTTCTTTGATCTTCAGTGTCTGATAATACCATCAGGGGAAGCCTCATAGTTTGGAATCTCGGGATGTGGTTGAAATTCTTGGTACATTTATATACTATATTATTGTTTGTCTAATTCATTGTTTGGTTGAATTATTACATTTGGAAATCTCTCGATGTAATCTTGAGGGGTTCTAATGACCTTGTCACTGACGCTGTCAGGGGTACAGTCATTAATGGAGTTTTTGATTTTCTTATCATAATAACGCTTCAACTCTCTGAATCTCTTACCACCACAACCGAGACATAATTGTGATATTCCTCTCACCCCATAACTCCCACCACAGACACTTTGCATATGATACCCACAGAACTCCCTTCTTCATGATTTGTTACACGGGGTTACTGATCCAATCATAAGCCATTTGCAATGATTCATTATATAATAAATTCTCTATTTAAATACTTGTCTTAATTATAGCATGAAGGAGTTCGAAAGATTATCGAAAATTAAGCCCTGGAAAAATGCTAAATCTCGATAGAGTCTCTGATAAACCAAAGAGTCTAATAGGTGATAGAACTATGATAAGTAAAATCCGTGATTGTTGTAATGAATTCAAGCGTGATGGAGCATCTCACTGTTGGTCAACATTTCGAATTGATGGTAGTGTTGATGCTACCATGAATGACGAAAACGCAGCCAAGATAATCTCACATCTTACGCGGAAAAAGTATTTTTTTAGAGTGAAATTTATTATCCGTTCAGACACGGGAGATTGGATTATCAGGGATAAATTTGAACCCATCTTGAAGGATAAAAGAACCGTCGTTGTGAGTCGAGATTCCAAACCAGGAATTTTGACTGGAATTGACAAACCGTACTACGAAAGATCTTATCCTGTAACAGCAGTTGTTTATGGGATATATTTGTTAAATGATAAACCGAGTATTGAAAAACTAAAACCCATGAAACTGTCATTGATGACTTCGTCATCGACTTTGTCATCTTTTTCTTCAAGGGTGAATTGTGTAGCAGAACGAATATTAGAACACTTCACAAATGCATCCCAGGGAAACAAATTGACTGATTTAAGACGCAAAAAAAAATGAATGTGGATTAACAATGAAACAGCGTGGGGCGACAATTCAAAATGTGGCAGAGTTAGAACGAATACTAAAATTTCCAATATCGGTAACGACAATAACAGGCGAGATATTATACGAACCGAAATATAAATCGAGAGGAACTCCAATCAAAATTTTTGACTATAATAAACACGCGAGGACATCTGCGGTAACAATATTTCCGCGAACACGAACAATAAAATATACACCCGTTGAGTTTTCCGCTCCAGAATTCTCTGAGAACAAATTTTTCGATGCTATTTACCAGTTGAGTAAAAACGATCCTGTGTCAGTATGGTTACTTCACAGCGCTGAAAACCCCGAGGGTGGATTCGATCAGTTTGTAAGACCCAATGGAGAATTATACCGTACTGAAGCCCTCCATGACAAGATGAACTAGCTGGTAGTTTCTCGACGACGAGCAATTGCTAACAAATTGCTAAACAATTCCGTCGGTTGCGGCTCATATTGCAAGAAAGAGAAACTCTTGGAAACCACCACGAACTGAATTTCTCACAGACATCAAATTAAACTGCATCGAGAACAACCACAGCGGATTATGGAATACAAAATATAACCCCAAAACCATTATTTCGGTTGAAATCAGAAACAAAGATGCAAAAGATCTTGGTAGAAGAATAATTGGTAAGTTCACTCAAGGTGGTAAATACGACAATGGACGATATTCTTCACGGCTGATTATGGATAGCGTCGAATATGATTTTATAATCGCGGATGTAACATCTAAGGGTATATATGTCAATCGTAAAGACGCTTTCTTGTCCGATGGAACCAAATTGGGAACAATTGTTACTTACAGCGATGGACACAGTCTTCAGTATACACATTTGGGAGCATCTATGCTGGCTTATGCTTCTATTAATCTGTTGTCGATGATAAATAGATTTCCTGACACCGCAGTTAGAGTCGCCATTGATTCATTTTGCATAGACATGAAACACAGCAGCATTTCGACGAGAGTTGTGGATAATGGAGAATTAAGCGGGAAATACCTTGTGATTATTCCAAATCAGCAGATGTTACGATTGAAGATATATACTTGAAAATCAATCAGTGTTCAGAACTATCTAACGCACCGCAGGTATCTGATCCAATATGTAGATATAAAACAGTTTATTTAAACGGTTGTGCCGGGTCAGGAAAGACGACTCGCGCGATTGAGTTATTTCGTGGTAAATCAAACATTGTGTTAACACTACCACACAGACTTACCAGAGAGATGAAACAACGAGAGGTTAATACTTACACTTTTCATACCTACTTTCGATGGAAAGGTGACGAATGGACTCTTGATCGAATCGGTGAGAAATTTATCCCTGATGTCATAATTTGGGATGAGATATGCACGGTGTCATTAGATGTATTACAAACGTTTCTCGAGTGGTTATTGCACGCGAACACAAAAGTCGTCATGGTCGGCGATCACGGCCAACCAACACAATTTGTCGGTTTAACCCCGCATGATTGGCTAAAGTCTTTTGTAGACTACTATGAAGAAATTAACACCGATCATAGAGCACTTGATGAACAATTACGCGAGTTCCAAAAACTAATCAGATTACAACCTGATAGAATACAATGTGAGATAGCGCGTGAAATAATTTCGGAAACTACCATGAAAGATTTCTGGGAAGCGTGGAGACCAAACAATTTGATAATCGCAAGTAGAAAGATAGTCAGAGACACACATCAGATGAAGTTAATTGAAACGCATAAAGAAAAATTTGCAACACTTCTAGTACCGTTATGTTATAGGCCTTCGGACACACTAAAACAGAATATTGAAGTTGATATTCCAGGACAGCGTGAAAAGCAGAATTTAGTGTTAAATGATATTGTGTTGGTTGATATCATCGTCGTCGAAGATGCATTACGCGCTGATAAATACCCATTGACGCTAGGTTACGCAGCAACAATACATTCTTCACAGGGATTGACTATATCAGATACAATTGTTTGGATGGTGGATAATCACATCGAGTGGTCAAATTTAGTTTATCTCGCAGTATCCAGAGCACGAAGAATAAATCATCTTCGAAGAGTGGTCCTAACAGAGTCAGGAGATGATAATGACACTACAATCAATGATATTGTCACTGGTGATTTAATCACTAAAGACATAATCAGAAAAAAACTATCTGGTTATAAACAACAGGATAACAAAAATAATAGATAATTTGATATTGATGCTGAATTAATAATTACGCTGAAGCAACAACAGAATAATCACTGCGTGAGTTGCAATTGTATAATGCTTTGGTGTTAGTCGGATCCTCGACAATTTACCGTAGACAGAAAATATAGCAGCGTAGGTCATACTAGAAATAATGTGATGCTGACTTGTCTTGAGTGCAACAGACGAAGATGTGCTAGTTAAGACCACGTGGTGGTAATTGAGTATCCTCGGTTATCACTTGTAGTTGTTGTCGAGTTAATCCTCGCTGAGGAGCAGTTGAATCCAATCTAGAGATTGCTGGTCTACCTGTGGATCGTGTTATACCGGATATTTTATGCACGGTGACACTCCAAATAGGATCAGCAGCCCTTTTTTGCCACCTTCGAGCTCTCCCGGTTCATATAAATACCTCACAGTGACATTACCGAGAATTGGTTCTTTTGAAAACTCTTTTTGCGGTTGTACGCGTATATATTTCTTTTTAATCGCGTTGTTAGGTTTCATGTTAATTGTTCGAGTAATCTCGTTATTCAGTGCAGTAATCACAGCTGGTAATCTCTTGACTCATTCACGGGATCGTTTATGTTGAATAAATTCCTTCGCGTATTGATATCCAAATAACCGCTCAGCAAGTGTCCGATTAAATCGTTCAACAATTGCCTGATCGCGATGTAATGCAGTATGTCCTCGTCGTAACGCGGTATTATGATACTTCATTGTTGATATAACCGCACCTTGAAATTCCTTGCCAGGATCAACTTGTAATAGATTTGGCCAGCGCAGATTACCTCTTCGATAAATCCTTTCAAATGCAGAAGCCACTTCAGTTGATGATTTTGTTTTTAGCGGCTCTGCTTGTTTGTATCGAATCGCAACATCAGCTACTTTTAACGCGTATTTGTAACCACCATCATGCGGCAGAAATAATATATCAGCTTGATGAACTTCATTAGGAACGGTCACATCAAAATGCGAGTAGTTAATTTGTTTAGGCGGCGGTAGATAAATTTGCCATATTGCCTGTTTGGATAACCAATTAGCCGCCGTGGTATATTTCACCTTCGCGGTACTAGCAAGTTTACCAATTGCTGCTTTACCCCGCCAATATCCTTTTGGAGAATAATAAATATATTCCATGTTGATATTAATTACCAGCACCTAACATCAATTTACCTTTCATAGCCGATTTTACTAACCATGAAGCCAATTTTTCTTTGAAGGATTTATCAGTGATAGAATTCAACGCATGAATCAATTTCACATCTGCGATATGTCTATGTTGCAAATTACTGCTTTTATAAGCAACATCATGAGCATGACACGCCTTATCAATGGCGTTTATTTGTTCTTCACCATGTCGAGGTTGGTTATGATCATTGAGTCTGATATCGAGTCTGGTTCCGAGTCCACAATAACTATATCCTGGAAGGTGTTTCTCTCCTGGATACTTCGCTCATGGTGTTCCCGCGAGTTTAGTTAACTTGGCTGCAATATCACCTCCTCGTTTTTTTTAATTCCTTTGATTTATCAAGGGAAACAAATCTAAATTTCTTTGTACTGCATTGTACGCATTTACCAGAAACTGCTGATCTGTTATTTTTAGTTGTCAAGTCATCTGTGCCAGTACGCGCCTTACACTTCACGCAATATAGATCCATAATTTATATATAATAACATGAATGTAATTGATTATTCAGCTACCCGACGACGGGAACCAATTAAACACCATGCGATGTTGCCGAATTCAATTAGAATGATTATAATCGGACCATCTGGAAGTGGCAATACACAACTGCTACTTAATTTGATAACGAGATGGATGAAATGGGACAAGTTGTATTTGATAGCTCCAAGTCTTGATGATCAGCGATGTTACAATGTATTAAAAGATTTTAACGACAGCGCCGTAGAAAAATCCGTCGAGGGTATTATTGAGTTTATAACCGATATCGATGAAGCACCGAGCATTGATGATATCGATGGAGATATTAACAATTTAGTCGTATACGACGATATCATGTTAGACAATCAAAAGAATCCCGCTAAGATATTTTCCAGAGGTAGGCATAAAAGCACTGATGTGATATATGTCACTCAACGGTACACTCAGATACCAAAATTGATCAGAGATAACTGCAATTTATTGTGTGTGTTTAACGGAGTTGATACACATACTCTTAAAAAAAAATATTTAGCAAACTTGGTGTGGTGGTGATATAGATCATAATCGATTTAGAAATTTCTTTAGTCACGCTCAGTCAATCCAACATGGATTCGTGACGATCAATTTAGCAGATCCTCGGACGCGATATCGTGTCGGACTTGATAAAATATTTAGTTAAAATAGTTTACTGAATATCGTAAAACAATTGTTAACCATAGCAGCAGAGGGGGTGGATTCCAACAATCATGGCGTCTTTTTTTTTGCCAAATGGACCCTACAAGGAAGCCTTAGTTTGACGACTCGACCCCTCTATTAAATATTTACTAGGAAGCCTTAGTTTGTCAAATAGACCTTTCTAGTAAATATTAACGAGAAGGAAGTCTATCAAACGCCTAAAACGTTGGTCTGTTTTCCCCCTTCTGCTGCTCGCTTGAACCATTGCATGACTTTCTGGAATCTTTTTTCTTTGTGCCAGAAACTCTTCGTTCTCTGTGATTTGATTTCCGTGACAATGACATTCTTCGAGTTGATTTTTCCTGGCTTGCCGATGAGGCCGTTGAAGATGAGAAAATTTCAAAAAGACCTTGATCCTTCTGAGGGCTGTCTATTGTTGACCGTCTAGTCACTCTGCGTGGTACTGCTTCCTCTTGAGTTTGAAAAATAATTTCATCATCATCTGAGTCATTATGGGATTAATTTGGGTACAGCTTGGGAAGCTTTGGAGGTGGCTCATCTGTACTGCTGGACCTCACTCGATCTGACAATAGAAGAGATGGTGAAGGAATAAGACAGGACTCTTGCAGTGAGCTGAAAGCAAGCAAGAATTACAATAATTATTCTATTTATCCTGTGACTGTAATTATGTGCAAAATGTTAATGTAATTACTGCATATCTTTTGACACACAAAAAACGTCACACACACACACACAAAGACACATACATCCTTGTCCCAGAAGTAAAGAAATTAACTTTCAAAGTTAAAGAAACTAAGGAGTACAGACTCCCCAACTACTCCCTGCAGAATCCCTCCATCTAATATTAATAATACTACAATTAGAATTATGTACCTATATTCGTGTTTCTTTTGAATTCATTTTATCTCTGCTTTTGTACACAACAATACAAGGCCACAAAGAAACAATCAAAATACCTGCAGGAATTAGATCTTATTCCTACCTATTAAGCAGATATCTCTGAAACTTAAGTTGCCACAACCATGCTGGAAAAATAGTTACTCAAAAGTTATTGTTTTAAGTTACAGTTGGGCTGTTTACCCTACTGTAAAGCAGACCTTTCCATAAACACTGTTCATTGATAATTCAAACAGATAAGGAATAAGAAATAGGTCAAGCCAGTTGCGCTAATAAACTGTTCCCATGGACAATGTGTAAAAAGCAAATGAGACAGTCCCAATAACGTTTGTTATACAATAAGTCATTAAACTGAAATGTACAAAAATCTCCCTACAAATTTCATTTAAAAATGTCCCAACATTAACGGTAAAATGTTAAAGTGCTAATACATAATTATGCTGTCCAGATCAATCACTTAGATGTTTACAATGTTATAACATACCATCATGGACAATGAGTTGAGTGCCAATCATATATCCATGGAGTAATAATTCCTGTATGACTATCACAATGGCAAATGGTTGATTTTCTAAATCATTTTTTTTTCTCAAAAACACAAGGCAAAAGGTGTGGAGTAAATGTTTAACTTGAGGAGGATGGATTTTCTACATAGTGGGTATAATCCTAACATATTATTATTGGGTACCGTATCTGAAAAAGAATTGTCTCCCAAGCATTAAAGTTTCCATATAATACATTTTTCTTACATTTTTTGGAGGTTGCCTCTGCTGCATGAAAACTAAAATACTCAGAGTTAAAACTTCCAACTGTTAAAAAGTTCAATAAAATGAAAAAATGTCAGCTAGTCATTTCCTTCCAGGTCGAAAAGACAAAAGACCCACATTTTCTTTACATCTTCAGACTCCGTTTGTTTATGTACACCAAGTTTTGCAGCCAAAATGAATTCTTCATGCCTTGAAACAATTCTTGTCCATCGAAGATCATCTTGAGCAGATGAAGATCATCTTGATCAGACTGAAACCCGAGCAGAATAAATCGCTGAAAAACAGGCTGTGGTTTCGGATGGAAGAAGCACAAAACAACTATTCAATCTCAGGGTTGTGTGTGAAAAGTACCTGCAACATCAACAAGACATCTATCATGTGTTCATAGATTTCAAAAAGGCCTTTGAAAGAGTGTGGCATGAGGCATAGTGGACCACAATGAAGAAAGCAAATTTTTTAGTAAATTATATTTCTCCGAGAATACTTACCCGATCACATTACTTTAGGGATATAAGCCTGCTACCTCGCGAATCCAGCCCTACCAAAAGAAGAAAATTCGTTTTTTCTGTCTTTGTGATATAGACAAAAAACAATATATCTTGCCCCTTACCTCCTCTTGCCACCCACTAGGTGTCGCCAGTTTTTAAGCTGAGCGGTATATAATATACGAGGATACTCGCATGGCGGGGTGGTTGGGTGGCTTTCTTAGCAATGTGATCTTGTAAGTATTCTCGGAGAAACATAATTTACTAAAACATTTGCTTTCTCCTTTGAATACGTTACCCGATCACATTACTTTAGGAGAATAGGTAATAGGAGGAGGGAATGCGGAGCATCCGACCTCCACCTCGGGTATCCTCTAGGGAATGATGGCTGGATTCCCCATTTGAACGATAACCCGATCTCCTAATTTTTATCAGCAACATAGCACAGGGTCACGTGATATGTGACCCCTTTATACGGTTAAGAAAATAGTTATTTAAATCTTCTTACCTTCAAAAAATTATCTGGCGAATCCAGCGAAGCTAATAGGCTGTGCATATCATTGTACATGGGTCTGGTGGGCATCTGGGCTGCCAACACCGGACCTACTAGAATCAAGGTTTGCCTCTGCGGGGACAAATCTTGAAGATAAAACTGGAGAAGGTTGACTCTGCATGCCAGCCAACAGCTTCTATGAAGTGACTCTGATCACAAAATCCTCAGAGTACACAGAGCGCATAACCCACTTCAACCATGAAGCAAGGGCTTGAATGTTAATATCTCATGTCCCAGCTATCACCAGAAGAAAGAGATGCTTGTATGTGATCTGACTCACCTCTATGCATTTAAATGGTGCTAGAGTGCACAAACAGGATCTTGCATAGCTGCTGATCCTGACTAATCTATAGAAGAAAGAGAGCTAATGTCGACTCGTTGATTGCCAATGGATGGTAACCTATTTTTGGGCTACGAGGCCTGGCTGCGTCAAGAGGACCACCAAACCATCAGATCTGAACGGAAGATAGTTCGGGTAACTAGAAAGGGCCTGTAACTCACTTACCCTGCATGCTGAAGCTAAGACTATCAAGAAACCCAATTTGTATGATAGTAGCTTTAACGAATTGTGAGGTAAAGACTCAATACTGTCTGAATTGAGTCATGTTAAAACCCAGGACAGATTCCATTTGGAAACAGGGTGAGGGATATTAGTCGATTGAACTCTATAGTGGCTAAAAGATCTGACAGATCTTTGTCATAGCTGATAGCACATGTACCATAATGGCTGAATGTGTCTGATATCATGGAGCGGTAGCATTTGATAGTAATTGGGGCCAGCTATTTCTCCTCGAAAAGCCAGAGAAAAAAGTTGGCCAGTTGAGTAATTGTGACACTCAGAGGAACGATGTTAATGAAATTGTACCAGTCCCTGAAAACATGCCACTTTCCCTCGTAAGCCTTCAGAGTGTAGGGCCTTCTTGCTCTCGAGATTCTCTCCACAATCGAAGATTTAAATTGTGTTGCAAGGCTGTCTGGACAAGAGGCAAGCTTGAAGATAGAAACGGTCTGGACACCGGTGGAACACCCATGGCCGCTGTTGGTTAAGATTTGGGCGAACTGTAATCTTCCTGGGTAGATCTATCGCCAGATCGAGTAGATCGGAGACCCAGGAGTTGTTCCATATGAGAGGGGCAATCAGAATCATCTGACAGTTATGACTCCTTAACCTCTGGATTATTTTCAGTACCAAGACCGTGGGAGGGTAGAAGAATGACCACGACCCTTCCCAGCTGATTGACCGAGCATCAACGGCCCAATCTTCTCGGTCTGGAACCTGCGAGACGAAGGTGGACAACTTGCGATTCCGCCTTGTTGCAAAGATTGATCATCAGACGTCCCCAAAGTGTGCCAATTGCAAGAAAGCCCGATTTATGGAATGACAATTATGTGTGAATGACTGGATAGAGTGTCAGCAAGGACATTGAGTCCGCCCGGAATGTGTCTGATGTGTACATTGAGGTGGACATTATCACACCAATGTAGAAACTGCCAGATCAGACTGCACAGGTCTGGTGATTGGTGCCCCCTTGTTTTGAGGAGCAAGGCACCACCACAAAGTTGTCTGACATAGGGAGGACAGTTTGCAATAAGAGTTGATCCTGCCAGAAATTAAAGGCATTGATAACAGCCGTTATTTCTGAAAGGTTGATGTGGAAAGGGCTCGCCCCTGGCACCCACGTGCCGCTGACGATATCGAAGTCCGGCAACAGGTGGGCACCCCAACCGTAGGTACTAGCGGTTAAACATACCGTTATCTCCGCCTGGGGTATCTCCCGAGTAATCCCTGTGGACAGCCCACAGGGGTTTTCCACTGACTCAAGAATGATCGTATCTCTTTCGTGAACATGATTGTGGGATCGAAGGGACTTGAAAGGGAGCCATTACGCTAGCAACGTTATTTGTAAAGGGCTCATAACAAGACGGCTGAGCGGGATCAAGTCCGCTGCCGCATTGAATAATCCGAGGAGCTGCAACTCTCTCATTAAAATGCGCATCCTGTTGGAAACGGACTCTACGAGTGCAATTATCTGGATGATCGCAAACTCGAGAAAGCCTTACCAGATTCAGATCGGGAGAACCACCACGCCCAGATGGACTAAAATCTGGGCTGGACAGAGATCGAACTTCATCCAGTTCACGAGAAAGCCTATATGATGTAAAGTAATATAAGATCGTTTCTGCCTTTGAACAGAGTAGAACTTAACATATGTTTCTGGAGGACGCCGTCCAATTATACTGCCGACGCTATAGATGAAATTCGAGTTGAACAGGGTGACGACGTAATCCATAACCTTGTTACTAGCCCAAGGGCTGAAGTTAAGGCCAAAAGGCATGACCTGGAACTGATAAACCTAGTCCCGACAGACACAACGGAGAAATGTCTGTGACTCGTGGGATAGGGACGTGAAAATGTGCGTCGATCATATCTAGACTGACAGCATACCCGTCGGATGGCTTGATCACGCCATCGCCACATTGACTTTCAGGGTGGTTGAGGCGACTCAGGTCAATGAATACACACACACACACACACACACACACACATATATATATATATATATATAAAATCATCCTTCTCCCGATCTGATGATATATCCGTGAAGAGTGGAGAGGACAGGGGAGGGGATGGATAAATGAAGTCCAAAGTCCCTCCGAAATGACCTGAATTACCCAAATGATTTAAGGTAATAAAGTGGTCCAGTGGTACTGAAATTGCAGGTGGCAGCTGCCCACAGGTTGGCAGTCCGTTGGCGTTGGACAGGGTCTGTCAACGTCTAGAGTTAGGAGGCGTGAAGGCGGAGAAACTTGGGTTCTAGCCTCCTCTATATGGTTGCCGCCTAGCTTGATTAGACTGTTGGCTCCCAGCATTGGGTTGGGATCTATATTACACATTTGATTGTAAGGATCCCTTTTCCCCCGGTCCGCCCATCATCCCTCCGCTGTGTCAGGGGATGATTGTTTCGAAACGCCTGCGAAAGTTGGGCGACGAGATGGAGGGGCAGTTCCTGAGATGCCTGCCTCCGAACTTTCTCAATTTTCCCCCAAAGTGTCAAGGTATCCCAAACGGAGACATCCGTAAAATCCGAGTAGGATGGGGTCTGCGCGAAGTGGACCACCTACAGAAGTCACGTTGTATCAGGTCGAAGTTTGGCGGAAGCAGTCAACACATTGGTCATGGAATGGTGAGCTGCCCTGTTAACAACGCTAGCAATCCAGGCCGTCACTTCACAAGCGCGGTCATGGCCGGATTTGCCTAGGGAGTTGGAATAAAAAATGGGTAGTGAAGCCAAGTCTAACAATGAAGACGTATCGACTACGTTTCGGACTAGCTTTGACGTGGCATTGGAGATCAGTACTGAAGGCGTCTGATGGAGTTTTCGTAACAGCTACAATTGAACGTCGCTGAAAGTTAGCTTCCTGAATTTTTACCGACTGGGGAAGAAGCAGGAAGGACATCGTCTCTTCCTCCCATTCAAGATCTACAGATGCCTGAAATGTATAGTCTTGAATGGCAGTAGGAGGTGGTGGGCATTCTGAAGTTCCCAACAACCTATAATTTTTTTCCCCTGTGGCCGTGGCGCTTAGCTCAGTCCGGTCTATGACCGGAACTGTGGATGGCTGAAAATGTTTCGTCACACTCCTTGTGTGCTGAGTCGTGTTCTGGTCAACTCAGGCATCCAGTCGCAGCTGAATTGTCTTTTTTTTCATATATAAATCTCCGTAATGTTTGTGTAGTGCAGCGAGCACTGCGCGCACATCTACTATTCGCTCAGAGGGAACGTTGGTTCTGGTACAGCTTGCATATCTGTATAGCATACCAGGTGACATAGATGACGCAATTCCGTCATAATTGACACTTTCACTAAATCTCCTTTGTGGATAAACCGTGAACATATGGACGGCCGGCACTGCCGGCTGATTTGTCTGGCGAATTGTCGGCCTGAAAGTCCTGTTCTGGTAAAGCTGCCATATCTGGGTAGTGCATACCAGGTGGCATAGATAACTCAATTCCGTCATCTCTGATAATATCACTAACTCTCCCTTGTGGATAAGCCGTGAAACGATGGACGGCCGGCAATGCCGACTGATTTGTCTGGCATATGGTCTGCCGGAATGTCGGCGACGGTTTGGCTATGACCGGCACCGGCCGCTACAATGGTCTGGTTGGACGGATAGATTCCCCTATAACATCTGCGTCATGGTAGTGATATGTAACCGGTAGTACAGACTGACGGACGGATACATCACTAAAGTCCCCGTAAATCCGACCTGGTCAGATCACGGTATGAAAAAAGTCCCCATTTGGTACAGAGGTACAACCGTACGGACAGATTTGTCACTAAAATCCCAGTAAATCGTAGCAGGTCGGCCTGTTAAATCAATAAAGTCACCATGCTGGGTCGGCTGGTGGGGGCTGGACGGCCGGTGCCGGCTGGGCTTGACGGCCGGAACCGACTGGACGGCCGGTGCCGGCTTGTGCCGGCTGGACGGTCGCCTGGACGGCCGGCTGGTTTGCCTGGCATGTGGTCCGCCGGAATGTTGGTGACGGTCCGGCTATCACCGGTACCAGCCGCTGTCATGGCTTGGCTGGTCGGATAGATTTCTCATGAAAATCTACGTCATAATATTGGCATGTTGCCTGCGGCACAGCTTGACGGGCAGATGTGGCACTAAAATCCCCGTAAATCATGGTTGGTCGGACCGTATTAGCAATACAAAGGGACGGTTGTATTGAATAATGAAATGGATGCGATGGAACCCCATTCGTCCTGATTTACAGGTCCGAAAGCCATGAACGGACATGCGGGGGGGACTTACGCCCAATGGGCAGCCTACAATTAGGGGAACACTCCCCAAATGTACCCAACTACGCATCTGTTCAAATGCGGAATGTTGCGGAATGTTGCACCATGTCAACATCATTTTCCTCCATTGCCACATTGCCAACACCCGTTTTGCCGTTCATGCCTTCGTTGTCGGCTTTGCTACTGAAACGACAAAAGAAGAGAACAAAGCACAAATTAACAATTCAGCATATTATTAAATCGATAATACTAGAACCGTTACTAAAGGAGTAGGCAAATTATTCCGTGCCGTGTTAACTCGTAATGACAACACTAGCGTGTTGCAACGGGTCGTTCAAAGACGAAGTCTACTGAAACGACAAAAGAAGATAAACAAAGCACAAATTAGCAATTCTGCACATTATTAATTCGCTATTACCATAACCGTTACTAACGGAGGAAGCGAAATGATTGAGTGTCGCGTGAACTCGTAACAACAACACGAAGTCCGCCATTAAATATCCGCAAGCTGGTCGTTCAAAGACGAAGTCTACTGAAACGACAAAGAAGATAAAACAAAGCACACATATCAATGCAGCAAGTTATTAATTCACTAATATCATGAGCGTTACACAATAAGCGAAATTATTTCGTGCCGCGTATATGACCGCCATAAGCGTGCTCTGACCACGTTGCAACCTGGTTTTTCCGAAGTCCATAAAGGTGACAAAGTCACTAAAAATTGGAAAATATTGTAAAATAATGTATACAACCTCTAGAGGAATGATTATCCAACACAGTAATTCCAAATTTAACTTCGGATGGTCCGAATTTACATTAAGATGGCTTGGATTCATTGTAGGTCTAATTGTATGTGTTTTCACCGTACAGCGATGGCTTGGATTCATTGTAGGTCTAATTGTATGTGTTTTCACCGTACAGCGAAGCTTAAAACTGGTGACACCTAGTGGGTGGCAAGGAGAGGTAAGGGCAAGAGTTATTACCCTTTGTCTGTATGGCAACTATGTCAAAGGTAAGACCCATCTGAAGAGACAAGAATATCGGTCTGAAAACTAAAATCACTGTTGAGAGCACTGGTCATGTCAGTGTTTTTGTATTCATGTGATGCCAGGACCCTGACAGCAGAATTACAACGAAGAATCCAGGCACTTGAAATGAGATGCTACAGAACCATCCTTGACATCTCTTAGATGGACCACAAATGAAGATGTGCATAACACCATCAGGCACAAAGTAGGCCAATACAAAGACCTCACCACCATCCAAAAGAGAAAGCTGAAATGGTATGGCCATATTCACTAGAGCAAACAGTCTATCCACAACAGTACTGCAGGGCAGCGTTCAGGGTGGCAGAAGGAAAGGTAGACAGAGAAAGAAGTGGACTGACAACAGCACAGAATGGATCAGGAAAAGTTTTGCAGAGACACAACCATTCGCACATGATTGATACAAGTGGAGTTAACTGGTAAGATGTTCAGCAGCACAGTGCCTCGATGACCACACTACGTCAAGAGACTGATGATGATGACTTGTTGTCAACTGATGGTGCTGGATGAAACTGGATTTATACAGTCAACACAGACAAATACATACACAATAAGAAGCCTTTGGTCAAAGAAAACCCAATTTGACCAGCCATCTAGGAGAAGCAGGCATAACAAGATTTCATGATGGCCACTGAGGTGGCCATATTGGAAGTCATATTGACACTAATTTCATTTATGACTGACTAGACATTATAAGAAATCTTTCAGTGAAAACTTCTTATCAATATGAACATGCGAATATAATTTTTTGAAATGCATAGAAAGGGCCTAATATTTTTTTTCCATAAATAGCCTCCAAACGTTACATTTATAAATCTTACTTCCAAAAATGTATACATTGCTGACAATGAAATAATAAAGAACATCTGTTAATAAGAGTCCCTTGAATAGACGATTGTCTACTGATCAAAAGAATTTCCAAGAATTCAAGGCAAAACCATTTCGTTTGTTTTAGAAGCTGTTTATTGATGGTATCTCTGATTTTCCTCAGAGATAACAAGATTTTTCAATGAACTGCTGTGGTGGCCATACTGAATTTCACACTGGTACCATTTCATTTAGGCGCAAGAAGACCTAATCAGAAGTCATTTGCTGAAAATCCAAGGCAATATACCTATCAATTCTCTGGAAGGAGCAGCATGGCAGCCATATTAAATGTACAATGGGCACCATCTTCATTTAGGAGCAACTAGGTATCATAAGAGGTCTACTAGTGAAAACCCAATACTGATATAACCATCCATTTGGAAGCAGTGGAGATAATATTTTCAAGATTGACACCATACTGGCCACATGGAGGGTCAATTTGCATCATTTGAATTCTTAGACCAAACATACACTATAAGAACACTTCTGATAAAATAACGTTCGATCTATGAGTAGCAATATCAAGGTTTTCAAGATGGCTGCCATGGTGGCCATATTGGACATGAGACTGGCACCATTTTCATTTAGCACCAACAAGATATTTTACAAAGTTGTCTAGTTTAAACTTCATGTTAATTTAAGTTCTGTTTTTAAGGAATAACAATAACAAGGTTTTCAAGATGGCTGCCATGGTGGCCATATTGGATATAAGATTGGCACCATTTTCATTGAGCACCAACAAGATATATTTTACAAAGATGTCTTGTTTAAATTCCATTTTGATATGAGTTTCTGTTTTTGAGGAATAACAATAATATATCCTTTCAACCGACTTGTTATCCCAATTTTCTAATAGTGTGGGAACATTGGAATAAAAGTATTATGGATTTAATGTGTCACATGCTCCATTCTGATTGGTTAAAAATTCATACAAAGACAGGAAAGAAGAACACATATTTTCCTTTTCATGAGAACAAAGAATTATTTCTAAGTAAAAGTAAAAAGCCTCAAAATGAATTGGAAAAGTATATGTACAGTTTCTGTAACAGTTAACTCTTAACTGAAACATCTACATTGGCGTACTGAGTGACTGCATTATTCTGCAAGTGCAATAGCTATTTCTTAAAATTACATCATGTCATTCCTCATCCTCCACTCTCCCAGACCTGTTTACCATTTCTCCATTCCAGTAGTCCAAAAGAAATCTGTCTGTAGTTTTCAACAGCCGTCAGTAGTATAGCTATGAAGCTAACAGCTGGACAATAACACATATTCGTCCAGAAATACATTTATTTTCTTTAATGTTAAAATACATATTTATGTTTCTTTAACCATGAAAATAAAGACTTTTTCCTAACACCAGTATCATTCCACCTGTTCTACAAAATTTCTTAAATAGTTTACCTTCACTGTTGCAATTTTGCGGTCCGGAACAGAATTCTTTAAATCGCAAAGTGAAAGATGACAGCATAGTTGTTCTTCCAGTTCTGCTTTTTTTTTGCTGGAGAAAATTCTGAATCTTCTGCTTTACGACATCATGAAGATGAGATACAGTGATAACAACCAACGCTCTGCTAATCCAATATGGCAGCAGCTGGCATTTAAAACTTGGCATAGCAGTTTCGATTTCGAATGGACCATGCAACAAACTTACTATAAAGATGGAAATGAATCCCACTGAAACCATAGAATCGGATCGAAAATTGTGTTAAAATTTTTTTTATTGAAAAAAGGATTTTTAACGCCAAAAACGTACAAGTCCAAAATACGGGACAAATATGGGGTAAAACGTGACAGTTGGCAGATATGAATGTTAAGAAATTTTAGATGTGGAAGGCATAATTTTTGCCGATTTGGCTGTTTTCTGTTGTCTTGCCTAAATGATTTGTAGTGAGTATTTTTCAGGCTTCTTCCTTGCAAAAGATGGATAATCAGATAAACAGATCTGCTCTACCAACGACTTCTTAAAGTTGAAGTCTCTAAGAGGAGGTCCATCAATGGAAACTATTAGGAGTCTGTTAAAAACCGTCGCTTCTTCCTGCAGTTTTGATTTAACTCTGATTGCTGAATCCTCTCTCAGTCAGTCATTTGGTACAATATTACCTGCGTCAGTGATGCAAATTTAAGAAGATTTATAAAAGTGTCTGCATGATGTTGATTTTAATTTCCAGCCAGTGTCGATTGCTTCCAGTATGAAATGAAAGAGTATTTTGTTCCTTTTGACGTTGGACGGACCCTCAGTTTTAGTGTTTACATCTATAGGCACATCGCTACTAATATTGTCTGACACACTGTTAACCTACTGATTTGTTTGTTCCCCGTCAAATTTGCCTATTGACAAAAACATCTGCACTCCGACTATTATAAGAAATACTACTGCTAAAATAATGTAAAAGTGTCAGATTTAACTGGCTTAGCAATTTAATGCTTTGTCCTGCCAAGCTAGTCTCTGATTCGAGTATGTTCTCTATTGACCTTTCTAAGTAACCAATAAAAATTGAGCATGTCACACACATGGAATACTTGACATAATTCACATGAACACAAGGTATACTATCCTTTGAGATTGACAGCCAGGATTTTTACACTAAATAACAAGCACATTCTTCACAAAAAGATGGACACAATTCTTATTTTCGCATAATTGGTTGGTGATCTTAAATGGTGGGGGAAGTAGATTTTCACAATTGCATATCCTAGATGCAACCCTGAAGCTGGATCGTCAAAAATTATTTTCATGAATGTCACAGATTTTAAGGTAGTTAGGTAATAGCTCGTAATGATGTAACGTATGTTTATGTTACAGGTGTAATTCTGAAAACAAAAGGTACCCATCTGTAATGATTAACTACATGAATTTCTCTAAATTGCAACTGATGAAAGAAATATTTACATTTAAACTATTCCTGATGTGCAAGTATTAATACATTAATTTCTCTAAATTATTAAAGCTCACAAGCCACCAACTTTTAAACATAAACACAATCGAAAACACATCTTAAGTACCTTGGCACATAGAACTTCTGCAATAAACATAATACCAAACTGTCGAATTATACAGACCGTGGTTTATTAAAGCCAATTTATATGACCTATCTAGTGCTTTCTCATGGGGACCTAACTTGAATTGTACCACTCTTTCCATCATCTGAACAGATTGATGGTACAATTTATATACACTAGTTTAAGTAAAACCTTATTTATGGATGCTTGGCTTGGTATTGTTCACTTTGTTTTCTCAATTTTAAGCTGTGCACCTGGATAAAAACAACAGTAGATGGAATTGGTCCTGACAATCGTTTGATTTGTACTCATTCTTGTGGTAGTATTGTTTTGGCCATTCAAGCGACCAACCTTTATTGTCTGCATATTTGTTTAGCAGTTTTTATTGTAGATATTTATAGAAGGTAATTTGAATGTGCAATAAAAATATTAATATAACCTACCAAATATAATCGTCACTAATGACAAAATCTGGACACATTTTGACATTATGAATATAATGCATTACACGGTAAATTGTTTTTAAAAAAATGCTAACGTTGACAAACATTGACAGGTACTTGTCCTCTTTTCTCATAAAACTAGTTACAGCCTGAAAATGAAAACAATGTCCCATTTTATCAAATTACCAATCATGACTTTCAAACAGATATTATTTTTGTGTCTACTGGCAATATACTGGCAATATACGACAAAACCATCATAAACTGGATATGAGTAATAATACATTTTCTAGCAAAATATGTTTGCTCTGATCATAATACCGCCGTGAACAAAACCTTTTAGCCAAAATGTTTCAACTTATATGCACACATAGATGGCAGTTAGTGATTTCCCATTGATAAAGGAATTGGCACCAAATCCCATAATTTAATATTGCAACAGGAGGCATGCTCTGAACATGGATGCAACTGCTGAAGGCTGGGAGGATGTACGGATATTATGCTTTGGTATGCATTATCAAAGAAACATGTGACAAGAACTTTTATTTATTTCTTCTTACAGTACTCAATGATAATACCTGAAGCGAATAGGGAAGAGGTGAACGGAGTTACATTCCCTTACTCCGGAGAGGACCTCTCCAGTCCCCTAAGGTATGTGAGACAGCTTCTAGATAATATGAATGAAGAAAAGACTCCATCTATAAGATATTAGCTTAAGAAAAGAACATTTTTTTCTCCTGCAAATCCAGCATAAGTCATGAAGCCGTCGATAGAGACAGAACGTTGCACCATGACTATATGTCCTACCAGCCTTTAGGGATGACAGACATCAGAGTTTATAGCTTTTATAGCTAGAGAAAGTGGACTTCAACCTCAAACCTACAGTATAGAAAATGTCAGGTAACAGTTTTGATTAAATGGAATGCTTGATCCAGCCGCTCTAACTTTGTGAGTTAAAATGCATAGTAAATTTTTCTGTTTTTGGATTATTCCCCTTTATGAATAATGAATGTTCTATTGTATACAGGACGAAAGTGTCTGCTGATATGTTGTCCTTTTGCTTTCACTCTCTGAGAGGTACGAAGAGGTTCTCCACAAATGCACCAATTAAATACTACTTCAGAGATTTCATTGAGATATGTGGATGACCCTGTGATGGAGTGTCCAGACTAAGCTGTCATTTCACTACAAAAGTATGAATCGCCATGAACGGGAGTCTTTTCTTCACAACAAAAGCAGGGGCCATCATGAATTAAACTATCCCAGTGTGTTGGAACTGCTACAAGTTTTGGGTAACTAATAAAGCATGTGTCTAGCTAAATCCTCCAACCATAGCAAGTCTTGTAGATAAGCAAATATTGTTCTTGATAGTGATCTAAACATTATCTTTTTCAGCCAGGTTTTGGACCCATGATAGATCATCTTTGGGCACAAAGCGATTATCATTAGACATGTGTACTCGAAATTTGACAGCAGATGGGTTTTGTCTGATATCTTATTTTTGATGCTGATTCAGCATCTTGGAGACTGTGATGGTAGCCTTTTATTGCGATTGTTGCAAGCTGTTTCTCATTGTTTGTCTGGTGGCTGGTGATGGACAATTGTATGTGGCATTGACCCATTGTGATCACAGCCATTTGACAGATTCCAGACATGGTGGCATGATGTCGTCTTGTTTATCAAAGATGGAATGGGGTATGGAGCATTTTATCCAAGTCATTACCAGCCATGACATCAACGTGCAAACCTGTATGTGGATTGTGAGGCCTGTAGACATCATGCTACATGGCTTAAGCAGAAGTACTATTCATGGGATTTGCCACCAATATCTTCATCAAACAGAGACCACTCTATCAAACTGCCACAAAGGTGGGCAGATAACTTTAGCATGGATATAAAGGTTTAACATAGGAGGGCTGGATTTGCAAGTTAGCAGTTCTCCTAAGGTATATCTGAAGGAGAAGTAATGAACATGTTTTAATAAATCAGAGATTTAATGGAATCCTGGGTGAATGAAAAGTAGGTTACTATGACATGATTTTATCAGTTGTATGTATAGCGATTCATGATGAATAAACATATCACATTTCTGGACAGTAATTCTGAATCTGCTGATATCAGTCTAGGAACAGAATGGGACACATTAAGCACCATGCAGTATTTATTTTAATCATGCATAAATGTTCTGATCTCATACCTCGTGAATATGTTGACATCACAGATATTAATATATATTAATGTGCATAATGTTAAAAAGACACTAGGCTGGTATAAAACTATTTTAACCACATTCTTGACGAACAATATAAATTTTACTTGACTGTATTCTTAAAGATGTGAATTGACAGTTTTTATTTTAATTATTAATTCATCGTATAACAAACAGCATGAACTAGTGTCCAAATATTTGGAGCATCTCATCTTCATTTTGCATCGATTTTCTTAACCCTAGGTTCCGGATAGGCAAACTATGCACAGCATCAAATGATGAAGTCAGCACAGGTTACACTGACCCAGCGACGTCTTTTTCATATCAAACTTTACTGATCACTGCTGTCTCACCTATTCCGCATGGGTTTGTGTTTTGAACTCAGCCAATGTGGGCATGTGAGAAAGCTTGGCAGTTGCATCCCATGGGTTGGGGGTTCTTCATCCACCAGTCATGCTGGTCACCATGTATAGTTTATCTTGTATTGAGAAATAGCATTAAACCCAAAACAGCATCATTAATCCTTTTAAAATTGTGAAGCCGTGGCCTGCCCAATTTCAAGTTAGCTCCCAAATACATCAATGTCATGAAGCGAGAAACAAAACCTGGTGGACCAGTTCCATTCACTAGAAAAGCTTTGTTACCTCAATGAGAGTTCCATCTCCACCAGCCACCACTATGCAATTCACATCCTTTGTCTCCAGGACATTCATGAACTTCTTCACCTGACCTTCATACTCAGTCTGCAACATGAAGTTGAAAATAAAAAAAATATATACTCGGTGTATCTCCCAGGAGTATAACATTGTGGGTAAGAAATCACCTTGGTGTAAGAATTGGGGGTCAAATAAAAAATGTGGAGGTAAAAAATGTACTGACAAATTTTCATATGACCCATACTTTTCAGCTTGAAATAGGATATTGCAATTTGCACAACTTACTCTCTCTGTGTAAAAGTACAATCAAACACACACAATTAACACACAAATGCATTGTCATTCAAAGAATAGTTTTATTAGTTCAATGTTCTTTTTAAGTAACAGTCTCTTTATGAACTTATTGTAGCACTATTATAGACCAACTCAGTACATATAAGACAATACAAAAGCCAAATAAATCTGTTGTTTTTTATATACACAATGGCAGTTAATTTACTGCCTGTCATAAAGTGTGTTATCATCAGTTACATTGTACATTGTCCCAAAACAGATTTTTATCAAAAAATCAAAGAGGCTAATGATTCATCTTCACTTTATTTATTTACACTTTTAGATCTTTCTTTTATTGCAGTAAAGTTAAAAACCAACAAAATCTGCAATGACCCTCGGACTTTGTATTCCTAAAAATGTATTCATCTCAGCGAGTTTACTGATTTCGTTGTTGTGAAAGAATGTCATGGGTGATAATCATAATTTGTTCTCCAGGTATCTTGTGGCAAACAAGGGCAGATTTTTAAACATTCTTAAACCCTGTACTTTTTTTGCAGTCTTCACAATCATGCGATCAGAAGTCACGCCAGAAATCCCAATGGATGCGCAGTATTCCAGTAAAGGGAATTATTTTCTCCATTTTTCATTACAGTCAGATCCACAGTTCTTCTTTTATGTTCTGCTTCTTTCACTTTCTTGGCTAATGATTCTTAGTGTACACCATTTCAATCTGAAGATCACATTGTAGTGCAACAAGCATTGAGGCTAAACATCTGGACAACATCTTGCTGAGCGCGATGGAAATCGTGTGAGAGCTCACATGATCTGGGGAAGTTATTCCATCATAACATTGTTTATGCTAGTCTAGTTTATTGTTTTTTTATACTCCAAATAGCGTAGTGCAACGCAGGGAAGCAGACTATACTGATGCTAAAAGTATACACAATGCCATCCCTCATCAAGAGCACTGAATATTAAATAAATCCATATCGTATTATGCAAATCCAATGTTTAAAAAAATACACTGCAACAAGACTTGACCATCAATTTTCTCCAGCGTGCGTAACTGACGCACAAATGTTCATAAAGGGAAACATGGATACTGTAAAGCTCACATGTGATAATGAATCAACTTAGATTTTATTTGCAGAAAATCTGGCACTGCCAACAAAAAAGCATCAAAAATACTGAAAAAATTTAGATATTGAACCAAAAATATCATTAAAACTGTCTTAATGAATGTGTCCAACTAAATCTTTACCAATATTTCCTCATTTTGGCAATGCAGAAAGTAATCTTTTGGCAGTAAATGACAGAAAACAGCAAAGATTGCTTGTACAAGTGTAACACAGGTGAATATTAAATGAACAATTAAATAGCCAGTGTTCTGAATAAAGAGTCCCAGTGACCTACTGTAAGTTAAATGGTACAGTATTCTTCAAGATGCATCATCATCATCATTGTTTATGCTGTACAAGTTTGTGCAAAAGAAAAAGGATTCAAGGATGCAAGGCACTATGACTGACCTATCCATACCAGTACTGTGTCATCATCAACAGGGATCAAAAGTAAAGGAAATATTTACAAATACTTTATATGATATTAACCATTATGCTTATTCATTTCTTTGATCGTTTCACACTAAGCAATGCTGGAAGGTGCCAAAATATAAGAATGCATCCATTATTATTTTACTTATTTTGGGGACTATGCAATTGGACCCCTTTTAAAGTTGTAAGTGCTCATTTTGCTTGTACCTTATATTCCTTTATAAGAAATCTGTATGCAGCTAATTAAAGACAAACTGGTTACATGTATTAATCCCATGAGGTGCCAACATGCACTGGACAGAACACATCATTTATTACAGGATTCATATCACTAATTAATTATTCATCAGAGTACCAGTCATTAAAAGGAGTAACATTAGATGCCATATTTAATACTTTGAGGTCAAGTGAGATAACAATAGATGCCAATACTTAATACATTGAGGTCAAGTGGGGTAACATTAGGTGCCATATTTAATACTTTGAGGTCAAATGGGTTAACATTAGGTGCCATATTTAATATATTGAGGTCATGTGGGGTAACACTAGGTGCCATATTTAATAATTTGAGGTCAAGTGGGGTAACACTAGATGCCATATTTAATACTTTGAAGTCAAGTGGGGTAACAATAGATCCCAATACTTGAGATATTTTTGAGGTCAAGTGGGGTAACATTAGATGCCATATTTAATACTTTGAGGTCAGGTGGGGTAACAATAGATGCATATTTAATACTTTTAGGTCAAGTGGGGTAACATTAGATGCCATATTTAATACTTTGAGGTCAAGTAGGGTAACATTAGGTTCCATATTTAATTCTTTGAGGTCAGGTGGGGTAACTTTAGGTGCCATTTTTAATACTTTGAAGTCAAGTGGCGTAGCATTAGGAGCCATATTTAATACATTGAGGTCAAGTGGCGAAACATTAGGTGCCATATTTAATACATTGAGGTCAAGTGGCGAAACATTAGATGCCATATTTAATACTTTGAGGACAAGTAGGGTAACATTAGGTTCCATATTTAATCCTTTGAGGGCAAGTGGGGTAACATTAGGTGCCATATTTAATACTTTGAGGTCAGGTGGGGTAACTTTAGGTGCCATTTTTAATACTTTGAGGTCAAGTGGCATAACATTAGGAGTCATATTTAATACATTGAGGTCAAGTGGCGTAACATTAGGTGCTATATTTAATACTTTGAGGTCAGGTAGGGTAACATTAGGTGGCATATTTAATACCTTGAGGTCAAGTGGGTAACATTAGGTGCCATTTTTAATACTTTGAGGTCAAGTGGGAGAATATTATGTGCCATGTTTAATACTTTGAGGTCAAGTGGGGTAACAATATATGCCAATACTTAACACTTTGAGGTCAAGTGGAGTAACATTAGATGCCATATTTAATCCTTTGAGGGCAAGTGGGGTAACAATATATGGCAATAATTAATACTTTGAGGTCAAGTGGGGTAACATTAGGTGCAATATGTAACACTTTGAGGTCAAGTGGGGTAACAATAGATAACAATACTTAATACTTTCAGGTCAAGTGGAGTAACAATATATGGCAATAATTAATACTTTGAGGTCAAGTGGGGTAACATTAGGTGCCATATGTAATACTTTGAGGTCAAGTGGGGCAACAATATATGGCAATATTTAATACTTTGAGGTCAAGTGGGGTAACAATATATGCCAATACTTAATACTTTGGGGTCAAGTGGTGTAACATTAGATGCCATATTTTATACTTTGAGGTCAGGTCATTAGCTGTAGCATGTGCATTATATTTTCATGTTTTTTTTAGAAACTTTCTTATACTTCTAATACTGTTTTAAATTTATGGTTCGAGCATTTAAACAAAATTAATTTTTTCCAACATGAATCAACTTTAATCATGTGCCTGAAATATAAAGAATGTTGATTAAGCTATGATATCCCGCCCTTAGGACATTTATCTCGAAAAGACTGTTAATTAACAAATTTTGGTTTTAAGATTTTTGGCCTTTGTAATTGTTTTGAACAATTTATTGGGGTTAATAAAACTTAAACAGCACTGTATGGCCAGGATTTTGCTCACATGCCATGACAACTCCATATATATATATATATATATATATATATATATATATATATATATATATATACAGACACATACCAGGAATCTCAAAACGTCTTAGAGCTTTTTTTTTATTGAACATCTTTTAATGATGAACCGATATTTGTTAAAATATATTATAAAAGCATGCAAGCGAAGTAGAGAGAGTTATGACAATAACTACACACTGATATACTTAATAACTACTTCAATATAAATGTACTAAAAATTGTCTCGATTTTGATTTCTGATTAGCTGTTGCTTCAGTTTACTTCCATACACTACTACTTTTCTATCTATTTATTTATAAAAATGATTATTTCCATCAGAAATTTTGGATTCACCAATTAACAACTGATTTCAAACCCTTTCAATTATTGAGTAATTTTGCATTATGTTTCTCCATTGGTAGCACTAAAAATAAATGAATATGAAACATAAGCCTTCACTGGAAGGATTTACAACCAATATTAACTGCTACAGATTAAACTTGACCATGTCCCATTTAATCAATTGTGGCATGCTTAATTGGTGGCAACATGTACTGACTGTCCAGCAAAGAAATGATGTGTCACCCTAATCACCTCTGAATTTTATTTTAGAGCATTGATTTAATTCTTTAATAGATAAATAAACCAAAGCAATTGTAAACAACAACATTTATGATATTATATTATTAATATCTGGTTGCTCACAGTGTCTGCTGATATTGTTGTTGTTGTTTCAGGATAAGATAGGCTATACATGGCGGCCAGTATTAATGGCAGAGGAAGAACCTGGAGAGAAACCCGGAAAGAACCACTGACCCACGAGAAGCTACTGGCATGCCTTCTCACATACCCACATTTGGCGAATCCGAGACTCGAATCCACGCAGACAGAAGTGAGACGACAGTGATCTGTAATGGAGAGTGCTTTAGACCACTCGGCTTCTTGTGGGTCGTTGGTTCTTTCTAGGGGTTTTCTTGGGTTCTTCCTTCACCATTAATACTTGCCGCCATGTCTAGCCTATCGTGTGCTGAAAAATGGCATTAAACACAACAACAACTACTACTACAGAGGAAATGCAACCAAGTAGTTGTATTGCAAGAGAAGTAACTGCTCTTCCTATAAGTTTCATTGTAAGTAAGAGTTACTGCCCTGACAGTTAATGACTTCTGCCTTACCATGACAACATTGACTTCCATTTCTGTGAGATATAAAACAGGGGCAGCATTCTTCTCAAACAACTTTTTGTTCCTGCTGTAAAACAGAAAAGATTCTATTTAGAGACCAGTTATATAAAATCTATTAGAAAAAAAGAAACAGAGAATTCTACACATTTTTAAAATTACATTTCAAAATAACAATCAACCAATGAATGAAACACTTTTTATCTAAGTTCCTTTTAAAACTTCCATGGTCCTTGTACGATCTTTTTCTCTGCCTTCGAATGGTAAAAATTACAAAGTTTATCAAGTCTTTGATTAAGCATTTAAGATTAGTTCCAATCGTAACACGTGATGCAGAAATGCCCATTTGATTGGTTGTTAACACCATAGAGGAACTAAATTCAATCCTGTCAAAAAAAACCCCCAAAAATGGCTATATTACAAAGGTTACATTTGTACACTGGTCCACTTGTCAAAATTGGTTTTATAACAAATACTATCAACTGAATATCATAATTATTATTAGTTTGAATTCCACTATTCAGGAGAAACATCAAATATAAGTTGATGTTAAATGTCTGTTCCACACAAGATTACTATATCCTGCTCACTTTAATCATCCGATAAATTAATTCATCCCAGACTTTAAAAAGAAATGTAAAATTAAAATTCAGAAAGGATCTACATGCTATGCTTAAATTTAAGAAACAATGAAAATTCGTGTTTGGCAAAAACAATGAAAGAAATAAAGAGCAAAAATACAGTATAACATTTATCAAAGACCACTGATGAGAGAAACATCTGTGCTGAAAAACCAGATTTTCAGTACATGGATATCCATAAGTATGACATGTTATAAAAGACTATAGTCATGTAGATTAATGAAGCCAACATGTGTATTTGTAATGCCTCAACTTGTCTTACCATAAGAAAGCAGCAAGATTCAGGAACAGCGTTATTCCTCTTGGTTTCTGGTCCAGACCTATTTTTTCTTCACCAAAAAGCTGCAAAAATTAAAATAAACAATTTAGATTTTTTAAATATGTGTGGAACATACATTTAGTTGTAAACGACATAGATCCCTGAAATTTAAAAATGTATAGTGCAGGAGTCTCTTGAGTCATGACATTGAAAAGTAGGCACCCAAATCTCGGACTACAAAAATAATGATTAGCAAAAATCATTATTAGATTATAATGCATTGTAATCAAGATACAAACAACATAGTTGGGGGTTGGGTTTTTCCGCTTTATGACTGAGTCACACACAAAATAGTAATAATAAATCATACGAGCATTGAGGGATTAAATTATTAGATTAATATTCCTAGTAATCAAGATACTAACAATGAAGGTGAGTTAATTCCTCTTTCTGACTGAGTCACAAAAATAATAATAAATAGAGGGATTAAATACAATGGCTTTGATTTGGATTGGAGGTCAATTCTCATATATACAGCCAACATATTAGTTTGCCAAGAAAAGCAAGACTTGACCTCATTGCTCATTCCCAACCTACTTCAAATACATCGTATGAAAATAAACAAAAGTTGTTTTGGTAGATTTTAATGCCATTTTTCTGCACAAGATAGACTATACATGGTGGCCTGTATAACTGGTGAAGGAATTACCATGGAAAACCCCAAGAAGAACCACCAACATACAAGAAGCTAATGGTAGGCTTTCTCATATAGACACATTAGCTGAACCCAAGATTTGAACCCAAGCATGACAGAGGTGAGATGGCTATGATCCAGAATGGTGAGCGCTTTAGCCCACTCAGGGCCCCACATAAACAACAGTAACTGACAGTATATTTAATAAAAATAATAATGATAATAGTATCAATATCCAAAATTATTCACAGTGAATTGCTCAAATCTATCAACTACTTTCTGATACCATACGCAACAAACAATTTTTCCAGCATATTCACACATGTGAATATATCACACAAGAGGGTTTTTCTCCTGAGTATAGTGGTGTCTCCTATCCATCCCATCTCTAAATGAACTCTCCTATGTATTAATGAAAATAATTTGTTCCATGTTTTCAACCTTTTGTTTCCAGTGTAGTATGTTTATGGTTATACTGTCTGTACTATACTCACACGACTGTGAAGTTGCGTCAGAAGAGAACGACAGTGTAGTTGCTGATTTCACATTCTGATCATGCCTGCTGACTTCAATGTTTGTTGCCATGAATATTACTATGTGTGAGCAGAAGTAATTCCCAAGTATTATAGATACTAGCTGATATTGTTGGATTACCAAATAGCTTAATCAGCATAAAACAATTACTATGATTCTTTCCACAATGCCTCAGTGTTTAAAGTTGTTGAGATGGATTCGAGTCGGCATCGTGTATGACGTAAAGTAAATTGAATGTTAATTGATTACAGTTAGATTACTCAATGGCTACTTCTGGAAAAGATGGCCATGATGTCATGCTTCCATCTGGGTCTCCACCAGAAGTAGAAACTGGCCAGTCACACTGGACATGCTGTCCATTACAACATAGACAATGGTGTGTCAAGAATTATGTTATAGGATCATATCCATAATACCGATGATCAGAGGTGTTCAGTTTTTAATATATGTATATTCTGATAAATAGATCAAAACAAAGCATGGAAAAAGAAGTTACATTTATGCTTCGATACAGCATGTCAATGAAGGAGGTGCACAATGTTGTCATCTGCTGCAAACAGGATTAACGATATTTGCATATGACTATTCCAAGGAAAATTGGCAATGGAACTGTGTGTCCACTTGCCAGTTCAACTCAAGAGATTTATTTTTAAAACTGAAAATGAATCTCCTCAAACTCCTGCAGCAATTGTTAACGAGTTAAGTCAACAAAGAGATTTCAAACTGCCAGACAGCTTACAAACAAGACTGACAAATCTTAAAACAACCCTTTCTAAGTCAACAACCAAAACTGGCAAGTTGAAAAGAATGACATTATCTTTATAATGCTTCTATATAATATTCCTGTACATTTTAATCTCCATAAAGAGATATGTATGCACTCAATCTTTGCCAAGTACAGATAATTAGGGGCTGACTATTTAATTTTCAAATGAAGATACCGTTTTCTTACCAAGATATGATAAAAATAAAGGAAGATTACTTTCTTCAAGCTATCGGAGGGTCACAATTTGATCCCAAATACATAGAACTATCAGAAAAGTAAATGGCCGGATATTAGCAACATCATGATGATGATGATGGCTACAATGATGATAATGATGATAATAATGGTGATGGTAGCAGCGTCACATAGTAATTATATTGTGCTGATTACTCTGAACTCATCCTTTAGTATTTTTGCAATTTTATGGTAATATGTACTCTCTGCTATAATAATGATTTCTGACCTGTACCTATGTTAGATACCCAGATGTCATGTGATTATGGCACAACATCTTTTCCAATATTGGCCATAGCTCTATTGACTTGAAACTGAGTCTTTTTGACTGCTTCAAGTTTGTTGATATGTCTAAGCATTCTAATGCCAAAACATCCAAAATCAAAGCAACCAATATATCTCAAACTCCAATGACAATCGAAAACGGGAATTTCAGTGGTTGCAATCAAATTCAGGAGGAATAAAAATAAAGTCCAGTTTTCCTGCAAAGTCGATTTTAAAATCTGCTACAGAGACAAGTATAACATCAAGCATCTTGCAGTATCCCATCTCATAAAAGAATATTAACTTCAATAATAAAAATATGCAATCACAGAGATCCGTGTTCCCAGAATTTACCTCAAAATATGGATAAAGTCACACATTCAATGACACTACAGCTGAATATAAACTCCCATTTTCGGTGATAGTCAATTCTAGTCAAAATAATGTTATCTGACTCATAGTTCTCATATAAATGGACAATAACTACTCAAACTGTGACTATTTTATTGTTCATAAGAAATCATAATCGTAATGGTACGTACAGTCGGCTCCGCTTATATGCATGGCCTCGTGACCGATGCTATGATATGCAATTAAGCGGTGTATGCACTACGCACTGTTATGACATGTATCATTGCATATTAAAGTATTATTAAAAAAAAGTTAGACAAGCTCCCTAAGTCTGTCTCTCTACTAAACTCTATTCCCACAAACCTTAACAATCTACTGATTTATCTATGTATTTGTTTGACTTTCTCTTCTACCTATATATGCAGTCTAACCATTTATTTTCTTCTGACCTACAATACCCAGCGCCAGCATAGGCGTGCCCTAGGTGACTGACTAATTTGTCTATATGGTAATGCCAGCCCTCTATCTAAATGTACTATTTACAAAACATTTTTTTAATTACATAAATTATCTGTTTCAAAATGCAAACAATGATAATAACCAAATATTAGTTCTTATATGAGAAATAAATATCATGCAATTTCCATGAAACAGCATATATATTACCTAATTCTTTTAAGCTTTATAAAAACTGCAAATATCTCATACTAATACAAACAACTTACCATTGCCTCTGCACAATATTCTCTCCTCAGCAAGTCTTCTCTGCAATACATTATTATACATAAAAGACCTTATAGAGTTCTAAAATTCTCATACTTAATTCAAACAAAAAAACTCGATTACAGAACACATATGTATTTGACACTAACTTGGAACAGAAAAGATGGATGCATAGCGACTCACATAAAACTGGATTAGACTGTACCTTCATCACCCAGAAAGGACAGAGTGTGGACATGAAAACTTGCTGAACAACAACTTGCCAATGTCACATATCATCTATGTTACACATTGTTCAACTAAATCTTTACTGACCCTAAACACTTTACCAAAAAACACAGGATTTTCAAAGTTGCAGTCCTGGACTCCTTCCGTGATAGTTGGAAAAAGGCTCCCAATAATGACAGTTTTCCCTTGTATTAATTCATAACATTATGTGTTTACTGTTGTGTCAGCAGTAAGTTATCAGACTGCTAATGCTCACTGATTGTCAATCGTTTAGTACTATAGTAAAAGAGCGAAATCATAAGACAAGTGAGAACAGTGATAATTCAGATTGTGATATGACAGCCAGAAGGAATCAAGGAAGAGACTAATTTATTTTCTATATTAATTTATTTCATTAGCTTAATTCCATTTCAGATCAATCAATTGGCCAAAACACTATATGAAGAAATAAATAACCATATTCCATTCACTTTTTACAATTTCAACTGTAATGAGCACAAGTGCTCTATGTACATTCAGTTTTTCTTACACGTAAACAAACTTAACAAATGGTTAAGTATTAAACTCCTTATATTCTGGACCTTCCACCATTACCCTCATCAATATTTTTAAAATATAGTATTCTGTTTAAAATGCCTATGGCGCTTTGACTTCATATGATTATAGTATGAGAAACCTTTCACAAGTCCGAGTTAATAGCCAAAACTATCAAATTTTAATTGTAACTTACCCACTTTTTGTGAGTTCCAACGAAGACAGTGTTATTTGGTAAAGAGATTGTGTCAGTAAGATGGTCTTGAGCCTTGAGGCAAGAAGTCAAAAAGATGGATACCACAGGTCTTGAACCTTGAGGCAAGAAGTACAAAAAATGGATATCAATGTTCTTGATCCTTGAGGCAAGAAGTCAAAAAGATGGATTTCAATGGTCTTGAGATGGATCCCAATGCCATGAAATTGGATATCTGATTAGTAATAAATGAATTTGCATTTTTGATGAATAAAATATGATATGAAGTTCATTACAACATTTTCATTTAGAACCAACCACAGCAGTTGAATTTAACTTCATTTCACCACTTTCTTCTAATCTGCAAAGTTCAATATTTTCTGGGAGGGGACTGCAACGTTTGCTGGTGGGAATCATATTTTTAACAAAATGGGAGTCCTGGACTTCTAGTTTTAAAACCATAGCGAGACTTCTGTTAACACTGGGAACCTGCTGACAGGAAGAAAAAATTTACTAACCGACTGTGGCAGAAAATTGTCAGGAATTTCGTCACATGAAATCAATATTGAAGGAAATGAAACTTTAGGGACAATAATGAATAAGAAAAGAGTTTATGAACTGATGGATTATTATTGACAGAACTCGTATCAACATAAGGATGTTTACAATAACCAGGATTAGGAACAACAATGAATTTAGACCCAATGCATAGGAGTTTTATTTTTTATTTTGTTTGCCAACATTTTCTTTATCTATCTCAATTGTATGCAATTATTTACTGTTTTCGGACTAATGGATTATTTATGACAAGAAGACCAATAATTGAAAGTAATAACTTTTTTTAACAATCTGTATTAATTCTCTAATTATACATGTTGCCTAAAATAAATACTATTATATTGATCATTTTTTGGAGAATAACACTAGGCCAAGCAGTCCTAACACTAACCTCTTAATGGTGAATGCCAAGTGAGGTGGCTGCTAGTATCATTGATCTAAATCTTTGCTAATGACTCTGCTTGGGATCGAACCCATGACCTCCCACTTCTGCGGCAAATGTTCTAACCAATCAGCTATCGAACTGTTTTTAAGAGGAGGTAATAAACATTAACACATTAGGTCTAAAGCTGCCAACCCTTTTGTATGTATGTATATTTTATATTTCTGAGTAACCCATATTTACCATGTGAAGCCTAAATTCATTAGTCCTATCTGGTCATTTCAGCCATACCAGACTTTATGCCAATTTATCCCTCAAATCTTTAGCGCATTGATCTCATTGTTGGTCAACAGCGTTATTGTGTGAAACGTGATTGAATATGGTACTTCTTGAGGTTATTTCATATATATATATATATATATATATATATATATATATATATATATATATATTTATTCATATAAAAACAATAGTGTTTATGTTTCTTCTCTTGAAAATGTATTCAATTTATGTAACTGAACCGAATCATTTCATAACTATACCTGTATGAATTTAGTCCTAGTCAGATAAATGAAATAAATTACAATGAAGGATTTAAACAATTTGGGTTTGTGTCACATATTTCATATTCTTCTCTACTTCGGTACAAAAAGTTTGATGTGCCATCTGTTAAGAAGTTTTGTTTTCGCATGCAATGCGAGAAGATAACACATTTTGGGGACTATTTCTGAATACATCCCAATACATCGACTTCCAAGCAATTTTCCATTAGTCTAATGCCTAGTGGTGTTAAAAAAACAATAGTTCCATTACTTTTATTGCTCGCGCATGAGTAGAAGGGGAAAAGTTGGACTTCTATTTTGTTTTTTTCTTGCTAAACAGACCTATTATTTTTGTGTGGAGACCACTCTTTTTAAAAATGTCCACCTCATTCTACTTTTTTGCACAGGTTCACCTGTCTGTGTGCAGTTCAGACTGGTCAGCAGTTGTCTGCCTTAGAGCTGAAGCAAAAGAAAGTCTAAAATCTGGACATAAAATCCGATTCCAAGCCCGGGCGAATTTGGGGTGAAAAAAGGGTCCAATAATTAGGATTTTCCCTCTGTATTTTGTAGCGCAATTAAAATGTCTAGATTATTAATGTCATTGTAGATCTTTATGTGTTTTTCTTTCTCTAGTACCACCCATTTAAGTGAGTCATACATGACTATGATGCTACAGAGCCTGGCAGTAGGGTACCACCTGCTGCCCTGTAAACATGGCGCCAGGGGTTAATGTATTAATATGTTGCCAATCACTTAAATTATTGCATTATTGACAATAGGAAAAGACCCACTGAGTTATCTCCCCCTTATTATGGACCCCTTATAAACATATTTCATTTCTGAAGTTTTGTATTTATGAAGAATTGCTATATTCTGAGAAATAATTCATACAAAGATAATAAAGAGCTGTAATGAAGGTCCAACAGTTGTGTTAGAATTCATGAAAATAATTAATGGGTTGGGACAAGGGTACAAACATTCCTCAGCTGGCTGACTTGCCATAGCTTTCATTGTTTGTCCAATTTAAAAATGAAGCTATAAACATATTTTGGCACAATAAAAATATATCGACTTTGTTCCTTTTCATGAAATTAAGTGGGAACCTGTTTGGTTCTTAAAACTGACAAAATTGCATTGAGAATTCGCCCATGCCTCTTCTCCTTTCATGTCTTGAAATCAAGCTAAGCTGCATCACAGAGACAGTTAAGACTTCATTATTATCGTTCTTGGAAGCATCTCCATTGTAAAGTAGCTTGGTTTACTTGGAATCGCATCACAATTATTATTTACAATTCAGTACCCACGAATGTAGTTGTAGTCTATTTTTAGAACATTTTTTCCTCTCTCATTTTGGTGGTAATAGAAGAGTTATATTGATGCATTTTTGGCCGGGATTTAAAGGTAATTGTTTATTCTTGAGATTATGAGCTCATCCAGTTGTTGTCTATGTGTATTTTGGCAAGAATTCACATTGAGTAATAAGGCCTTGGTGATGATCCAGAAGTGAAATCTTTGTTTTGTTTACATGGTGTTCTGTTTACAGTGCAGCATCTAAATAAATTGCAGTTGAACCCTTGACAAGAACTAAACTCTGAAGTCATCTTTGGATGTAGTTTAGATTAACACATTATTTGTATTGATAATTTGATTGACACACAGTTGAAAGGTCAGTACTGAGAAATATATGAAGTGAACATGTATTAAAATGAATTGTGGTGTATGTCCACTTGTAAAAACTGGTACTTAAAGTTTCATGTCCTATCGGCTATAGCTAACACATATAGTGACAAGGATCCAGCTTTGTAACGGTAACAGATTTGCACTTGGCAAATACATATCAATGTCCCAACCCAATTTAAATGGCTTGAAAGCGTGCCATGAATGGTTTATTTGTACTAATTCTACTTAGGCTGAATTTCCAAAGCTGACTGCAGTAGCATGGAACATTTAAGTAATTTGAAAACATATAAAAATAGATAATACTCGTATCTGTCTCTTGCATATTTGACGCCGTATATTGCTATGCCAGAAATAAACATATTTTCTCCAGTGATTTCTTAAGGTTTTGAATATCTTCAATACAAAAGCCATGTCTCCTGAAAGTGACGTTTTCCTGGAGGCGGCCATTACGGTTCTATAAAAAGAATTGACAAAACCGAGAACATTCACAGTTGGACATGAAAATACTATAGACAAAAAAATATTTGAAATTTAATTCCGGACAAATTAATTAGCTACAAACTGAAATAAAATTGCTTGTTGTATCTTTTCGCAGTCTGATTATAATCAATGTCGTGTTATGTTTACGTTTTCATTCCCAAATCAATTTGGCGTATTGTATAAATGAAAGTAAATTCAAAATATTATTCATAACATATCCTGAATAAAAAACTTTTATCGACGCTTGTTAGTTCTTAGGGCATGTACTGAGTAGAATATTATTATTATTATTATTATTATTATTATTATTATTATTATTATTATTATTATTATTATTATTATTAAAAAGAGTAAAACTATTTATGGATCGGACACGGTGGACTTTCCAGTTTAAAACATTAGATGTATGGGAGTCCTTGAAATCAGGGGGAAACGTATGACTCCTAGCGGGATTCGCGACAAGGTTTGACATAACTCGGACAAGAAACATCTTTCTATGTTACAATATTCTCCAATCAATGACTCCAACAATCAATAAATAATCATAATATTCAACAAAAAAGAAGCTATAAACCGAAAGGAAAATGCAGATAGTACATGCCATAGATTTTTTACAATATTACCATTCCACCCCGAACCACAGAATCACGTAAAACAAATGTGACTATAATTAAACAAATATAAATTATTTAACACCAACGCGAAGCACATATTTTATAACAAATGAACAAACAAATTTATTTTGAAATCTCTTTGGAACTATGACATTCATATAAATTCTCATATTAGTAGATGGAACAAATTCATCTTTAAATGTGCCATTTAATTTGTATTATTAATAATGCATGATGCAGTTAATAGTTGTAGATGTTGCTATATATATATATGTATGTATGTATGTATGTATGTATGTATGTATGTATGTATGTATGTATGTATGTATGTATGTATGTATGTATGTATGTATGTATGTATGTATGTATGTATGTATGTATGTATGTGTGTGTGTGTATGTCTGAGTGTGTGTGTATGTATGTATGTATGTATGTATGTATGTATGTATGTATGTACTTTTATGTTTAAAATGTTTTTGTTTTTTTTATAAAACTTTATATTTTAATTTAGAGGTATGGACTTTGTAGTCTGAAATAAAGAATTCTTATCTTATCTTATAACAAAAGTAAACAATGCGGATTATCGTCTTCAGAAATTGCATTTAATTTTATATTTATACGTATAGGTTGTTTTATCCTTAATGATTAATTGATTGACACTTGCAAACGGGCCCTCTCACAAACTTTATATTTGAATTATCTTAATCATTCAAGTTAAAATGCTAGAATGTCATATTCTTCTGGAGGTAAGCAATTTCTGACTGGATTGATATTGCAAGATCTCATTTGGTAACTATAAATATTTCATGTAAACAATTAATACAGATAGTGAGACTATTTGACTATTATTATGACCAATAAACATATAAATAGTTTTAACTGGGTCCCAAATTTTTTGCAAGGAAATCGTACGAATTATATTTTAGGTGAGTAATTAAAGTTGTAGTATGTAAATTACAATAAGAACAGTCAATTTATGATATACCTACAATTCAGGTGTTATCCTCAGGCTTTTGCGAGGGGGATAGAGAGATTATCGTCTGTCTCTGATAGTTTGTTCAGGACTCTTAAATTATGTTGTTGGATACAATGATATAGAAGTACTTTTTGCAAAATATATTTCATATTGTTACTCCCACCTTCATTGGCCTTGGAAAGGAAGAACGATGTTATATTAAAAATCATGTATTTACATAGAAATATTTTAAGGTATATCGAGAAAACTTTAGATTTTCAAGTAGGCAATGAAAACATACACTTTATGTCATTAGTAAGCAAAATACAACATCTTGGTGACGGTTTGGGAATTGAACGGTCGGCAGACCGGGTTGGGGGAGCGATAACCTGTCATAGAAATGACTAAATACTGCATAGAGAACTATGAAGTATTTACCTGACCGGTGTTAAATGCCATATCAGGACATAACTTATTCCCGGAGTCAAATAGTTTGCTGTAGACATTATACGGTATCAAATCTTTGCTGGTCCAGCCAGTTTCCAAACCGCTACGCACTCTTAGCAATACGTTTGTTGTTTTGTTTCTGCTGCAAATATCAGCTAGAAATATTTCATGAAAGTCGTATGATGTATGGACCAAAGTGAAAGCTACCAGCTCTTTTAAACTTGAAAATTGGAAAACAGAAACGAAAGTTTTCCCTGTTTGTATCCAACAGTACACAGTAGAGAAATTATTAAAATGGCTTATACTTTCAACAATCAGATACGTTCTTTGCATTGCTTCCCATAAATACACACATGCTCTATGTTTTTCAACTTTTTATTTCAGAATGAATGTGGTGACATGATCGCTTTGTCGTCGATAGATCTGAGTAAGATGACCTCTGCAGACCCAGCGACTTCCGGTCAAGCTGAGTAAGTTCGGAATGCTCATTTCTGCAGCAATATTTATAACTGACGAATCTCCAATGCAAACTTGATTTGTGATACACCGTTTATCAGTAATTAAATACATTATTTCCCTTTCCAAGTCACGGATTGACTCCCCATTTTAGGTCTTTTACAATAGGTATATGGCAAAACCAGGATTTCAGGATTTTTAACTTATTGTAAATAACGCATTGTGGATATATATAATTGTTTATATTTAAAAACGAAAACATGAAATGTTTTTCTGCTTGTTTGTTTTAAAAAATAATAATACGTTTTATCAACTAAACAGGAAAAAGAGCTCATATGGCTTTTGCAATGAGTTGTTATAGAAATACCTACCGGTACTGTGATAAAATAATTCATTGTTTTAAACGGAAAAAAACATCTACAATCCTAACATTTTCAGTTTTCTCCGTGGATGGTTAGGTAATCGCAGTTGTTGGGTTTCACTTGTCTGATTTAAAGGAAATGATTAAACACATAAACAGTTTCAATCGTTTTTCATGCAAGTAGAATGGAATTATTAGAAGAAACCAAAAATGAATCTGTAATAACTGGCAATACTGCCAAGAAAATCCCGTTTTTCAAAACCTGCTTTATCATTGTGTCGACGTAGTATTTATTCTGGAGATTCGTCAGTTTAAAAGCCACAATATATAGTTTAATATTCTTTTAACATTTACAAGTTATTTTGTTTTAAAGTCTCATTTTCTACTACTATTTCTTTTCTCCAGTTCCTATTATCAGAAGATTTTGTTACAATACTTAACGCGCTGTTTATACTATAATCAATATATCATTTATTTACTATCAGACCTTATTCAGATGTGCGCAGTTTGTTAGGGAAGAATAATGAAATATACAGTTCAGCTTTACCATGGTTTCAAACTACGATTAACTCTTGCTGACTGTATATCATAAGGATGAAGCCTTCTCCAAAACAGATTTACGGTTTATCAGAACATGTATTATCATACAACGTTAACTAATTAGGTTGTATAAGGATGAAGAGTTTGCAACATGATACCATTTTAATATATATATATATATATATATATATATATATATATATATATATATATATATATATATATATATATATATATATATATATATATATATATGAAGTACTTATCAAAAGTGATTACAAACTGGCATTTAATAATAACCTCGCGACATAAAAAGCGATATAAGTAGAATAAATACGTAAAGAGTAAAGATAGCGACCTGGAAATGTGAATTGCCGTTTGAAGAGGAAAATGAATTTGTGTGATAATTTTGAACTTATTTATAAATTGTCCGGATTTTATAAAGAAAAAGTGTATACATTATGCCAAACAAGGTCTGGACTCACTGCACCAATGCAAATGTGAGTGAGATTATTTAAAGTATAAAATGTAATGAGATTAATTGGAATATTTGATGTTTGCACAGGGCATTGAAAGCAAAAACTATTTTTAACCGGATATGCCTGGTGGGCGCCTGGCGGGTGGATAGGGGAAATAAACTATAAGAGTTGCATCTAATTGTTTGTCTAACCTATGAGACAGAAAGACATCTTACGTCTTTCCAAGAGAAATGATTTCGAGGTAGGAAAGAAAGTCAAAGTTATCCTAATGCAATAGGATTATGTAATACAATAAAAAGATGTAAAAATTTCTAATGTTTTATTTGTTCCGATTATAACGTTCTGCTGTTTCGTTCTTTTAGTTTGGAAACAGATATGGCAAAATTGAAGCTACAAGACATGCATATAGTAACACCGCTGGGTGTTGGAGGTTTTGGAAGGGTAATATTGGTCAGTACTTTATTCTTCAATTTGTGTTTCTCGTCGTGTTATCCCCGTGTATACTCCTGCATGCTGAGGAACAAATAATGAATGTCGGAGACGCGTTGGGTCATTCGTTTAGCGTGACAGGCTCGAATCTTACCATCGGATGAGAAGGGGTCGGGTATATTGGATAGTCCTTGGGCAAGGCCCTTTTATTCAGTGGGTGGCCTCGTTACTAAATACCTACTTGTGTTGTTTTGACGTAAAATGTCACATCCAACTAAACTCTCGTCTCTGGAGAAAAGTGGGGAATGTAAAGTTTGTTCGTCTCTCCATCATTCACACTTTTCCCGGTTTGTAACGTTTAACACATCTACAGTAATATAAGTTAGTAGATTTACATATCATACAAACTAATTCTGGGACATACACTCGGTTCCCGAACGGTTTTGAATATTTTTCAATCAAGTTTTCACTGTATCAACTGTTAGTTTAAGGATCGGGATCAAACTAAAAATTTACTTCACAAATACATATCTTGAGTACAGACAATACTTTTAAATTGTACAACTCAAATACAAGTCTTGAATAAAGACAATGTTTTTAAATTGTATGACACAGATACAAGTTTTGACTAAATACAAAACTTTTAACTTGTACAACACAAATACAAGTCTTACGTAAAGACAATACTTTGAAATTGTACAACGCAAATACAAGTCTTAAGTAAAGACAATACCTTAAACTGTACAACAGAAATACAATTCTTGAGTAACGAAAATGCTTTTAAATTGTACAACACAAATACAAGTCTTCAGGACAAAAATACCTTAAACTGTACAACACAAATACAAGTCTTGAGTGAAGACGATACGTTTAAACTGTACACATTACATATGTGTCTAAATTACAGGTACAGGAGAAGAATAACAGCCATGAAACGTATGCTCTAATGATGCTCAACAAGCAGCACATCGGAGCGATTGGACAACAAAAGCAGGTCCTGAATGAAAAAAACATGATGGCGGAATTAAGATCCGATTTCATTGTAAGGTAATATTATAATATTTATTTTCCATGCTACCACTGCTTGTAGCTGTCGTTAAAATGAGATGTTGATATGGTTTTGTTTGTCGGCTCGTCTTCTTTTTATATGCTCTCTTTATTAGCACGATTACAAGAATAAAGAACTAAATAAAATCAAGTGCAAGCGAACGCGTTAACCGTATTTAAATACACGTGGAAAGGATATGATAACTGATAAATTTTTCATCCTTATCCATCATTTTGAACTTTCTTTTGACAAAATCCTTATTAGCAGTTTGATGATGAAGCAAAATCCATTTTATGTAGACAAATGAAACATAGGTCGCACTTTATCTTCTTAGCATATTTAATGCAATGACTACTTCATGTAGACAAAATAAAATTTGGTAGGCATTTTGGTATGCATAATGAATGAAAGGCTTTTAAATTTGGTGGTCATGTTGTTATAGATAATAAACATTCGGCACTGAGTTTAATTGGCATGTTGGTATTCATAATTTATATTCGGCTCTGTTCTTATTAGGCGTGTTGGTATGTATAATTTACATTCAGCTCTGAGTTTATTAGGCGTGTTGTTATGCATAATTTACATTCGGCTCCGAGTTTATTAGGCATGTTGGTATGCATAATTTACATTCGGCTCTGAACCTATTATGCTAGCTGTTATGCATAATGAACATTCGGCTCTGAGTTTATTTGGCGTGTTGGTATGCATAATAAATAAACGGCTTGGAAATTTGGTAAGCATGCCGATTAGCAAAATGAACGACAAGCTTCGAGTTTCATGTCCATAAATCATGATCAACTTTCGAATAGCGTTGTAACTGTTTGGGTCTATAATTGTATTGGTTTGAACTGTTTTGGGTTTATGATTGTATCGCTTCAAACTGTTTGAATCCATACTTGTATTTGGCTTGAACTGTTTAAGTCTATATATTTTAGTTTGTACTGTTTGGGTCAATAATTGTATTGGTTGAAACTGTTCGGGTCAATACATATATTGGCTTAAACTCTTTGAGACTATAATTTTTAAGTTTGAACTGTTTGGGTCTATGTATGTATATTTTAGAACCGTTTGGGTCTAGATTTTATATTGGTTTGAACTGTTTTGAACTCTTTGGGTTTAGAATTTGTATTGGTTTGAACTGTTTTGAACTCTTTAGGTTTAGATTTTGTATTGGTTTGAACTGTTTGAACTGTTTGGGTCAATATTTGTTTTGTTTTGCACTGTTTGGGTTCATTGTTGTATTGAATTAAATTGTTTGAGTCTATACTTGCATTGGACTGGAACTGCTTGGGTCTAGATTTGTATTGATTTGAACTATCTTTGCTTATACTGGTAATGTTTTAATTGTTTGGGTGTATAGTTGGACTGGTTTGAACAGTTTGGGTATATAAATGTATTGGTTTAAATTGTTTGGATCAATTCTCGAATTAGTTTCAAACGTTTGGGTGTATACTTATATTGGTTTGAATGTTTTGTGTCTATGCTTGTAATGGACAGAACTGTATTGGTTTATACTTGTATTGGTATGAACTTGTTCGGAATATACTTGTATTGGTTTGATCAGTTTGTGAATATAATTGTATTGGCTTTAAGTGTTTAGGTCTATACTTAAATTGGTTTGAAGTGTTTAGGTCTATACTTAAATTGGCTTGAAGTGATTTTGTCCATACTTAAAGTGGCTTGAAGTGTTTGGGTCTATACTTAAATTGGTTTGAAGTGTTTAGGTCTATACTTAAATTGGTTTGAAGTGATTTTGTCCATACTTAAAGTGGCTTGAAGTGATTTTGTCCATACTTAAAGTGGCTTGAAGTGTGTGGGTCTATACTTAAATTAGTTTGAAGTGTTTAGGTCTATACTTAAATTGGTTTGAATTGTTTATGTCTATACTTAAAGTGGCTTGAATTGTTTTGGTCAATACATGTATTGGTTTGCGTGTTATCCAAACGAAAGCCGAGTTAATGTAACGTCGGATCCTATTTACACAAGAACTATATTCATGGTTGCTAGGTTTCATTAAGTTTTGAGGCTGCTTTAAGGTTTGGGGTTGTATTAGGCTTTGCACTTCAATCAACACTATATGGTATCCAATCATGGTTGGCAATCTGAGCTGGACAAAATAGTTAGTGAGCAGTCATTTTTAGACTAATCAGTTTTTTAGTTATATGATTTATTTTTCTCTAAAAAAGAGTACTCTAATAGAGGTTAAGAATTAGGAAAAACTGTAAATTTGTATTTTTTATGCTTATTTCGGGGCAACATGCTTTAGAAAATTTAAATCAATTAAATAGGGATATTAGATAAAATGTGTTAATTACGAAACAGTAAATTTGTTCAACGTGAGAAACATTAGGTTAGATTAATTATTATGAATGTGTTAAGACAGAATTTAAAAAAATGAATACGGGTACAAAACACGTGTGATTTATTGACAAAAACAATAATGCAATGATTCCAAGTTAGGCCGTGAAATCCTTTGGATATGAAAACGTTACAAAAGTCAGGTGTTATGTGATATAACCAATGTACCCTTTTCTATAAGATATCTATTATCATGTGAAAAGTAGAAACGAAAAATAAAACTTATACAAATGACAAAAGCGTCTTGCAGACATTAAATATTCTAATCAACATTTTGACCTGACGAAAATTCAGTAGCTATTTTAAACAAAGCTATTTGTAATTAAGGCATCCTCAGCTGGATATGTTAATAAAATTATAGTACTATCATAGATGTTAGTTATAAGATAAGTATGTTGAAACAACAGCTATTTTTCTTTCACAATTTTGTTTTATTTTTCCTGGTTGCATACAACGTTTAATGATGATAAACATCTGTATCTGTTAATGGAGCCTTGTCTTGGAGGCGAACTGTTAACGTTGTTATATGAAGAGTAAGTTAAATAATTTTATACACTGCTGATTCAACTTGTGATTTTGTGATTGCTTGTTTTTTGATAAGAATAGCACTTAAAGTAAATCAATAAATATGTTGCAGTAGGGTGTTGGAAATCTAACAATATATAAAGAAGAAACGTCAACACTTTCGAACTAGTATTCTTGCAACAACACTACTTGTGCATGTATAATTAAAATAGATGGCGGTGCAAATTTTGTACATCGTGTTATGTAACAGCTATGATTTCGTCCTTACATACTGTTTTTACCATTTGTTTCCTGTTAACATAAAGATTGGGTGCGTGTTATATTCAGATACTTTCAAGTGATTCCTTATTCGAATGAGATGCAAAATGGTTTAAGACTATATTTGCTATACTGGTTGTCTTTCTATTGTACACTTGATTCATCTCATATAAACATTATTGGTAAGATTTCTTTAAATTTATAGTGCAATCAAAGGGATTAATTAAATAAAGGAACTAATTTTCTTTCAAATCTAATCTTGATCCGGTTGTCTTAGTGATCTCCACGAATTAGTTACATTCGTTGCAACAAATACATTTTTGAAACTGAACAAAAGTTATCCAAATAAAGATAATTTATGTAATTGTTTGTATTTACATATAACACTCATTTAATACAAATGACTATATTATCTACCTGTATCCCTCTTGTTTTCTCACTTCTTTAATTTACGGTACTACGACTCAACCGACCACGTCATTGCCTTAATTAGCACATTAATATTAATTAGAAGCCTTGTAAACTAATACCACGTGACTTTAATAGTTACAGATGTTGTACAATTCTGCTGATATAACAATTTAGATTTTCATAAAATATATATTAATCGAGAAATAAAAATCAAAGTCGACCTAACATTATTTGTCTTCTCGGTTGTCAGTGCCTCGCTGGAGATTAATAATGCAATCTACCTAAATTGGAAGCAAAATCCTTGAATTCACAAAATTCATAAACTTACAAATGTATCAAATTAATGAACACGAATCAATATTATGACCGTGGGGAAAAAAAAGTTCCCCTTTTGTCTTTTCTGAGTGAAAACATGTTTCTGTTGTAGATATGCGTTATTGATATTCTCTTGAATGAGACGAATGTTCGAAAATGATCTGGTACCATTAATGTAAATTCTGACACAACTCAGTGTATGTCGACTTTGAACAAAGTCTAATACTATGTTCGTTTACGCTTGTAAACATGTTTATTTGTTATTATAGAAAGAATCTTAGTAAAACGGCAGCAAAATTCTACACCGCCTGTATAGTAGAGGCATTCAGCTTCATGCACTCAAAAGGAATCATCCACAGAGATCTAAAGCCCGAGAATGTACTCCTGGACTCCAGAGGATATGCAAAACTGGTATGTACCTCAATATTACTCTCCTAGACTACAGTTAACGTGTAAATCTAGTATATATAATTTTATATTTTACTCTTAAATACATAATGACTAGTACTATCCCCTTTACTGAGTCACTTTACATTCTTCTGTCTGATTGACTTTTAGATGATCATTATATCTTCCACATTGACGGAGAGACTTCATTTGTTTATAGCGGATCCAATTTTAAATGATCAATATATATCACGAGTTGAACCGCGTTTTATTTTAGGCGCCACACACATATTTTGGCTGTACTATGTCGCTGTTATGATAAATATAAACGATACCCTAAATGAAAATCATGAATATTTTTTTTATTCAGTTTCTTCTCTTTTCCCCACTGCCACCCCAACACAACCTAGTATGTAGCTAACGCTTTGTCCGCCTGTCTCCCCGTAAAACCTCTCTGTCATTCTAACTATCGGCTTATATCGCTAAATAAATCAATGCATTTCTAAGAAACTTGGTCGCGTATTGGTCTAGTGACTCATATCTGCCTTGTGCTGTTTACAATGCTGGAGTTCCAATATTTCTAAAATGTTTCGGCAGTTTAGTCTGTTGGTACATTTGTTAGTTATAAACAACTTTCCGGATCATATCCCCATAGTCCTTTGATATATATGAATAATCTATGGCACAAATAGCACATTTGTAATCTGGTTGTATCTTACGCATTTCGCAAATATTAATAATTAGTATTGCAATGTTTTCATTCTTTTATTTATCCTGCCATCCATTATCCCCAATTTAGCTACAGGTGCGCTTAACTCCAAAGTCTGTTACAATAATGTTAAGATGCCTTATTGGATAAGCATTATAATCGGCCATTATATTCACAGTTTTTCTGTTAAACATTTGTCTTCATTTATCTGATCATTCATTCATCAATCATACATACATTTCTGGAGCATAGGTATGCAATCCTTGAATACATCTCTACAAAGTTCAGAACATATATTTGGAATACATATATGGCTAATATTGTGGCGTTTGCTATTTCGTAATTCTTTAGTTTGAGTATTGTAATGCCTTTTTGCGTCCGTTTCTTCATAACACATTCAGCATTCATCCTTTATTACTGGAGCAAAACACATAACGCCAACCAGTTCCATGCATACTTTGTTGATTCGAATTTCCTATATATGAAATCTGCAATTATTAATTATGTCTCCTAGGAGACATTCGGCCTGACAAGAAATGTAGTTCCCTTCACATTTTTGTTGTCCTTTCAAATCTCCGATGTGATAAAGAGGCGTGAAAATATATCACTATCACTTTCGTTATCTGCATGTTCTTAAATTATTTCTTTGGCATAACAGAATTCCCCAAATCGTTTTAGATATTTCAACAACAGCGTATAAACATGTGGAACATGTTGCCTTGGGATACTTATATTTTCCCAATTAAATATTTTTATGTCGCCTTAGGTAGAAGGTGTAACATGTAGTAAATACATTTAGAGCGCTACACCACGAGGTATTGATATGATTAGAATCAGGATTGATAGTCACGAATCATAAAATATTATCAGTACGGATCTTTACATAAGCGATATACCGATGGTGGTATCATCCATAGTCTTGTTTCTTTTTGTCAGGAACCAAACGGTATTGCCAGTAAGTATCTTAACATAACGGGATACCGATGGTGGTATCATCCCTAGTCTTGTTTGGTTTTGTCAGGAACCAAACTCTATTGCCAGTAAGTATCTTAACATAACGGGATACCGATGGTGGTATCGTCCCTAGTGTTGCTTATTTTAATAGTAGGAAATTCAAAGACTTATTCTTCCGTTCATAACTGCAAGTCAACAACAGTTTACACAAGACATGTTTAAACTGTAGTCTGTACACACGAATCTGACAGTCCACCTTAGGATGGATTAGGAAGACTATCTGCTCTAATCAGATATTGTTGTACTCCATTGTAGCCGATACGAAATCATTAATTTATTTTCTATCATTGTTCCTGAAGTTTCACTAACCAGTGAGGAATTTTGCTTGCAGAAAGTGATAACAGGATTAAGCTCTAAAAAGAAAATAAATTGTGTGTTGATGTCTGTCGCACAAATTTTGAGTAAAGTGACTAAGCAAAGTTTTGTTATCCGCCTGATTCCGAAAAGGGCATTTGAACAAACATTCCATTCTAGGGAATTATTTTTAGAAAATGCCTCATTACCTCAAATTAATCTTTTACTTAATGCGATCAGTTAAGTTTGGAACACTAATATGAAGGTCTTGGTTCAGCTGGCGTTGTAACTTTAATACACTTCATTTCAACAAATGTATATCAATATGAATAACACATACAGCGATATGACGATAAGTATTTTCGTCAATACTCGTAAATGGTTTCATGCCCATAATTATGTAAATAATTACCGACCACTCTCCATCAATACAATTCTATGACATAGCTTGTTTGTTCATTTTGAATATGTCAGGAGAAGGCATGTTCTAACCTTGATAAACGTCTTTGTGGTCTACCTCTTTTAGCCTTTCGTGTCAATATTATGAGCTAAATCTTAAACGTATGCATTGCGTTGCTATTATTTGTTTTTCGGTTTTTCATTTTGCTAACAAATATAACTTCGTTTTGAGGTGCGAAAACATTATGTAACATTGCTTGTCCTTTCAGCCAGAGTTTTGAAAATTTTCGTTTCATAGTCTTAGTTTCACTGCGCGGTGCCATATACAGATTAACACTTTTTTTGTAAAACGTTTTAAAAGAATAATTTGCAACACATTTCGTATTGATGTAAATCACATTGGGTGAATCATTGATATTCCATTCCCTTCCTCATTCATGGGAGTGTTATGTTAACATTTCACATTTCATAATTTATCTTGGGTAGTTGTCAAATTAAGATTTCTAACCATCAGCTACATATAATACCTATCTATTTCTGCGTTAATTTTTCTCTAAAGATTGACTTTGGGATGTCCAAGAAGGTGATTCCGGGAAAACTGACCCATACGATATGTGGAACGGCATTTTATATAGCCCCTGAGGTAGTTTTGAAACAAGGGCACAACACAGCGGCATATATTTGGTCTTTGGGAGCTCTTGATTTTGAAATGCTTACTGGCCGGTAAGAATGACAAACACTCAGTACGGTAGTTTGCAAACTTTTTACATTGCACCAGCACCTCACTTCGTGTGTGTGTGTGTGTGTGTGTGTGTGTGTGTGTGTGTGTGTGTGTGTGTGTAATACATGCATTCCAGAAGTGCGCGAAAATATATTTGTGTGCAGCTGAAGTTACAATATCTAACATGTTAAAATGGAACTGTTGCGATTGTGCTAAAATGAATATGAATATATCATTATGTAGAGGTATGCTTAACATAGAGAATATAATCATCTAAATTCGTCTTCTCTTATAACATTTGACAAATTTGAAATCTGAACAAGAAGTAAATCACATCGATTGTAAGATTTTTTTTATCATACACATACTCTGTCTTAACATAAGAAACATACTGAACATTAATTTATAAATTATATAAAGTTTTTATTAAATATATACCAACGGATGTGATTAAAAATATACCACCGACTATGATAAGTCATACAGATGATAAGTAATACAGTCACGCAATGATATATATTAACATGTAATGTGAGAATGTGCCTGTGTCTTTATCTGATGCATTTTTGGTACTTTCAACCGAGACCGATACAGCGAAATTGCTTCGGACAAAATATAGTACTCGGGTTATTCTGACTAATGATGGCATGCACTACTTTACATTCCACCTCGACATTTGACAGATGCATCTGTCAGTTGTCGTTTTCAGTTACCGTGATTGGATGCAACGAATGGTAAATGCGTATTTAACCTTTGACATTCGTGCACAATCATATGAACCTCACAAATACAATTGTGAAATATTTACAAGCTCTATTTCTAGGATATGATAATTTATTTCCATTATGTGGGATAACTAGGGGAAGAGGAAGAAGGCACATGATGGAGACATGACATATTTGCTAAAACGTTTCAACAAATATCTTTTATTTTCATTATCTCAAGTTAATGTTGAGAATAACTTGTGTGTCGGTCCGTTTGGGTTATTATGAAGTTATGTAACTTTCAACAATTGCATTTCGTCTTCCACCTCCCTCTTTTTGACAAGGATAATAATGACTTGCAGACATGTTATAATATTTTACAAGGGATGAATGATGTTTTCTTCCAAACGAAATTATTAAGATCGCCGAAGATTTCATACGGAAATTATGCAGGTAAGAACAAAATTGATGCTGCCGTCTTCCCAAATAAAATAAGAAACATTTACTAAGTTTCTTTTGTATATAAGAAAATAACAAGCACATAATCGATCGATGATGTTATCCTTCGAACTGACATAAAAACACTAAAGCTTTTATATGGAATCTACGCAGGGAAGAAGGTCCTTTTGTCGTCGATTTCACAGTTCTTGTTATCTTCCAGAAATCGTATTTGAAAGGTGTTGAACGATGACAGTACTCTGACTAATATAGGCATCGAGAACAAAATGAAGACAACAAATATCTAACCTCCAGGTACACAAAACCAAAACTTTCCCGATTGTTAATTAACACATTCTAAATGTTCGATGGATAGTGGTTAAACATACTTTGTGTTAAATAAACATAATAAGATTTTTAGGTACCTCAGTAGATATATAATTCTGCCTCACGGGTTTCAGTGGTTGAATAATTATTTCTCTGTGCTTATTTTAGATTTATAAACATTTGCAAAAGGGTATTATACAGTTGATCATATCACAATCCATAAAGTGCTTGATTTTAAATGCTAATGAAACTGTAAAACTCACCATAGTCTTTCTTCTGTGTAGAGAAATATATACTGTCTTTCACTTCTTTATTGCTGAAATTAACTAGTAGGCTGAACATATATAGCCAAACTTGTCCATACAAAGACAAAGTAAATAAGAATTTTGCCACTATTTCATTATTATCGTATTACTCCTATTCTACATTTGTATCTACTCTGTCTGTCTGTCTGTCGTTCGGTCAGTCTCTTTCGCTATATATATATATAAAAGTGAAAGTTAGCCCGAATGTCTCATTGTTCCTGTATGTCTGTCTTTCTGTCACTCTCCCTCGATATATATATATATATATATATATATATATATATATATATATATATATATATATATATATATATATATATATATATATATATATATATATATATATATATATATATATGTGTGTGTGTCCCAATGCTCCATATGCATGCTTTGAACATTATTGGATTAAACTAAAAATAGAGATATCAATATTTGAAAGTTTACAGATCTCTCTCATACAAGATATTTAGAGATTGCACTATTCCTTAAGCATCACAGAGGCGTCAGCCATTTTTGTTTTAAAGAAAACGTGCCAACAATATTATGTATAGAATGCTTTTGACTGTTGCATGATGGTACATTGTAGAACATAATCAAAGGAATGACTCTATAGTAGCTTTTGAAGAAAACATTTAGCTAAACATTTAAAACCAAAAGATGCATGTCTATAGTAATAGATCCGCCATTTGTATAATTGATGTATGATACATTGATGAATTTCATTCAAGCAATGGCTTTATTCCCTTTCTTTTATTTGCAAGGAATAATCCTGTCAACCGCCTCGCCGCGCAGGTAATACCAATGCATGGATGGTTTAATGGATTCCAATGGGAGGAACTACGAGGCAGAACAATGGAATCACATTTTATTCCAAAGGTCTCTCTCTCTCTCTCTCTCTCTCTCTCTCTCTCTCTCTCTCTCTCTCTCTCTCTCTCTCTCTCTCTCTCTCTCTCTCTGCATTGCCCATCTCCACCCCCAAATGGAAGAAACAAGCAAATAAAAACGGTAACAGTGCAATAATAAGCAGACAAAAAGCAAACTACAAGATAATTAATTGCTGTGAATTCGCTGTTAATCTTGCGATAATTTTATTGGATTACGCGATTGCTTCAAACAACTGATTGACGAAGCATTTACAGAGATAATTGGACCGTCATTGCCATCCAATGTACATAAACATTTTAGCATCGGCTAATACGACAGTTTATAAAAACCAAACAAAGATATTTTTGGTACCAGAAAGAAAAACAAAACGGATTAGTGATATTTTTAATCATGCATCCCATAATTTAATGTAACACAGGGCATTACTTTTATATGCACTCTAGCCCAGTAATCTTGCTCTATTTACACTAAGATACATTATCCCCATCTAAGGGCAGTTTAGTGTGGGTCGCGTGGAGTAATATCGAAAACATAGAGAATTGTATTCTAGTCATTTCTTTGTTTTATATATCTTGTCCATCTGTCTCACTCTTTTAATTTTTCTTGCTTTCGTTTTCGTGTTTCGTCGTCGATTGTTTACTAACTATATATTAATCCAAGACGTCCGTGTTTCGTTCTTCAGACCGAATCCTCAGTTGGTACCAGTATTTTAGATAGGTTATAGTAGGTATTTTTTCCAGTAATCTCTCGATAACTGAGAGAATTGTATTCAAGACATTTCTTTGTTTGATTGTCCATCTGTCTCGCTCTTTTAATTTTGCTTTGGTTTCTTGTTTGTTTCGTCTCAGATTGTTTACAAACTATATATTAACCTAAGACGTCTTTGTTTCGTTCTTCAGGTTGAATCCCCTGCTGATACCAGCAATTTCGATTGTGAAAGCTTCACTCAAGAGATAGATTATCCACGAATTGATGACGTAACAAGCTGGGAACCTGACCTTTAGCTCAATTCTACCCTTCCCACATTACATTTGTCAACTTCTGATTTTTCACCGATGAACATAATTTTAGTAGCTTGGCATCAAGTGATATCAGTACAAGTTAATCCTGATGTTGGAAGCTACCAAAAACGCTTATCACGCACAAATTCACTGAATCATGGAAATCAGGTGCAGAATATACAAATATATGTGAACAAATATGTTCTGGGCGTTTTTCTGTGATTGCCATCAACATCTGGTAGACGCACATTCTTGATGGATGGTTTAATGGATTCCAATGGGAGGAACTACGAGGCAGAACAATGGAACCACATTTTATTCCAAAGGTCTCTCTCTCTCTCTCTCTCTGCATTGCCAATCTCCACCCACAAATGGAAGAAACAAGCAAATAAAAACGGTAACAGGGCAATAATAAGCAGAAAAAAAGCAAATTATATTTATATTACAAGCCAATCATAGGCAACAAAAATCACATTAATTATTAATTTGATATTCTAAAAATAATATAATTCAAATTTGAAAAGATGATTCATCTTGTATTTGTACATATGCTAAAATATGCTTTTACGTTTGTGAATGAAATCTGATCGCTGGTTAGTCATACATGTTATTTGATTTCTATGGAAGCGCGCGCTGTTTTTGCTGACACCGCTTTAAGTTCAATCCCAAGCAAACTTGTCAGCGTTTTCAAGGTGTCCCATGGTAAAAACTGTTATGGATAACCGAAGGTTTCGTTATTTAAATTGGCTATACTTTGTTCGTGGTTTCTCTGATGTTCGTAATTCGAGGACTTTCTGGTTCCATACTCACGTCTTTCGTATTATTTTAACTGTTGGCCGGATTTCTTTCCCCTATCACTATTCCTGGTTTTAATTATTTGCATTTCTTTACAATAGTCATTTTTGTAAACATAAAATAAATTTTTACTTTACATGTTATTGTTTATAATATTACTTGGTATGGATATCTCAAATCGTTCAAGGCTGCCTTTATAATTTTAACCTATTTTGTTTTACAGTTGCTGTGTGCGATTGTGCATCTCTCTCAAGTCTCTTTGGTGGCACTACTCTCTGAATCCTGGTCTCCTTTTATAAGACAAATGACTGACCTAGGTGTTTTCTTTGTTTATCATTCCTTCAATGTATAATTGGTTGTTGTTTCCATTGCGTCATAATTCTTCCTTGTGCTTTCCTTTGTTTATTCTTTGCTCTTTTCTACCACACCTTGAAGTGTTGATTTGTGCTCGATTTGTGGTAGCTGCATCTGTTTGTCTTCAATGGTTGTTTGTCGGTTATATGTGTAGGTGCTTCTCTGGTTTCGATGTTTTTCGCTTGTCTCTTCTTTCTATTTCTCGGTTTGTAAGTACTTATATCGCTTATATCTTTCTTTGTAGTAGTTGGTACTGTTATCTGGCCATGTCTTTCTTCATTGGTTGTCTGTTGGTTAGATTTGTAGGTTCCTCTCTGACTTTTCCCGTGTATGTTCTTTCTATTGCCCGGTTTGTAATCGCTTAAATCTTTCTTTATAGTAGTTGGTGCGGTTCTCTAGTCTAATGTTGTGTTAGTCTTTCTTCTCGTGATATTGCAGTGTTCGTTTCCTTTGTTTCAATCTTGTTTGCACTAATGTTTATTGTTCCCTTTGGAGGCACGCGTATGGGTATAGTTTGTTTGTATAAAACTATTGTGATAATAACATTGGCATATCTTACAAATGATTCAGAACTGATAACATATCTATAAAACCCTCAATTGTATTGTATCACAAGGAGTACGCTTTGATTTATAATAAATATAGTATTCTCATGTGTGAATCATGAAAGGGAAGATGCGTTTTAAAGAGACTTTTTTCATGTTTGTTTGTTGATTGGATTTGCAGGTGCCTCGCTGACTTCGGTGTCTTTTCCCTTTTCTATTCGTTAGATTTCCCGGTGTGTAAGTACTTATGTAGCATATAACTGATTTTGTAGTAGTATGAGAATCCTAAAATGGAAGATCCGTTTTCAAGAGATTTTTCTCATGTTCGACTGTCTTCAGCTATGTTAATGTTACGTAACTAATTCCCTTTTCTCTCTTTCTTTTCTTATATTTGTAGCTAATACATTGTTTCTCTATTTCTTTATGCTATGTTTGTATTTATTTTCCTGTGTTATTATGTCCGATTTTAATATCGTTATTTGTGAAAAGAGTAAATATGATGAGTTGTATTCAAAATATTAAATGAAACGTTCAATTTTCTTTTATGTTTTGATATTTCACATTTTGTAATAAAATCTGACATGCTAACTTTAATATGACGAAATATACTACTGTATTGACTATATGTTATGCTTGTTGACTATACTAATTAGATATACTTCCATAGTTCATGAGTAATAGAGATGCAATCGAGGCATTTGTGAAAACAAGATGTACTAAATATAAATGGACCTAGTAATAAAAAATATACACTGAATGCAATGCTACTTAAAAAGGCTGATATATTGAATCCGAATGTTGAAAATACATTATCTGAAATGGTGACTAAAGAACTATTACCTAAAGTTATTATCCAAAACATCTATACCCGAGTAAATATTTGTTACTGTAACTGATGTGTTGTAACTGAGTGTATATATGTGACCTCAGCTGGAATAGAACTGAGCCTACAACTGTGAGGTTTGCAAATATCGCTAAATCTACAACTGCGTTTAATATCGTGTCCAGTGTTCTGATGTACCCAATGTACTTATATCAAATTACCACTCAAACATAAATAAGGCTTAAATATACATACGTGAGAACAACGTACTGGCTGCCAATATTAGTATACATGTTTGTTATCCAAAAAGTGGTAATTACGTCAGTAGAAAAGCCATTAGCTCAATTTACTTTAATGATGCCGAGTCCACTGATGACGACTAGAATGATCACAACCCAAATTATACTGACTCCAATGATGATGACTATAATGATCCCGACACTAATGATATTGAATCCAATGATGACGATAATGATCCCTAACTAATGATATTGACTCCAATGATGACGACTATAATGATCCTGACCAATGATGCTTACTCCAAATAAGACAATATTGATCCTGACTAATGATACTAATGATATTAACTTCAATGATGACGACTATATTGATTCTGACTCTAATCATGCTGACTACCATGATGACGTCTATAATGATCCTGACTCATGATGCTAAGACCAATGACGACGACTATGATGATCCTGACTCATGATGCTGACTCCGATCATGACGACTATGAAGATCCTGACTCAAGATGCTGACACCAGTGACGACGACAATGATGATCCTGAGTTTAAAGATGTTGATTAGGATGTGTATAATGTTAGTTTGCTTGTGCGACTTATCCACTGTATCAAAGACATGGTCATACAGCATGATCTACTGATAATGAGAAGTTCGCTTAGGCTTAGAATGAAAGGTTATATAAATAAATAGCATCACTGCAATACTTGGACGATAATGATCCAGACCCTTATGATATTGACTCCAATAATGGCGAGTATAATGATCCTGACCAATGATGCTTAGTCTAAATATGAAGACATGACTAATGATACTAATGATATTTACTTCAATGATCACGACTATACATATACTGACTCATGATGCTGACACCAGTGATGACGACTATGATGATCCTGAGTTTAAAGATGCTGACTCGGATGTCTATAATAATTGTGTATTTGTACGACTAATCCACTTTATTCAAGACACGGTCGTGCAGCATGATCTACTGATTATGAGGAATTTGATGATGTGTATTATGAAAGATTATATAAATAAATGCCATCACTGCAATCATTGGATTATATCACATAAATCTATTTTTGAATGTAAGAATGCATACCTATTACCACTTAAAAATATTTAAGTTAAGAATGTTTAAATCTGGATTGCTTTCACAGCAGGTATGTTATATAATTCCCTTCAAATTAAATTATTACACGGAACAAGGTTAATAACAGGATACTAAGATATTTTGATGTTAATGAATATATATTACGTTGTCAAATGCAAATACTATCCTGTGAGACGCTTCTTCTTTCAAGAACTACATAAAGCAATGCTGCTTATGATCCATGCCCAGAAACACAATTTATCACCGCTCTTAATATTATTATTTAACTCCTTAATCTGAAAGATGGAGGTCTACCGTAAGCAAGATATATTCATTACATACAGAAATGTAGCATTTAAACTTTTTTAAAACTGTTAATGACAGCCAAACAATTAATGCATGAGAGAGAGAGAGAGAGAGAGAGAGAGAAAAACAAAGATGTATAGATGCGTTATAAATGAATTTTCCGAGTCGACTGTGTACAAGCTTTATATTTACTTTCAATCAAAAAGATTCTCTCTTAGTGTTTAATACATTTCCCATACAATGAATCATTTAAATCAAATAGTAATCTGATGAACATAGTTTAAATAATCTGCGATTGCTTTAATGTTCCACCAACTCTTAAAATGATATTGTTTAAAGGGAAGATTTTAACTGTTAACGACAGCCAAACAATTATTACAAGATAGATCGAGATCGAGATCTTGAGACAGATCGAGAGATATATGTATAAATGTGGATATAAATGAATCTTCCGAGTCGACATGAGACAATAACATTAACTGTAAGTTTCTTTCTATGTAAAACATGGTATTTTCATTTACCCGCAGAAAATATTAGTGATAAATCGAGAGATATGTTTAGATTATAGTCCAAATATCACAATAATTTAAATAACTGTACATTTATTCCTTTTGAAAACTTGGTATTTTAGATTAAACCAATAATTCCAACCCATCCCCCGAAAAATATAACTGATACAACTGATAAAAGTTAATGAAAGTTTAAACAATGATTGGTAACTCCCTTGAAGAGTCTAGGTATAGATCCCAGTACCTCTCGCCTATTAAGTCAGCGCTCTAACATGTCAGCTAATTCCCCAACTCATCAAAACAATTTCCATGTGTCATCACTAAGACAGCAACGGTATCGTACAAACTAAGCAAGCTATCCATTGAGGTCATCATTGTAGTCTGTTTGCCTGCTTCGCATGCTCAGTGCATTGCAATCCTCTTTACGAGTCAAATGAACGCCGACGAAGTATATTATCACTTGATAAATAAAATGGCCTCAAATGGCGATATTAGATGATGGTAAATGGTAGATATAACGATACTTTGTTAATATGAAGTAATGTACTCTCACCCCTTCGTAAACAAGGGGTGATGTTTGTGCCGTAACCTTTTGGTATTTTGAGGCTGTTGAACATCAACAGATATCAATTTCGTAGCAGGTCATTGGTTCTGATCACGTGGCAATATGGAATAAGTACTGAAATGTTCAAATCGAATGTACACAGCATGTACCAAATCTTGACGTGTATAAGAAATAATAAATATATAAACTGGCAGCTTGAGAAATTAAAATACAAATATAATCATTTGGAAATGTATGGTATCCATCCAAGCATGCCAAGCGAGCTTTCACAAGGACGGCCAATTGCCTAATTCATGTTTATAACATAAGAAAGGTGTCTTGGCCGAGATACAGAAAAAAGAAGTTTGGATTTACTGAGCTATCTTTAAAAGACTGATACTGGATTATCTTAAATCAGCATTGTCAAATATATAAGCTTAATCATTTTATATTTGTTCATATAAAAGTCAGCAAGGAATGTAGACACAATTACAAACAAGACGTAGGAGAATGAATAAAATATGCACATGTTTAATTGTCTTGAAGACCTATAATTAATTATAAGAACTGATGAGACGCGTTCTATACACTTGTTGCTAGGAAAACTGATATTGTTTGGTATAAAAAGACATTCAAACAAAATAAACCATTAAATACCCCACCCCACCCTAGAACGTAACATTTCTTCATTCTCGTAATTTTTTACATTCTACTGCTGTATTTCCTGGGTTATCATCGTTACAACATCCATGTGCGAAGTGACGTGTTTTTTCTTCTGTTTTCTATTCTTACATTCTCGTATTGGTCATTGTATTAATAAGAGCAATACACGGATGTGGATTGCAGCCATAATTATATGCATGCACTTTCCAATCTTCCTTGATGCATTATTGTAAATGGCTTCTTGCAAGTGATACTTTCATAATTATATCAATGCATATTGTATTCTTCATTCATGCAAATTGTGCGTGACAATTTGCAAGTTCTACTTTCCGCCTGCATTATTATTAATGGCTGCTTGCATGCGCTATATTCAGACTTTTAGTTATGAATTTTCTGTTCGTAACTGATGCAAGCTGTTAATGGCTGGTCGCAACTGTTTTGATATACTTTCCTTCGGTGTCATTGTATCTTGCCAACTACTAATTGATTATGTAGTTTGTTGCATGGCAAACGTTATGTCCGTTGTTACAAGTTTGGTATGTTCTGTTTATACACCTGCCATATTACAATTGCATCATTCCAATTGCACTTTTCATAGAGATTTGACCTTGCAACGATGAAAATACTAAGCTTCATCAGTATCCCGTTATTATCCAACTTTAGTTGCCATCTGTTGTCATAATGGCATACTAGAGAAGAGCATGGCATTATAACAAGAGATGCATCTCTAAATTTGTAAAGTTTTTCCTTTGTAAGAAATAATTAATGTTCCCCACTGAATTTTACGGCATTCTTTTGTGTCGATACATATTTTAATTCTTTCAGTCTCATGTCTTAAGGTGTACGTTAGCAAAGTTTTAATCGTTATGCAAAATCATGTGCTTTCTCAAAGATTTCAGTGATTTAAAGTAACTTGCCAAAACAAAAAGAATACGGTGCATCAGGGTGGTCCGTCTTTATTGACCCTTGTTTTGACGCACTTTATTATTTACTTTCACCGTTTAAGAAATCTACTTCTTAGTGATATATCTCCTTACTTTGGAAACATTAGTTATTCTTAGTACAGTAAGGATCAGAAATGACAATGATACATTACCTCGTAGTCTTTTTAACAAGCTTTCATTAGACGACCTCTTATGTCGTGAAGATCGTATTGTACGTCACTCATTTTGACACACCTTTCATACCTTTATCTTTTCATGTAATACTATTGTGCATAAGCTCTGGCCAAAGTAATATTTTAAAGCAATATCAATAAAAAGTTAACATTTTACAAAATAAAACATTCCTAAAGTTTCTTTTAAATTATTGTCACAATCTGTATAACCATGAGCAGTGGAACGGGTGAGCCCATCTAAAATAGAGGAGTCAATTTCTGTGGTTCCATATGGTTTATGTTTGTTTGCAAATACCAGTGTAATATTTGACTGTTGACCCCCGAATGATTTTGACATGTTATTTGGCCAACTGTAGCATACTCGTAAATGAGCAAAGGCAATTTCTTTTACAGGAATAGCAGTTGTAAAATTCACGCTGAATTCAGGGTTGGTGGATGTTATTGAGATCATTATTGTCTTTGATGGGGTTGTATTCGTAACGATATGTTGCAGTAGCTCTTCAAACAATTGTATTATTATGTTTTTCTAAATCAGACGTCGTTGCTTCATCCTAATTGTTAATCATCTCTGAGAACTGCTTATCTGATATTTTACTGTCGTTAAGGCTTCATAATATCGGCTAAGATAATTGAGAATATGCAGCATCGGCGGTATGCAACGTTATTATGTAACCTTGTAGTTTATTCTGACTGCATGTAGATATTTGTTGGAAATTTTATTAAGAACACCGGTAACTGTTGTTGCCGCTGAAACACACATTGTGACAACTGCTGGTGCAATCATTATTGGCGTTATTGTTGATATCAATAAACCAGTTCCAGCAATAATAGCTGTAACCGAATACACAACTATATGAACTACGACTACACGCCCGCGATATTTGTTTTATCGTGTACATGTGAATGAGAGTTTATAGTTTAGTTTGTAATTCACGCACTTTATTATATCTATACAGTTTCACATTGATTATATTATGAACTTAAATTAATTACAAATTATGCATATCATGTGAGTGCCGCTTATGGTAAACCACCACTGATTGATGATACTTTAAACTGTAACGGCGAAATCACAGTTAATTTATATTTACCACGGACAGATGCGGTAACTTTAACAGAGTTATATTGACGTGTCCAGGTGACAAATCCCTGCTGTATTGAGTACACGGTATTGATAGTTTGTTTATGTGGTATATTAACCTTATCAAGCCTTTCAGTGATAGCAGGAAAATCACTAACAATATTATCCTATCTTCGTTTATTCGTGTCAATGCTCGTCTTGATATAAGAAAGTTTCATGACATTGTTCAACTGAGTATCAAAGAATTTATTTGTCATTTCATCAGTTTTTCTAACCTTTCTACGGAGATTTGCAAACGCGCTTATATGAACATCATTCTCGGCCCGAAGCGTTGATAGTTTATTTTCTACCGTGATGTCGTTGACATCTACATACAATTTTGTTGCCGCATCATTTCAGATGCTGTATCTCCAAGTACGGCTATTTTTATCCCGTTCACGTTGAGTTCGCCTGTTATTGTGTCACCGGACATTGTACGCGCTCGCGAATATTGTCTGATACAGTTGATATAGTAAAACTGGGATTAATTCCTCCGTTATCGATCCCAGTACCTCTCGCATGCTACGTCAGCGCTCTACCGTGTGAGCTAATTCCCTGACTCATCAAAATAATTTCCATGTTTCGTCACTAAGACAGCAATGGTATTGTACAAACTAAGCAAGCTATCAACTGAGGTCATCATTGTAGTCTGTTTGCCTGCTTCGCATGCTCAGTGCATTGCAATCCGCTTTACGAGTCAAATGAACGCGACGAAGTATATTATCAATATTATCACTTGATAAATAAAATGGCCTCAAATGGCGATATTAGATTATGGTAAATAGTATATATAACGATATTTTGTTAATATGAAGTAATGTACTCTCATCCCTTCGTAAACAAGGGATGATCTTTGTACCGTAATCTTTGGGTATATTTAGGCTGTTGAAAATCACCAGATATCAATTTCGTTGCAGGTCATTGGTTCTGATCACGAGATAAGATGGAATAAATACTAAAAGGTTCAAATCGAATGTACACAGCATTTACCAAAACTTGACGTGTAAAAGAAATAATAAATATATAAACTGGCAGCTTGATAAATGAAAATACAAATATAATCATTTGGAAATGTATGGTATCCATCCAAGCATGCTAAGCGAGCTTTCACAATGACGGAAATTGCCTAATTCATATTTATAGCATAAGAAAGATGTATTGGCCTATATACTGATAACGAAAATGTGGATTTACTGACCTATCTTTAAAAGACTGATACTGGATTATCTTAAATCAGCATTGTCAAATATATAAGCATAATCATGTTATATTTGTTCATATCAATGTCAGCAAGGAATGGAGACACAATTATAAACAAGACGTATGAGAATGAATAAAATATGCACATGTTTAATTGTCTTGAAGACCTATAATTAATTATAAGAACTGATGAGACTCGTTCTATACACTTGTTGCTAGGAAAACTGTTCTATTGTTTGTTATAACAAGACATTCAAACAAAATAAACCATTAAATACCCCACCCCACCCTAGAACGTGGAATTTCTTCATTCTCGTAATTTTACATTCTACTGCTATATTTCCTGGGTTATCATCGTTACAACAACCATGTGCGAAATGAAATGCTTTTTCTTCTGTTTTCTATTCTTACACTCTCGTATTGGTCATTGTATTAATAAGAGCAATACACGGATGTGGATTGTCGCCATAATTATATGCGTACACTTTCCAATCTTCCTTGATGCATTATTGTAAATGGCTTCTTGCAAGTGATACTTTCATAATTATATCAATGCATATTGTATTCTTCATTCTTGCAAATTGTGCGTGACAGTTTGCAAGTTCTACTTTCCGCCTGCATTATTGTAAATGGCTGCTTGCATGCGCTATATTCAGACTTTTAGTTATGAATTTTCTGTTCATGACTGATGCTACCTGGTAATGGTTGCTCGCAACTGTTCTGATATAATTTCCTTCTGCGTCATTGTATCTTGCCAAATACTAATTGATTATGTAGTTTGATGCATGGCAAGCGCTATTTCTGTTCTTACAAGTTTGGTATGTTCTTGTTGTACACCTGCCATATTACAATTACATCATTTCAATTGCACTTTGCATACAGATTTTGCCTCGCAACGATGCAAATATAAGCTTCATCAGTATTCTCTTTGTTGTCCAAATCATATCTCCATCTGTTATCATAATGGCATACTAGAGAAGAGCATGGCATCATGACAAGAGATGGCGATCTAAATTTGTCAAGTTTTTCCTTTGTAAGAAATAATTAATGTTCCCCACTAAGCTTTATATCATTCTTTTGTGTCGATAAAAATTGTAATTCTTTCAGTCTCATTTGTTTAGGTGCACGTTAGCAAAGAAGTTGTAATCGTTTTGCAAAACCATTTGCTTTCTCAAAGATTTCAGTTATTTCTAGCAACTTACGAAAACAGAACGAATACGCTGCATCAGGGTGGTCCGTCTTCATCAATCCCAGTTTTGAATCACTTAAGTATTTACTTTCACCTGTTTAAGGAATTTACTTCTTAGTGATATTTCTTCTTACTTTGGAAACATTATTTTTTCTTAGCACAATAAGGATCAGTAATGACAATTATAAATTCCCTCGTAGTCTTTATAAGAAACTTTCATCAGACGACCTCTTAGGTCGTGAAGATCGTATTGTACGTCACTCATTTCGATACAGCTTACATACGTCTATCTTATCATGTTATACTATTGTACATACGATCTGGCCAAAATAATATTTCAAAGTAATATGAATATCGCATATAAAATGTTGACATTTTACAAAATGGAACATTCCTAAAGGTTTTCTTATTCTTATCACAATCTGTATAGCCCTCGCTGATGCTGAGCAGTGGAGCGATTTAGCCCACCTAAAATAGCGAAGTCCGTTTATGGGGATCCATCTGGTTTATGTTTGTTTGCAAATACCAGTGTAATATTTGACTGCTAACCAACGAATTATTTTGCCAGGATATTTGACGAACTGTAGTATACTCGAAATTGCGCAAGGCCAACTTCTTTTACTTGAATAGTAGTTTGAGAATTCACGCTGAAATCAGGGTTGGTGGATGTTATTGAGATACTTTTTGTCTTTGATGGGGTTGTATTCGTAACGATATGTTGCAGTAACTCTTCAGGCAATTGTATTATTATGATTTTCTAAATCAGACGTCGTCGCTTCATAGTAAATGTTAATCATCTCTGAGAACTGCTTATCTGATGTTATTCCGTCATTAAGGCTTGATGATATCGGTGAAGATAATTTGGAATATGCAGCATCGGAAGTATGCAACATTATTATATACTCGTGTAGTTTATTCTGACTGCATGTATATATTTGTTTGAAATTTTATTAGGAATACCAGTAATCGATGTTGCCGCTGTAACACACATTATGACAACTGCTGGTGCAATCATTAATGGCGTAATTGTTGATATCAATAAACCAGTTCCAGCAATAATAGCTGTAATCGAATACACAACTATATGAACTATGACTACACGCCTGCGATATTTTTTATTTTACCGTGTACATGTCAATGAGAGTTTTTAGTTTAGTTTTTAATTCACGCACTTGATTGTATCTATACCGTTGCACGTTCATTATGTTATGAGCTTAAATTAATTACAAATTATGCATATCATGTGGGTGCCGCTTATGGTAAACCACCACTGATGGGGGTTATTCTAATTGTTTCAGTGGATGCGTTTTCTATCATTGCACTTAGATTATTTACATAAGTAGATGCACTAGCAGTGGGAAGATGCTCACATTTGCAAGGGATATAGACGACCCCGCCCTCCACGAATCCCCTGCTGTCTTGCAGGTTAGGTTTTGGGTAACCAAAGGCTAGGGTGTTGACACAGTACCTGATTGGGCGTATGAACTTTCTCAATAAGGTCACCGCCCAGGGCAGAGGAGTCCCAAGAAGGACTCAACGGCCATGTCTCCAGGACCAAGGACCAAGCCACTAGTTATGTGGAGTTTGGCTGTGGTCAACAGCCTGGAGAGGGATGGGCTCCGCCAGGTTCATTGCCCAAGACACACCACATGCAATGACAACTTTACCTCCACCCATACCGGCTCGGTCGTCGCCCGGAACAAGGACCGCGCCTTTTGTCTTGCACCAGGGCAGAGGTGTTAAGTGTGCTACTGGTGCACGATCACTACCAAAACTCCGAATCAGAAACAACATCAGCTTTCATACATATAACATCAGGACATTAAGAACGCCTGGAAAGGTAGATGAACTAATACACAAAATGAACATATACCACTGGACCATCCTGGGACTGTGCGATATACGAAGGACGAACCTTGGGGAAACATCAACACAGGATTCCAATAAACTATACTACTCTGGCAGGGAAGATAAACATGGACATGGTGTTGGATTTCTCGTCCACAAAGACACTGTGAGCACTGTCATGAGTTGTCGGCCAGTCTCCAGCAGGTTTATCATCATACGCTTGAGGGCAACACCACTCAATATCACCATTGTGCAACCTTACGCTCCAACTACAGACCATGATGATGACGAATTAGAGGATTTCTACGACCAACTGCAAGAAGTCTGGAATTTGCCAGCTTCAATGATCTGAAGCTGATGAACACGTTCGGTCCACACAAAGCATCCAGATGGTGGAACTGGCATAGCCCCAATGGAGAACACCATAACCAGAATAATTATATCATGGTTAAGAGACGTTTCCACACCAGCGTTAACATTACCAAGCCAAGAAGTTTCTCAGTAGCAGATATTGGAAGTGACCATGACTTAGTGATGATGACCCTCCGACAACGTCTAAAAAAGTCGACAAAAATGGGCCCCACAAGAATCAAGTTCAACTTTGACAAGCTAAAAGACCCAGAGGTCTTGGAAGCCTTCCAGGCAAGGATAGAAGGGATATTTGCACCACTGTTACTTCTTAGTGCAGAGAACACATTTATAGACTCAATGATCGACACATTTAACATAGCAGTGACCCAAATAGCCAGTGAGATCCTTGGCAAACATCGACGACCAAAGAAACCTTGGGTTACAACTGACATAGTTGATCAGTGTGACAAGCGTCAAGAGCTAAAGAAGAAGAAGTCAAAAGTAGAAGGAGCAAAACAATACAGGGAAATCAACCAGGTTATCAAGAAAAGCATAACAAAGGCAAGGGAGATATGGATTGAAGACCAGTGTAAAGATATAGAAAACAATCTAAATAAAAAATAATAGCAAAAAAGCATACCAACTGGTGAAAGACCTGACCAGTGTAAAACAAGGACGCTCCTCCATCATTCAAGATAAGGGAGGTAAATGTCTTACAGAAGAACAAGATATACTTAATAGATGGACAGAATACTGCTCAGACCCGTACAACCACAGACCTACAGGGGACCCAGACATACTCAACACCACATCAGTGACCAACACTGACTACTACCCCATCCTCCGAGAAGAAGTAGAGGCTGCAGTGAAAGCCATGAAAAAAGGGAAGGCAGCAGGAGTAGACAACATTCCTGCAAAACTAGTCCAAGAAGGGGGTGAAGCCATGATAAGCGCCCTACTAACAATCTGCAACAAGATCTGGCAGATAGGGGAATGGCCAACACCATGGACTCAGTCACTCATAGTAACTCCCGAAAAAGGGTAATTTGCAGCAATGTCAGAACTATCGTACGGTCAGTCTTATATGCCACCCAAGCAATGTCATGCTAACAATCATATTAAACAGACTGAAGCCGCGGGCAGAGGAAATCATAGCTGAAGAACAGACAGGCTTCAGACCAGGGCGAAGCACAACTGAACAGATTTTAAACCTGAGAATAATATGTGAGAAATACATCCAGCACCAACAAGACCTTTATCATGTCTTTATAGATTTTAAGAAGGCATTTGACAGGGTATGGCATGCAGCCCTTTGGTCCACCATGAAGCTGTACAACATCAACGCTAACCTGATCAAAGTCAAATAAAAGCCTTTACAGCAAGATTGGTTTAGCACAACTGTAGGAGTCAGACAGGGCTCCTTTCTCGTTGCTTTCACCTACTCTCTTCAACATCTTCCTTGAAAGAATCATGAGAGAAGACCATGGAGGAACTGTCAGTATTGGAGGCAGAATAATAACGAATCTGCACTTTGCTGATGACATCGATGGCCTTGCAGGAAATGAGGAGCAGCTAGCTCAGTTGGTTGAAAAACTGGACAGGATAGCTACTGTTTTTGGTATGGAAATCAGTGCAGAGAAGACCTAATTGATGACCAACAACACTAGTGGCATCAGCACTGACATCATGATTTGAGGCCAAAAACTGGAAACAGTTAATAGATTCAAGTACTTAGGAGCCATCGTGGCCGACGAGAGATCAAAGCCAGAAATATTGCCCAGGATTGCGCTGACAATTACAGCAATGGCAAGGCTGAAGACAGTTTGGAAAGACAGAAAAACCTCTGTCAGCTCAAAAATCAGACCGATGCGCTCCTTGGTTGCATCTGTATTCCTATATGCTTGTGAGTCATGGACCATCACAGCGGATCTCAAAAGGAGAGAACAAACTGTTGAAATGAGATGCTTTCGAAGGTTGCTTGTCATTACATATAGAGATCATGTCACAGAAATAAGCAAGTCATTGGGCCCTATGAAGAGTTATTGGCCATTGTGAAAAAGTGCAAAATAAAATGGTATGGACATGTTACACGATCAACAGGGATTGCTAAGACAATCATGCAAAGTACTCTGCAGGGAGGGCGAAGGAGAGGAAGACAGAGGTAAAGGTGGGAGGATAACATCTCAGAGTGGACAGGAATGAAGCTGAGTGACACAGTGAGAGTATCATAGAACAGATTGGAATGGAGTAAGCTGTTTGTCAGGTCATCAGTGGTGCCCCAACGGTCGGCAAGACTAAGGGATAGATAGATAGATAGATAGATAGATAGATAGATAGATAGATAGATAGATAGATAGATAGATAGATAGATAGATAGATAGATAGATGCGCTTGATGATACATTAAACTGTAACGGCGAACTCACGATTAATTTTTATTTATCCTGGACAGATGCAGTAACTTTAACAGTGTTATTTTGAGGTGTCCATATGAAAGATCCCTGCTGTATTGAGTACACGGTATTGATATTTTGTTTATGTGGTAATTTAACCTTATCAAGCCTTTCAGTGATAGAAGGAAAATCACTAACAATATTATCCTATCTTCGTTTATTCGTATCAATGCTCGTCTTGATATCAGAAAGTTTCATAACAATGTTCAACGGAGTACCAAATAAATTATTTCTGATTTCATCAATTTTTTTCTATAGTTTTAAAGTAGGTTTGCAAACGCGCTTATGCAAACATCATACCCGTCCCGAAGTGTTGATTTTCTACGGTGATGTAGTTGACATCATCATACATTTTTGTTGCCGCAACATTTTCAGATGTTAGATCTCGGAGTACGACTATTTTGTTCCCGTTCATGTTGAGTTCGCCTGTTATTGTGTCACCGGACTTTGTACTCGCGCGTGAATATTATCCGATACAGTTGACATAGTAAAACTGGGATTAATTTCTCCGTTATTATCAAACAATTCTATGGAGATTTCAAGTCCTCCATTAATTCTAACAATAAATTCCTTCAATGAAAGATTATTTGTTTTTAATTTCCTTGGCTTACAATTAAATTTAACCATTTCGTTTGGATCCAGATTTACAAGATTTCGTAATTCGGTTAATTCGTCGTTAATGATTTCTTTACACTCTCTTGTGACATTCCTCTACTGGGTGTTTTGTCTCTGGATAGATCTCTCGTAAACACCTACCATAATACTTTAATATCTCTTTTAAAGGCGATTAAAAGTGTACAGCTTTATGGGGTGGTTTGGTTGATTGTGACACAGCATCAAGTGCAACAATTACTTCTCGGCCGCATATTGGTGGGTCAGTTATTGTCTGTGTTGGTAATGTTGAATACCAGATCGGAATTTATTCAAGATTGACATAAGAGGCAAATTCTTTTGGCGGGGTTAACCCATGCAAATCGAAATAAATAATTTCACTTGGATCAATCGCGTATACGGTCCAGTGAGTTCCAGGTGCGGCGGCATTATCGAGATTAATGATACCGGTTTCAGCGCTGTTTCGTCTGTCGCATAATAACACATCTAAAGTATTTTATTTTTAATTTCATTGAATCATCGATTAAATAAAAAGTTGACATCGGCGTTATTAAATCGTCCCTGGTAGTCTAAGACTTTTTCCTTACAATTAATGACTGCTCGGTAACCTTAGATCTTTTTCCTTTTTTTATATCCGTGCCCGTTGCGTTCTTTAGTGCAATTACTACTGCTGTCCAGACAGCCTCAAACGCAGCAGCTTTCGCGACAGCAGAGCAAGCTAATGCGATTAATGTTATAATTTCTGCGAGAAGTGAAAATCTACCACCTGATTTAGTCATATCTGAAATAGCACCCGCGGATACAGTAAGTCAGATTCCGGTTTTATCATGTTTAGCATCATTAAATTAGTTAAATGAGAGCTAATTCTGATCACCTGTAATCGGAGTGTATTTTAGTGTCATTGTAGTTCCGGATCTTGTCAATGACGCGGTTTGTAGTTTTATAATCTGACTGGAGTCAGAGTAACATTGACATGATGATATGACATTTATAATATTACGAGTAATCTAATTGTGTTACAAATTTCTACTGGTGTTTCAATGACTCTCATTCGTCCACCAGCACCTTCAAGTAACATCGAGTTATCACTAAGTAAAACAGCGATTACCCTGTAATTAGGGATAGGGGGTCTGGAGCAACTGGAACAGTTACACGATCTCAGAAGAGAATATCAACGACAGTCTGTCGTGTTAAATTAAGGTGCTCCAACGAAAGTAATACATATGATACATTTTTGTAAAATCCGTGTGTGATATTTGCAGACCGGTATCTACATTTATATCCTGTTCTATAAACGTCATCAACCGATGATATGCACGCCAGCTTTGTTTGTGCCCAAAATTAAGTAAAATATCATTAGCTGGTTCCTGTTGCCCGTTTATGCCTAATGATATTTTAGAAACACCGAGTTCGTCAAATATCATATGAATCCGCTCTTGAGAATTTAATCGTGCTTGATCTTGTAGCACGAAATATATATATATATATATATATATATATATATATATATATATATATATATATGTCATGGCGCAGAAGCGCCTTGTTGTGATGCTAAATGCCTTGTAAATATACCATCAATATTACTCTCAATACTATCTGTCTTTGTTAGCCATGATAGTATTACCACTTGTATCCATAAATGACAATAATTTATTCTCCTCAGTGATCGATGTAGTCATTACTGGCATCCACAATGATAGTTTTGTTAATACTACTTTACCAGTTTCAGCAACACCATCACCTCGTCAGATTGCATCATTATCATCACATTTTCTTACAAGCACTAATGCATGTTTAGCTCCAGAGATAACCTTTCTAACCTTTCTACAAAATCCAAATATATAAGACAGTGGAACTGTGCATGAAACTCTGCTATATCCTCCTCGTAACATTTCTTCACGTGTTGCAAATCCTAAGTTGTACGTCGCATTAACACCTTTTATAATATCTGAATCATCAAATGGTTTATCGTCATGTTCTAAATCAACTGGTTGTGCATTAACTGCAGTGTTCCGTGCTATCTGTAAGTTAACATACTGAACATGATCAGCATTATGAGCAATATCTTTTGCAAACATCATTGATGGGCCGGCTTATCTTGTGTAGACATCAGAATATCTCGCTAAACCTACTATAGTTGTGGCGCAACGTCGACATCCATCTGAATAGATTCAATCTCTCTTCCATCAATCATATATATATATATATATATATATATATATATATATATATATATATATATATATATATATAGAGAGAGAGAGAGAGAGAGAGAGAGAGAGAGATAGAGACAGACAGAGACAGAGACAGAGAGAGCTATTAAACAAAGCCACATTGCTATTGTTAACTAAACCAACTCGCAAATTCTCTGCATATGGCGTATTAGCAGCAACATTTGTTACAAGTTCTCCATCTACTTCAATAAACGCTTCAGCGGGTAAGTAATATCTACTCTTATCCTTAACTTTCAGTTTAATTTCTCCTCATTAATTTGATTGTTGTGCGTTATAAGAATACAAAAGATAATCACGTATAGATTCATCTTTGAGAACCCGTGCGTCCATATCAGGTATACGTTTGAACATTTTATTATGTATATTTCGCTCTAAACCGTGATCTCGCTGACCTTGTCATACAACTTCCTGCTATTAAATTTGCAGTAATATATATTTGCACTTCCTCGGGTCGTTTATTCATTAACTGTACTAATTTTTTAACCTGCGGCTTTATTTATTATTTTATTGACATTCACTGACATAATGTCAGTAGATGGTAATTTTACTAACGGTGGTTTTCTTCGTGTTAATCTTGCTAGTCTATCCTTGGCTGCACTAAAGGCCTTACCGGTAATATTACCTATACCACCAGAAACGTTTCCACCAATAACAATAATATATTTCATTGATAATAGTTTTTAAATTGGAAGTATTTTGGAAGTCATTCACGCAAATAACCCTTGAACTACATTACCGTTGCTTTATAGCCTGGTAATTGTGCATTTGTTGCTCGGACCATTACAGCTCAATGGTGTTGTATGATAATCTTATTTGCTAGCTATATATCTAATTAGAAAACTAATGACTAGTGACAATTAATCACTATGATAACCATCAACGAGTTCGTCGATAAATTTTCGATATACGAAGATATCCATGAGACTGCCTTGAAATAATCGTCGACAAATATCAGTGGCTTCAATAATTATTTCTGGTCGGTTATTTCCATCCTGCTCTCTCCCTATGAGAGCTTCTAATCATGCTATGTCGGAAAGAATATCATTAGGGCATGCAATACGACCACTTTCTGTAGAAAAACCACTACCAGTAGCACCAGGCACATCATAACAATTTTCTTATGGTTTTAGTTAATCTACTTTTCAGGAAATGTGAACAATGCTGGATCATCCCTACTAATACCATCCTTATTATGACCAATTCTAAAGATCATCTTGCGATAACCATCTCATTTTGTCCATGATATTTTTGTAACATATCAGACGAATAATTTGAGTCATCTGGATTATATTTAGCTAATTGATCATCATCCATATATTTCATTTTTTTTATTAGTTCCTGATTCAAATGTATTGAATAAGTTTTGAACGGATGGAATAATTTCCTTCTCATGTGGATTTTACTTTTTTTGTTCTTTATCTCGCTGTTGTTTTTCTTCAAACATTTTTAGCCGTCTTTGTTCTTCATTTTGGTCATACACCTTTCCTACCGTATTAATGTATTCTATATATAATGCACTTTTTGTGTCGATTCGACTTGTGTTAGTTTTAATTTTTTAAAACACATCAGCTCAGTGTTATAAAACAGAACTATATTTTCCATATGTTGGTCTCAAGGTTCGTTTTCTATGTTCATAATGTGTAACAACAAGAGCTGGAAATTCATTTGGATAAGTTTTATCGATTACTTTTAAAGAATCTCTAGTAAATTAATTACGTAATTCTTCGATGATATCTTCATCAGTTTGTTTTAGTAATAGGCTTTGCTAGTTGAAGCATTTGACCAGGAAGATCGTGTAAAAGTCTCTATGTTTCGTCAGTTTTTTTTCCAGCTATTTTTTTTCACGTTGAGAAAGAAGAGGTTTAGTTGTTTCAGTAACAAGTTTGAATAATTGTTGAGAACTTTCTTGAAAACCCACCTGAGATTCCTGGCGTTCTTGTCCTCTTCGCGTGACAGAATCACTGACGGGTTGAACCTTCTTAATTGCTTCTAGTAGCTCTCGCTATATATATTGTATACGGTGGGAATCTCAACAGTTTCTAAGTAGTGATCCAGGATACAAAACGTATCTCATCCAGACAAATGGTTTCCAATCTAATCGTCATTTGAGAGAGAGAGAGAGAGAGAGAGAGAGAGAGAGAGAGAGAGAGAGAGAGAGAGAGAGAGAGTGCAAAATCATGACATAAGAAACCAATGTTGTGGGTAAAGTTACCATATTTAAATACACTAGATCATTTGTCTCTATTTTCGTTCTTGAATCGAGTAGAAAAATAGCGGCCAAAATGTTAATTAAATAAAAGATTCCACAAGGAGGTGTGAACAAAGTTTTCCCAGGATCGCTGGCAATCAATACAAAAATACTGTAGAATAATTGCATGGGCTTATTTTGACTATTCCGAATCACATGTGTTAATGTGTGGTGATATCAAAATTATGAAACTACACATACTATTGGAAAACTATACCAACTATGTGCTAAATATTGATTTCAGTATGCTAGATAACCTTTTCTTTATTCAAGACTTGAAATAAAGAAATGATACTAAAAATAAACTGTCATTAGGTTCAACAAATGCACAATACATAATTATTTAATTAATGAGCTTCTATTGGGAAAACAAACTGAGAACTGGGCAGAGATTTGTTTTATAAAATAACCTCATTTTGTTCAGTTGAAAGACAACAAACAAGTTTCACCAAGGATTTCAATTCACTGACATTATGTAAAAAGAAATGTATTTAGAATGGGTATAAAAGTACGTTAGGCAATTCGATTGGGTTACATGTCACTGTTGTGAAGAGTGTGTATACTTACGGGATTCACAATGCTAATAATTGATCGAAACTTGGTGAATAATGTCCAGATTTTTTTTTCTCTCTCTCTCTCAACTGTCGATTCGATTGGAAACCATTTGTTTGGATGAGATAAGTTTTGTATCCTGGATCACCACTTAGGAACTGACTTAATGTTGAAGTAATAATTACATAATAGTAGTGCAAGATTTGTTAAAACATATGCCTAAGTCTCAAGTTTGAAAACATCTGGTAATGTTGGTAATGTTGAGGAGTTTTGTTTCTAATCATTACAATCTTTGTTTTCATTCATTTTGCATGTAATACGCCAATGCTATAAATCAGTTCTTCATTTATTTGACTGAGCCCTCTTTTAGTCGTTCATCCTCAACATCTACAGTATTGTAAAACTCTCGAAAGGAAGCATCTTTCTTTTTATCTTATCACTTAGAACTGAAATAGTGAAATCTAGTTAGATTTAAGGTCTTATTCTAGTTGGCCTTTGCTTACAAATCTGACGAAACGTTAGTGTAAGTTGTGATCTTGGTGAACTCAAACAGTTTTGTGACGCAGCGATTTAATATAGATTTTATATCGTGTTCATGCGTTTATTCCTCATTTAAATCTATAAGTAATTGCTGTGTAATTGTAAATTGTATTAGTCTTCGGGAGACATTTTTATTTTCTCTATAATATTTACTAATTAGTTTTTTCTTCTTCTTATTATGTTCACTTATTTGTAAGTATTATTGTAGTTTTGATATTTCAGCACATGTTTAATTCTTACCGTAGAAAATGTACTGGATCCTTGTGTAAACAAATCACTGCATGCATTATCATTTCTTCTCTATATTTTTTATTACGATACTTTGTTAGTTCCTTAATTAGACCTTTTGTTAACAGCTGCTAATTTAATATCTACAGTTTCTCTATATGTCTTAATATCTTTTAAATCATTAACATGCAGAGTTTGTCTTCTCTGAGTATTATAATGTCTATGTAAACACTGTTTGATTTCTGCATCAATTAATATAACCGGAAAACTTAAAATGATAACACGACTATCATTTAGGCTTAAGTAACTGTTCATTTTGCTCAGGTATTTACTGCTTATAATTTATTTTGTAAACCTAAGTCACTATGATATTTGAAAGACATCTTTGTCGCCGTCCAAACGCTATGGAAGTTACAAATCAAATACTTGTTATAGTCACATAGCGAAAGTCAATAACGTTCGTAGCTTCATATTTACCGTTGATATTCAATGTGTATGTTGCATAACTGTGTAAATCCTTGTAATGCCCATAATAATTAAATGAAACAAAGTCTAGGCGATAATCATTTCTCACAGACACAGATTTCAGCAGGTAGAATTTCACAATCATATTCAGAAGATTCGTATACAGTTTTCGCTTTTGAATGCCATCAATGTACTGTTGTAATGCAAGTGCTAATCAGATTTGAAATTGGTTGTTATGTTTAAAATATTCAACATCCGTACAGCCTTCGTTATCATTATTAGCAGCAATTCTTTAGTTTGACCTTATTCATGTACATTTCAAGGATACAGATATACTCAGAAATTTAAACAGTTCTTTTTCTCATTCCTGTCATTGTTGAAACGACTCCATTGTATTCCAGTGTAACGGAAACATTTTAGTAAACATCTTCTACACCCCTGCTGGTTGGCAACTACCGAGGTAGTTATATTTGCAGAACATAATCGGATGCTGTTACACCCATGGCAACTACAACAGTTTCCATGGTAACCTTGAAACACAATTTCAGACGTTATATACTCTTCTGTTTTTCTCTCTCACACCTCGATTGTTTTCTATCTGTCTGGTTATAAGATATGTAATTTTTATATATTTTGCATCCTAAATTTAATCGGTAGAACATACGCAGCCTGGTTAGTTGACAGTGCAGGATATAGTGATGCAGTAATTGGTGTCTTTCTGCTCATGTATACATATGAAGGAGAATGGCAATTGATTTAACAATTTTAAAACTTTTTCGGGAGATTCATTTCAAGATCACCAAATTAGTCCAAATGCTGATGATGTAGCAATGAGACAAACAACAACTCCTGCCACCAGAACAGGTAAAATTCAGGATACTAGTGGAATTTAATATAATGCAAAAGCGTTGATGACTTGATACAGTATATGGGGAGGACTTGAATATGGACAACGTTCAATAACACAAGCAGAATTCTCACTAAAATCTACAGTTGCAAAATTCAAAAAGTGCACGATAATGAACTTATACTATTGACTGGAGAACGTTTGACTGATATGAACATATTGAATTGGGGAATTAAAGAAGAAAATACTCATTTGAGTAATTTATTTTAAAACAATTAAATCAAACAATAACGCCTTCGCAGTGGAAAATATATTGTAAATTTCCTATTTTGTGAAAATGGGAATATGATTATAAATTTCCTCTTACAGAAAGGCTAACGATCCTATTCAGAGAGAAAATTTAACAATTATTTATTTAGCTTCCTCGACGTATATTAATAGTCGCTAATCGTAGAACCTGGGAAGTCAAAAGTAATGTTTTCCGAATCCATCTGGGCCTAGGAATACTCCAAGGGATAAATTGTTGACATATGTTGGAATGAAGTATATAACAGCGTTGTTATAATCTAATCGTGTTAAAATGATAAGATTAATAGCAATACTAGATGTAACCTGGAAGCGACGCTAAATATTCAATCAATGGCTATTCACATAACCATCTTTCAAAAACAAATGTCGCACCAAAACATGATTTAGTAGTTACCGAAAATAGTTTATGCGATGTACCGAAGTGATATCATCAACATTCAAAAGTTCCAACCAAGACTTGAGTTTCCGTTTTAAATTAAAATAATCGATCTATTGGCGGCAATGATGATACTTTAAATGAGTTAAGATACCATGGTAAAGGGAGGCTTTAACTTACTAAATATGACACATAACAGTTAACCAATATGAAATCTCATCACCTGTATGCTAATATCACTTGAAATAAAAGAACATACAATATTTCAGTTATTATTCTGAAACAACGTATCCGGGTCACTGAATCATGACATAGAAAGCTAATTATCTCTGAGTTAATATCACTATAAAGCTGTGTAGAATTTTTTTAAAGTCCTATATTAACTGGTGGGAGTGTGGGTATTGTGCTGAATAACTATAAATGGGAGAAAAAATACGTTAAACGATACCGTATAACTCTGTCAGTGAAACTCTGTGTGTGTGTGTGTGTGTGTGTGTGAGAGAGAGTTTTAATGTAGGTTTAACATATGTTCAGTCTTATCGCTACGATGTTTGCAGTGTGGCTGTTGATAGTGATATCTAACATTGTCTCATCATGCCACTGACACGTAGCATCATGTCCCACCCAATCACATTATCCAGACACCAAACCGACCAGCACTATTACTAACCCTTTAATACTGAACGCCAAGCATGGCAGCTGCCTGTACCATTTTTGTAAGTCTTCGGTTTGACTCGGTTGGTGTTCTAAACCTCGATTTTCGTATTCAAGGCGGAAGCTCCAACCACTAATGACACCTGAGATGTGACAATTAAACTTAGTAAAATTCTTATAAAAATCAAGCTTCGCAACAGACGTGGTTTACGTCCAACAATCCGGCAATAACTCCTATTATGCAGAAAGAAAATTGCCATGAACGGACGGACGGATGGACAAAAGGTTACAATTGTAAGTATTTTTGAAAGTGTATTATTATATAAATAAAAATCACATCTTCAACATAAAAATAAAAAATACTGATATTAAACTGAGAGATAAATACGTATGTGAAATTTTGATCCTTAAATTTGTCCATGATATTATTCAGGGCAAACCTAATACTCTCATATGATAAATTGGTCTCGCTTTTCTCAAGAATTGTTTGTTAAAGACGTATATGTAATTTGACAGTTAATTACACCACATGTGATTATGTATAAAAATGTATGCTACTTTGAAAAATGCAAGGTGATAATGCAATATTAGTCTTCTTTTTCTGGCAACGGTGCTAGCGTACAAATTGAAAGTTAAAGATATATCTCAAGAAGAACTTATGATAACAATATATGTCTGTGACGGGCTGGTGAGGTGTTTGCTTGATTGGGTTTGAGGGTATAAAATAATGTAATAATACATATACTATAACCCACCCCTTTTAGTACTCGATATCTAGGAGATGACCACCCTCGATATAATTACTCCTGTTCGAGTAAATATAAGTGGTGAAACGTATAGATGGAAATAGATATGGAGATCTGAGCAGATATATTGAACAAACAAATACAAATGAATTAATATTTTCACATGTTTTTATACAGGATATCACTCCATGTCATGCGACGCTTGCCTCTGCACCAACAGAAAGTTGAGGCAAGAAAAACGACCATGTTTGTGAGTCTGAACAAAATATAGAATTATAACTCTGTGGTCTTAAAATAAGTAACAAGATAGAAAACCAACAAGTTTTGTAAAATTGAAAATATAATTTTTTCCCTAAAATACACAGTAATAAATAAAAATAATTTGCAGTATGATTAATGAATCCTAAACAGTCCTAAATGTTCCATTAGTTCCAAAACTATCCTGTAATCCTCATGAATTCCAGTGCTATTCCGAATGATGTATTGCCTTGATGTACTAACAGTACAGATGAATTGCAATGACATAACCCCAAAATGTATTTTAAATGAATGCCCAGTAAATTCCGTAATTGGCTGAATGACTTTCACGTCTGGTGTTTCCCAGTTCCAATTTATTATTATCCAATAAACAATTCTTAAGCTAAAACCCAATATAGAACACTTCATAATATTAAATGTTGACTGTCAACAAGGTCATATGGGACACACTAACTAATCAAGAATGAGGCCAACACAGATTTTCCGAACACATGTAATTAAACTAGATCACGTGATACTTTCTTTGGATTAGTAGTGCAACTCAACCTTGAAACTTTATGAATCAGCTTACACTAAATGGAGAATTACTCACCTTTAAAGTCTGAACTTAAGACTGATATTAGAATGAGTCAAAATGGTATTGACTAAATAACCCTTAAAACTATATAAATGAAAAAATACACATAATATAGATACACATAAATTTCAGACATAGATAGTATTGTTTCTGAATGAATCTGACTCCTTATTGTTTTGTTCGTTTACAAAGTTAGGTCTATTTTACAATCTTGACAATGTTCAGTATAAAATATCCAATATGCAACTTAACTCAATCTGGTTTGTTTTGCGACCATTTAGGGTAAAGAACATTATAATACGTCAATACCTTAACTTATTGCAAACTATTATTTTATCCCAAACCTACCGCGTTCTCAGATAGATGATTATTTTTATAAAGTTTATATTAGCACCTATTTTATAAATTTAATATTAGCACCTATTTTATAAATTTTATATTAGCACCAACGAATACATGTTTGAATGCTCTGAAAACATAGGTGAACTTACAAGGAAGGATGGGGTTTGTAAACTGAAGAGTGCATTCAATGCTTTATTTCAGAAGCAAGTTTAGCACATAATAAAAAGGATATATCTTTTATGGAAATTGTGTCACCTAATTAAAACTAAAATGCGTATGATTTTCACTTATCCGTCAAAAATTAAGTTATCATTGTTTCTAGTCTCAGAAAAGTTAAATGTTAAATACCAAGTCAGATAACATATGCACATCTGGCAGTCTGTTAAAAGTAGACATATATAATGTCAAAATAATTAGATAAACTTCGAAACCGCGATATATACTTCAAGCGTGTACTGATAGCGATATTAAGAATCGCATGATTTAAGACTAATAAATTACAGCGAAATGAGTATTTATTTTTCAGCACATAATGACACATCTAAACGGCACCATCACCTTGTCTTTTAAACTATAAGTTGTATACCTTCACCTAGAGCAATTTTATCTAATGTAAACACCGCCCCTTATTTTCAACATATTCCATCTGCACCCATTAACATCATTTACATCTCTCGTTGATTGGGGAACTTCATATTTTACTGTTACTAACACCTTACCATTTTACTTTGAACTATTTGGTTTTGAATATCGCTGATCGATATTAACCCTTTTAGTATTTTTAAACATGCACACATAGCCTTTTCGTAAGACCTATTAAATAGCCTAAACGTGCTCTTGCGCCGTTAATAAAAACAACGAATCACAATTCCATCACGATTAAGCACGAATCATCAAACGTTGACACAAATGAATAGGTGATATATGCACTTGTGCGTAGCATACACAATCGCATGACAAACTAATCATTAATTATCTAATATAAACCTAAAATTGATGGTGCGCTGTTAAAAATCAATCAATCAATCAATCAGTTGTCTTCTATCTACATAGTCATTATTGATTCAAGGTATATATGATATATTATTGTGAAATATAGAAATACACCAGACAGAATAGAAAATGATATCCCTAACAAACAAACAAACACAAGCCAAACACTGCAACTCTGTAGAAAAGAAAACAATTACATCCAAATATTTTGACAGAATATTTAGTAAAGGTAATAAGATTGACATTTTCTCTGAATTGTATTCAAGTAATGTTTTCACCGATTTATATAAAAGTAAGTTTTTAAACTATATTAAGATTAATTGCATTTATTTCTAAATCACAACTATATATTAATGGAATAAAAGTGAATGCCGTTACAAGCAAAAGACATTGTATATTACGCGCTAACTCAGAAAGAAATATATGTTAAGCAAGCCCTAGATTATAACATTATACACTGGTAAATTTCCAATCTAGTGACTAAGAAACTAAAGCTAACTTTCTTTAGAATTACGTTAAAGCAATATGGACGTTCTTAGTGTAAATGAGAGCATCTTTCTAGCTAGGATGACGTGTACACCGGTATACCGAGGAATGGCCATATTTGGTCATTTCGGTGCGCCTAGACTACATATTAAAAAGTAGCTAGAAATAATAGGTCTCTCTCATTACAGAGTCCATACTTCATTTCCAGTCGAACCACTCCGGTGGCGTAGTGGTTAGAGCGTCCGCCCCGGAAGCGGGAGGTCGTCGGTTTGATCCCCGGCCGAGTCATACCAAAGACTTACAAAAATGGTACTAACAGCTGCCTCGCTTGACGCTCAGCATTAAGAGGTTAGTGTTAGGACTGGTCGGCCTGGTGTCAGGATAATGTGACTGGGTGAGACATCATGCTACATGTCTGCGGCATGATGTCACAGTGCTCGACATCACTATAAACTGCCTCACTGCAGACATCGTAGCGATATGACTGAAAAATTGTTAAAGCTACGTTAAAAATCCTAATCAAACAAACAAACAATAATTTCCAGTCGTAGCTGTGTCTCCTCATCGTAACGACATCTCTTTTAAGGAACTCTTTATTCTCTCTCTCTCTCTCTCTCCCTCTCTCTCTCTCTCTCTCTCTCTCTCTCTCTCTCTCTCTCTCTCTCTCTCTCTCTCTCTCTCCATAAACATTGACATTCCTTAACTTATGAATAATTCCTTCTCATAGCAACAAGATGAGAAGAGAGATTATGATAACTCTCTACAAACCTTACAGAACAAGAGAAGAAGATTATGATAAATCTCACAACAAACTTCTATAACAAGTGGATGGAGAACATTACAGATCCGTACCTTTTCCCCAGACGTGTTTCATCGTCTTTGTGATACCTTTTCTAAGGAACTCATTCGTCTTCTGTCTTTTCATTCCGGTATTCCAAAATCAATACGTCTATGAGTTTATGAGAACAATCCCACAAAAGTTCTCGTAAAACAAACGCTTTTAAAAATAACACTTTATGATATATAGCTAGTGAAAGAATTCTTGTAGTCAACAAATGAATTCAGAAATTTACACGATATACACCCATCATAATTGGATCAGATTCTGGCTGGTTATATACTCAGTGTTAGGAGAAAAGATGAATCTGAGTTTGAAACCGAACAGCTTAAGAAACATCATCCGTTCCATTGATCGCCATCTTAAAATCAAGAAATAATCAAGTTCATTCATGAGAGGAACAGACACAAAGTTTGCATTATCAAGTGAAGATCTTCTGGGTTAGCAAAATGATTTCAAATCTAAAGGAAAAGGAAATAAAACCAATCGGAGTCAACCGATCAGAGACGAAGAAACAAATACCTTGCACAGCAGAAAAAAGAAAGAAAAATAATGGGGATTGAAACAAATGAAGCCATTGTTGACACATTGCGGTTTAAAAATTATGTGCACTTTGGTTGGATGGAGTGACTTAACATTACAATCTGACATGGGATATGTTAAAGTAAAAACAGATGTGATTGGCGACAATTATCTTGAACTCAATGAAAAGCAGACAAAAACAAGAACAGGACACAACGTCAAGGACATCAGGTATATTAATCCTAAGATGTATACAAAAATAAACAACAAAAAGGAGATAGATCGACATGATATCTACACATGGTATGCTGAGCTAAGACAAGCAGACGTTTGTCAATGTGGAAATCCTTTCTATTTTGCGTCCAAAACTATGAAGATCTCAGCGACATACCCAAAATGGCTTAGGAAATAAGTCGTTGGAAATACCAAACTTAGATACATCATGAAAAAGAAAGAAAAACGAATATTACAGAAAGAAAGAAATTAACAAACACAAGTAGCCGAAATTACCTACTTCAAAAGTTAAGAGACAAAAACACTCCCCCAAATGTTCTCATGAAAATGCCAGGCCACAAAGATGTACAGTCTATAAACAGCTACTCAATATTATTGACAATCAACAGCAGACGTTCTCCAAGTCTTTGACTAATACCGGCCACCCAAGTAATGATGTTATAAAAACCTCACCCGAACAACAAATACATTTCAAACTGCACAGCAACAGACTGTAGTAAATAAATTTCCAAAACGTGTAATATTCAACAGAATCAAATTATCAGAAACCCATTCTAAGAATCCAACATTACCGTGCAAAATATGTTCGTAATGGACCTCCCGCAAAAGGTGAACGAGATCCCTAACTGGGTAAACTTCTTTCAACAAGCGAATTCTCAAACAGGGCCCACACAGCGGAAACGTATGATAATTATTGAAAGTGACACAGTCAGTAGGAATAATGGAATATGAACATAAACGATATCAATGAAATGTAGTTAGAGTTGACCTGCTTAATTACTTTTTATTCCTGCGTTATTTTGATGTTTCTGGCTAGAATCGTTGTGTTGCTATAGGTGCAAATGGCCACTCTTTTACTGTTCATGACAACGAACGCTGAAAATTGACTGTTTGCATGAACATTATTTGAAAAAATTGAATGTTAACTATCAGCCTTGTGTTTTGATTACATTTAATATTGCTAAAGAAAAACATAGTAATTACCATGAATGAAATGTACAGGAAATTATGAATCACTACAGGTCTTTTTGTTTAAGCGTCCGTACATATGAGGGTTTATGAAGAGTTCACTCCTCTTATATGCACGGTATATGGCTGTTAATTTTCTCTCCCATATAAAATGAAAACTTGTGAATAAAATACCACTGGTGTGATACATCCTTCATTAAGAATAAACTCGGCAAACCTCGTTTGCTTTTAATGAAAAAAGTTACATCTCGGGTGAGACCATTGATACAGCGTACATAATATCTATATATCTATCTATCCATCCATGAATCCATGCATCCATCCATGCATCCATCCATCCATGCATCTATCTATCTATCTATCTATCTATCTATCTATCTATCTATCTATCTATCTATCTATCTATCTATCTATCTATCTATCTATCTATCTATCTATCTATCTATCTATTTATCTATCTGATAAAAAAGAGACAATTCTGCATTGATCTTATCCTTGAATTCGTAATTTTTACAGCAAAGTGTATTATAATGATTGTGACCTTTTTATCGTGACGTAAAATGTTAAATAAGATTAGAAATGGCATCTTAATCTAGAAGATCAATGTATGCGTCGAGTTTTCTGCCAGACTGTGCATCTGTTGCTTGTATATGGAGATCAGTGCCTTTATGTGTAATGGTGACATCTACCTTTCGTTGTCTGCGGGCGATGCTTGTGTCAAGGCCAGTAACCTTGAGGTTCCCTAGGAAGCAGCAACAATCATTCGTTGTGAACTTTGTATTTTTATCGGTGCTCGCGTAAATTCGAATAGTCACGTAATCACCCTTCGATTCTGAAGGACTAAGCCCTTTTTCCTCGTACAAAATTTGATCATATCTTACTAATGTGCCCTCCATAAGAAATTTGGAAAAAATATGTTTGCATCGCCTTTCGCCATTATCATTCACAAACAGGTGTTCTACTGGATGCACACCGTCGATAAAAGCCCCTCTCACACCAACTCCATATGTATATCTAGCGACTCTATACACGATGATTGATTGATCGTAGCCATATAGGACTGCCCCTTTAAGCACAGTAAGACTTGCACGGTCGGGTACTAAGACTTTCCAGGAAGAACAGTTTTCTCGAATTGCTCCACTTAGCATCGAGGATTCAGCAAAACCACCAACCAAAACGGCCACGGATATTCCGTATTTATCATGATCTGCATGAAATGGCTGTAGATGAGCGGAAACACTTCTGAGGGACCTATCAAAAAAGCCTCTCATAATGGACTGATCCAGTCTCAGTTTATTTCCTTTAATGACTCGGACGTTTGCTGCAAACTGAGTTTGATTTATTGCTTCCGTCAGTGTTTCCCCAGTGGTTTCCGTAAAGATATCTATCAAAGATGCGGGCATATCAAATGTTACATCCTCTTTACCGTTTGGGCTAATCTTTCTCTTCTTTAGTTCAAACTCCCGAAATAGTCTAATGTAATCTTCCATCGCTTCCACTTTGAATTTTTGTAGAACAGGATTTCCAAATATTTTGATGAGAAACTGCTTGAAAGCTTCGTCGACTTCTTGCCCACCCCATGCGCCGCCTGTTGCCTTATACATCTCTTTTACGTTTCCATCCTCTAAGACTTCATGGATCGTTATGTCAATTGTGCCACCTGTAGTGGAGACGAAAAATTATTTTCGCGTAACAGGCCAATGTCTCACAACCTCAAAGTAAAAGATAAAATATGTTGTTTGTATATCAACGGGATAACACGGAAACGCATGTCTTTATGAGCTTGAATATTTCTTTTTTGTTTCAGTGTTGGGAAATGAACAAAATATGGCATACTATTTAATACATGAAAATGGGATCTCACGATTAAGTGCCTATAAAAGCAGTTTTCTTTGTGACTTTGTATGCCGACACCTAACGATAGTTACCTCCGACCACCAAAGTTTAATGAACCGGTTTAAATAACAGAGAGGAATACTTTACTAATGGAAAACCTAATTTAAAATGTATAGATCCTGAACTGATTCGGTCGTTTTTACCTTATCGTATAGTCAGACATAATTTAAATGTATGTATCTATTCAAAACGATACCAAACGTCTTCCTTGCGATAGGTATATAGGTGTCGACTCAACCTTTAAGTGCTTATCCCAGATCAAGCGGAATCATTCATAGTTCATATTTAACCTAATAAAAGGATGCTTGGCATGCATTTTATTTCTCAAAATTGTGTGACAATTACATTTATGTCTAAGCAGGCACGGAGGTAATTGATTTAGAAATTATGCCTTGATTGTAAATTCATGTTGACAAAGTGACAAACACTAATTAAGGAGAACCAATGCTCAGCCTGGTATTGATTTTTATGTACTTCGTTATCGAGGTAGATTAGAAATTATACCAGCAAAAGATGTATCATTATAGTTAGTTGATCAGACAAGTACACCATATTTCCTGAAATTGAACGTATTTATCATGATTTCAACGCGTTCCTAAACAGTTGATATTTTACCCAACTCCACAAAGTTATTTACATTTATCACAATATTAATATACACGTTTCGATAAGTAAATAGGTTACCTTGCTATTAATGTGGTTGGTAGCAAAAACAGTATTGATGATCAATGCACACGTCAAATATGACATTCTGAAACCGCTATATTAACCATCTTAAGGAATTTACTTGTATCGACCTCTATATTCATATGTCTGTCCGATTTATTTGGGGGCCACCTAAAAGCAAGCTAAAGTGATCATCAGCCATAAAAACAGTAAGTTATATTTAATTTATTGCCTAATGTAAAATATTTTCTTTACATTAAGTGCTAATACATATTATGATTATCATTACAAATTGTCGCTCCACCAGATCTAATGTATATCTTTATTATTATTAAAATACACGAGAAAAGAAATTTTCGGAATTTCTTGATAATGAAATATAGACTGTGGTCCCTTGATTCTTTAAGCTGACTCTAACGAGTCTTTTGTCATTATTATTCATTGGTCTGAAAAGATCCAATAAATCGACGAAGGCTGTCAAATAAAGAAACCAGTTATCCTTTATTTCTAGAACCTCTTTACATCTAGATTTCGACAAACTATTTTGTTTTCTAAGAATTTTCATACTAAGCATAAAACACTTTAGTTTATTAGTTGCAAGGCAAAACTAACGGTTGAATGAAAGATGAAACTTTACAATGAGAATCGAGAGATTGGAGAAAGAAAAAAAAATGAAAACGGAAAACGAAGGTTCGCGGAGAAAAATTATGCAATTAAACAGGAGAACGCGATGAAGCAATGTAATACAGTCGTATTGATAATTTAAAGATATATGGCACTGAGAATGCAAATAAGGTTGAGACGAATCTCACCCCCCCCCCAACCACCCACCCGGTTCCAAGGAGAAAATAGAGGCTGTGGAACAGATTTGCCAACAGAAAAAGCCCGGATGTAAATATTGCACACAGGATGGGAAGATAAGGTGGAACATAGACCCATAATGTATCCATTCAATAGATGCATGACAAAGGATGGAAGTAGCAACAGACAACAACAATAAAAACAAAACCAAAGCTCCAGTTTATAGACGTTTACAAAATACCATCGATTATCATTTTGCTTGGTTGTGCGGTTCTAATATTACACTCTTCTCCTCCTCAATTGTCTATTTTTACTTTTGGTGAAACTTGTTTCTATAATCGAGTAAAAAAGAAAAACGTCTCGAGCACATTTTTCACTATGAAGAAAATTAGTTTTCGGTACTTTCATTATTGAAAAAACAAACAATAATGAAACATTCCTAGTTACAATAGTCAGTATAAATAATAAATGAGAAAGTTATTAGCTTATTATCTGATGAAGGAAGGATTCCGCAGGAAACACTATTTTTATTTGCCGACTAATATGCATTATTCCGTGAATCGTAAAAACAGATATCACTGACAAATGTATCGTGGTGATTTATCATGCAGTTATATATAATAGAAACATAAAACACTTGATATTATTACTGTATTATCACGTGTAATGGATGACTTAGACAATCGGGCTGAAACAACCAGACTGAGATAAGAAAAATAAGGTTACTAAATTAGCTAACGTTCTCTGTCGCACGGGTAAGAAATACGAAGTCTGAGTATACGCTTGTGTGCGGTCCTAAATAGTAAGCCAATATTAAAGGAAACTAGGAACTAGGAAAACTAGGAAAATCCGTCTTTCCCTATTATTTAGATGTGTAGTGGAATGGGTAGCAAAAGCAGTTGAAACAGGAAACCAAACTAAAATGGGCGCAGTGCATCACGGGCATCAAGGTTAAGATATTAAGAACAATCAATAAGAAGGATGTTCGCATTCGGCCTTTTTTCGTCAAGTTCAGAAAGGCATTTCCTATGAAATTCATTACTGTTGAGAACTATAGTCAGGATTATTTTTTTTCAAATGACCCAATATGGTGGCAGAAGGATCAAACATTCACAATCAGAATATTGTTGTCATTTTCTGTCGATAAACATCTCGTGCACTGTACGAGAGGCTTATCACCAAGTTTATCGTTTATTGAAAATACGTTGGTAAGTTGTTGTAAACGTGAGCTGTATTTATTGTGCAACCCAAATATAGACAGGAGGTCAATTTCTGTCGAGAATACCTAGTGATGTATGGTTCCTGTGAAAATCATGTAGAGAAAAGGGAGGATATGGAGTAATCCATTACAAATTATATGAGACCTGCTTGGGTTGGATACGGAGAAAGTAGAAGTTGAAAGAGCCTATCGACGTAAGTCGAAAGAATAACTTGAACTTGCGATCATTCTTTTGTTTCATACATGAGGTCAATACGAGCTATGAGACCACATGGAGAGCTCATGAGGATGTCTGTGATGTAGACGTCGTAGCCACTACAGAGAATGGTGATACAAATTCGGCTTCCAGGCTTGATGTTAATGTGCGATTATTCCACTGAGAGTAAGACAGTATCGTATCAACATTTACCCAAGTTTGAATAAAGCTATAGAACAAAGAATGAAAAACATTTTGTATTAGGTGGGACCTTTGAACAGAAAAGGCATCTGAATTTATTAGCTGCGTTTAAAATATTTAAATGTTTTAATGAAAGTGCAGATCAGTTAAATTTAATGGTTATGCAGACTTTGTTATGGTAAGATGAATATCACAAGAAGCTAAAAAAAGTCTGGTGGGATTTTATTTTGTTTTTTAGTTTCTTTTGATGCATTTTAATATTTTCAGAGAAACAAGCATTGCAAAAATGTTGTATTGTTAGATTATCTGAGAAAAATGAACTCTATGTTTCCTTTTATAATTCACCTAAATACTATTTCGTTCACTCAGAGAAAATTAAAATGTTACTTACAATTTTAGAAAATTAAGGACCAATGAAATGACGATGAATTAATTGACCTTACTCCCAAAAAGTAAGTACGAAACAACCGGAACGTTTCCTAGATAAGTTTTGTTAAGAAAGGTTAGTTAAAAATATGCTATGGAAACGCTTAAAATAAATGATTTTTAAGAGGCTTCGTTACTGGGTCCCTACTTTGATTACATGCGTCTCGCCTACATACTTTTAGCGCCCCCCAACCCGATATTTTTGGATTCTCCCCTGAATATGAAATAGCTTACTTGAAAACGAGGTATTCTGGATATAACATTATAATTACGCGTGATGTCAACTCTTATACGGTCAAATTTTGTAAACTATGATAGTACTGTAGAGTTTTTCCAAGACTTTCATAATATACATGATGAAAATATGCATGGTCCGTTTAATCAAGACGTAGGGAGGATGAAGGAAAACCTTTACATCCATTTTATTGACTTTTATGCAAATTTATAATAAAAATTTATCATTAAATTTTAAAATTAAAGAAACCTTTATTATCTACTCCTTTTAGTAATCATGTAGATTATTTAAGATCACAAAACGTATGCTTAACAACTAGTATGTTTTAGTGAATCGTTTATTTGCACAACTATAACGGGATATAGTAGTATCTGGACTCAGATAGCATTCCTTTTCGCTACGCATGGTTTTTGTGCCTTGTTCTTGGACTGAACGTAATGCTCAAAGATTTGCTTCTTTGTATAAAAACACGCAATTACGTCGATCATCCTTTGTTTATTTGTGACATATATTATGTTTTGCTTACTCCTGCAGTTTAATTTTGTGACAAGTTCAAGTCTTCTATCGGCTCCACACTTAACTGTTTGAACATGTAAGCAGTTTCTTACTGGAACGAAATGCATAATTAGCTCGATACATTGGAAGACTGTCTTGTAAAAGAACCATCACCCCCTCTCTAGCCGTACATACATACACACACACACACACACACCACATACATACATACATGCATGCATACATACATACATACATACATACATTTACATACATACATACATACATACATACATACATACATACATACATACATACATACATACATACATACATACATACATACATACATACATACATACATACATACATACATATTTTACCTCCTGCATCAACAACTATATATCGAGTTCCAGGAGACAAAGGCACAATGGACGATGTACCATCAGATTCCTTTAGCTCCAAAGGAATGTGTTTACAATACAGTGATGCTGCTTCCGGTTCCAATACGATCAGCAGTTGTTTATCACTTATTCCAGCCTATGGAAAATAAGACGTACAATTATAGCATCAAGATAACTGTATTAAATCAAAAGGCTAGTTTAATTCTTTACATCCAGAAATCATTTCAAGTGAAATGAAGTTTTATGTTTGCTAATAACACCATAATAAACCTAACAGTAGCAGGTCACTGAATTAGACCAATATAATTCAATTAAGATTTTGCTAATAACACCATAATCAACACTGAAGTAGCAGATCATTGAATTAGACCAATATAATATAATTACATTTTTGCTAATAACACCATAATTAACACAGAATAATGCCGGTTCGGGATTGTAGAATTGGCCTGACGTGCCTCACCACGTGTTGTAAGAGGCGAGTAAGTAGAGGCAACCTGTTTGCCGTGGGTTCTGAACCGTGTCGGGGGAGGAAAGGATCCTGGTAGTTGAACGGAGTCTTGTCCGACGCAATACAGTGCTTTGGCCATTACGTCTTCAAGACGGGTGGTTGGGATGGGCCGAGCCCTAATAAGTTTGTGTTTACTTGCTCACCTTCTCTATCTGCATTGTATCTCTCTTGATACCACCATTGCCCCTACATTCTATCCTTTTAGCTTTCATTTTCCCAAGTTTTAGAAGACTTCCTACAAAGTGGTGGCTTAACGGGTCAATCGGGAAGTAATTATACCGACCATAGAAAGAGACTTCACGGGCTAATGTAGGTAACTGTATATACTGAGTATAGCATATGTGTATCCGTAGCACTTGAAAAGTGTCCCCTCGTTGGGCTCCATGGTGGGCGGTGAGCATGGATGCTGAAAGTTTAACAAAGAATCATGGAAGTTTCCAAACAAAAAACAATTAACGTACCAAAACACTGGCTAACTGAGAGGAAGAACCATGCAACGTGGAATCTTTTCCACGCTTCATGGTTATTCAATCTAAGAATAATTCTAAACCGCTAGCTGCACCATCTCCATTTGCTATTGATAAAAAAACATATCGGGATCTAGAGGCACACCAAACAGTGTCAAAAAACTAAAATAGAGTTAACTTCTTGTTGAGTGTGACCGAAAAGATCAAACAGACAATATCATGAAACTGAAATCATTCTTTGATATTCCAGTGACCTCATTCACTGACACTACACTGAATACGTCCAAGGGCGTGATGCTGTGTCCTGACTTCGCTGGAGTCAACGACGCAGATATCATCGAAGGGATGAAACATGAAGGTGTCACATCAGTGCGTAGAATACCTATTGAACGTAAAAACAATCTGCATGACACCAACATATTGGTACTCACCTTTAACAAACGAAACAGTGCCCAAAGTGGTCAAGGTTGGGTTTTTGCACGTAAAGGTCGAAATAAACATGTTAAATCTCCTTCGATGCTATAAGTGTCAACAATACGTCCATCACGAAGACCGATTTTCGAAAGTCACAATATGTGACCGATGCGGAGACCACTCTCAGGAATCTGATTGTAGAGTAACTCCGCATTGTGTCACCTGTGGCAAGGAACGCCACGCCAATTACAAGGATTGTGATACTTGGAAACAGGAGGAGATTCAGAGGGTAAAGTTTACATCAAACATTCCCTAGCCAGAGGCCATAAAACTTGTCCAGGCATATACATCTCTTCCTGACCAATCCTTCTCCACTATCGTGAAACAGAATCCGAAAATTACATGGACGCACTAACACAGACTGATCAACAAGTACCAATATCCCCCTTTATCAACCACAGAAAAACACAACATCTACCCAAACTACATTTAAAAAAACCCAGCACTGAACTCACCAAAACATAAACACAAAACACAGACAGGTGATCCCATTAAACTTTACAAGAAGATTGGAGACATTGATAATCAGAATGCAGACGAAAATGTTGATTGTACTCAAGGTTGGTCCAAGCCTACTTTAGCAAAAATACACTCGCATTTTACCTCCATACAAATAACAACACAAATTTTCTCCGCGAATGATCTAACCTAGCTCCAGATCCTCCAGCTTAACTTTATAACGAAGATGAGCATCATACAATGGAACTGTCAAGGACTTAAAGCTAACTACAATGATAGTCTTCTGCTTTTAAATGAACACGATACTGCAACACTATGTTTACAGGAAAAATTCTTGAAAGAAACAGAAACAAATCACATTTAAAAACTTTTGTCTATCTAACACGCACTTTCAAAACGCTGACAGAGCCTCAGGAGGAGTCTTTGTTGTTGTGAACAATCAAGCTCCTCACAGAGGCAACCCTTTCAATTCAAATTTACAAGCCATTGCTATAAGCGTCACTATACATCGAGTGATTACCTTTTGCTCTATTTACTTACCTCCAAACACCAACCTAGTAGCAAACGAATTAGACAATCTTGTTCAACAACTCCCCGCGCCCTTCGTTTTACTCAGGAATTTTAATACCCTTAATATTATATGTGGATCAAATCAGATAAACGACAGAGGCCACAAAGTAGAAGATTTCATTTTTAGACACGATTTTTGTCTATATAACACCAAATCACCGACATAATTACACCTCAGAACGGGTACATACACGTGCATAGATGTGACAATTTGCTCTCCGCTGCTTGTGGACTATGAATGGAAGGTTGCCGATGGCCTTCACAGCAGTGATCACTTTCCAATCAACATTGAAAAAGAAATATCTCTAACTTTGATGACGCAATTCCACAATGGAATATACAGAAGGCCTACTAGGATACGTTGAAGAACTATGTAAAACTGGAGTAAATAATGATACAGTATTAAACTATGTTAATCATATACATCATTTTACCTCAATTCTATTTGCGATTGCAGAAGTATATATTCCAAAGTCCTCACCAAACAGTAAAAATAACCCCCAACAACCTTGGGTAACCAAGGAATGCAAAGAAGCCATTAGGCAACGCCGAGAAGCATTAAAACAATTCAACAATCGTCCAACGCCCGAAAATTGAAACAAATATGGTATTATCCATACTAAACCTAAACAATCAAAGAATGTAAACTTGCATCATGGAAGAAATATATTTCTTCTTTAAACTCTTGTTATGCAATTAAAAACGTTTTGGATACAATTCGAAAAATAAACAGAAAGAGAAAAAACAATTCTCTCCGACACCTGAAAGCAACCGATAACAATTTTAGTTCAAAACGTGACATAGCAAATATTCTTGCAGTCAGGTTTTCAAACAACTCCTCATCATCTATGTATTCACAAGCCATTAGAAGATTAAAAACTCAAGAAAAAAGTCACGTTTAAAATTCACATCCAACAACTCTGAAAGCTATAATCATCTGTTTTCACTATTGGAGCATAATGATGCTTTATACAAGGCCCATGACACATCTGCTGGACCTGATGAAGTACATTACCAGTTCTTGAAACACTCCTCAGTAGCATCACTAACATCTCTTCTGAAAATCTGTCATGATTTATGAATTGCTGGTAAAGCACCTAAGATTTGGAGAGAAGCAACAGTAATACAAATTCCCAAGCCAGATAAAGATATCAGGGAACCTAACAGCTATCGGCCCGTCGTACTGACATGCTTTGTGTGCAAAACAATGGAACGAATGATTAATTCTCGGCTTGTATGGTACTTGGAAATTAACAATTTAACATCTCCTTTCCAAAGTGGCTTCCGTTCTGGTCGTAGTACCAACCATCATCTCGTTAGACTGAAAACATTTATTCGCGATGCATTTATCAAGAATGAACATTTAGTAGCAGTCTTCTTTGCTTCAGGAAAGGCCTTTTGCACAACATGAAAGTACGGGATACTATATGACCTGCACTATCTGTATCTAAACGCCCGTCTGCCCTCTTTCATCTCAGATTTTCTCTCCGACAGAGAATTCAAAGAACGAATGGAATCATCCCTTTAAGATATGCACCAGCAAGAGATGGGTGTGCCCCAGTACAGTATTGTATCTGTGACGCCATTTAATTTTAAAATCAATAGCATCACCAAGTGTTTAGCTCCCGTTGAGGATTGCTCATTATACTTAGATGGTCTTTTAATTTGTTATCGATCAATGCACATGCATACAATTAAAAGGCAACTGCAACAAAATATCAACAAGATCTAAAATTGGGCCAGTACTAAAGGTTTCAAATTTTAAAAATCGATAACAGTGTGCTTGCATTTCTGTCAGTTGCGAAGTCATCATGATGACCCTAAACTCTCGCTGGATGGAACACTTATTCCAGATGTTGAGCAAACAAAGTTTTTGAGTATTATCTTCGACAGAAAACTGACTTTTATTCAACACATCAAGAATTTGAAAGCTAAATGCTTGAAAGCTTTAGATCTACATAAGTATTTACGCGCACTGACTGGGGTGATGAAAAAAAAGTCACCATCAATTTATACAGAACATTTATCCGCTCCAAACTAGACCATGGATGCGTTGTTTATGGTTCAGCTAGTAAGTCATGGTTGAAAATGCTTGATCAAATTCATCATCAGTGAATAAGACTCGCTCTGGGAGTCTTTAAGACATCTCCATTTGAAAGCTTCTCGCCGAAGCAAATGAACCACCTTTATCGCATCGCAGAGAAATGCTTTCTGCACAGTACGCTCTCTGATTAAGAAAAAAACCCTCTAATCCCTGCATTTTTGGCTCTTTTTCACCACCCCCACCCCACACAAATACCATTATATGAAAACAAGCCAAATGCCATACCTTCATTTGGCATTAGGATATCATCCAGCCTTGACAGTATCAAAATTAATCTCTCAACAGTTCAGAAAACGTTTGACTGGAAAACACCACCTTGGCTCCTTAAACAACCAAAAGTGATTTTCACATTACACGATGGGAAAAAATCTGAAACAAACATTTCCATCTTCCAGAACTCTTATCATGAACTCCTCACCGAACTTAGAAACTAAACTAGAATATATACTGAACGATGAGGAAAAGACTGCTGCAGCTTTCGTTAGTGGCAAACACTAAACAAAAGCTCGTTTGTCAAACGATTCGTCCATTTCCCAGCGGAAATCAGAGCAATAGATGTTGCTCTGAAATTTATTGAAAATAAACGTATTTTAAATAGCAATATATTTTGTGACTCACAATCAGTGCTTCAGTAAATACACAATATAAAACTTGAAAACCCATTATTAACCAATCTCCTCGTCAACAATTCTGAGCTTAGTACCTCCTACAGTATAGTATACTGTTGGTTACGTATCCATATTGGTATTAAATGTAATGAAGAAGCAGATCGCGCTGCTAAAATGGTTCTATCCCAAGAACCATCTGATTTAAAATTATCTTTTACTGATTTTAAACATCTTATCAAAATGTACCTACGCCAGAAGTGGCAGGCATCATGGAATGATGCAGTGAATAACAAACTTTACGCTATCAGCAAACCCTGGGAAAATGGACTCCTTCCTACATAGCCCTTTGTAGGGAAGAGGTTGTCATTGCATGAATCCGAATTCGTCATAAATACATAACATAAAGATCCACCAGAGTGCGTTTCTTGCAATGAACCATTCACTGTTGAGCACTTCATGACCAAGTGTTTAGACCTGCAACCTACGCGTGATAAGTATTACAATGTACATGACATGAAGGAACTTTTTTAAAACTATACATATCACTTGTAGTTTAGATTTCCTGAAGGACTTAAATCTTTATTTTAAAATATAACTTGTATGCCATCACCTAGAACATTTTTATCTAATATAAATACAGCCCCTTATTTTCAACACAGTTTCACCAACTTACAACCATTTACATCTCTCGTTGATTAGGAAGTTTGATGTTTTACTGTTACCAACATCTTATCATTTTACTTTGAGCTATTCGGTTTTCTATATCGCTGGTCAATATTAAACCTTTTAGTATTTTTAAACAAATATAAATACAACCTATTGTATGGCGCTAAATAGCCTAAATGTGCTGGTGCGCAGTTAAAAATCAATCAATCTATCAATCTCTCTGTGGTATTTTGAAGAACGTTTGAGTACATTTTCTCTGGAGAGTACGTTTCTAACATATATCTATAATTATCAAATTTGTTCCAATTTTAGCACTTTGTAGAGACAATCAGAGGTGGAAAATTGAAATACAGCTTAGAGTTGACCGAGCTTGAAAGAAACTTAAAGTAACATATTATATGCAGACAATGTATTAAATTGAACAGTGTGGGGTTGGGGTGCATAGACGAAGTCGGAATAATTAATAAAATGTTTTACAATCTTACCTGGACTAATCATTTCATTTTCAAACGTAATCATTTTAGTAGTGTGTTGCTCTACATTTTGCATTTTAGATTTTTAAAGAAGAATTATTTTCCAGGTATTTCTCGATGATTATTCTGGTTAATTAACGAAAACCTCTAATATATTACGCATTGTTGAGAGAAAATGTGATTCCCTATATTTTGGTGTATGATTGATGTGTGTAATGGGGGTTATCGATTATACAGCTTGGTCTTTCATCAGACATGCATTTGTTCACTTTCACGTCCTGGAATTTAAGGGTAAAATGTAGTTAAAAAGAGAGCTAATAACGTTTTCACATTTTATATACTTGGTAATTCATTCGTTGCACTTTTAGATTATGGTATTTTCACCTCTGGCAAAATCAGTTTTCCATTTCTTTAATAACTGCTGAAGATAGTCTATTTTAAAATAATTCAGGCTGTCATTTTAGTTTACTGTGTGGTTAGATCATGTTTAATGTCTACAAGTATCCTAAGGAATTTCAACCACAGAACATGAAAGGAACGTAGAGTTATACCTGCATTTCCTCCATTGTGCATGTTGCTAATGTAAGAAACTTTTCACCTTACACAGACAGCATGTTGGTTTGCAGTTTTGGTATTGCTTAGTAGATATCGTTTGGACATTACATTTCCCGTCGTCCGTATAGTTCTAAATTGTCCCTGTAACGGTTCATTTCAAGAGTAGACCTATATAGTCATTGTATCATCATCTATAACAAATAGTTTGGCTTTATTGGATAACACTACCTCCACCATCCTTCCAAACTTAATATCAATCCTATGGACATTTCAAATATAAAATATTCCATCATTCACGTGTGAAGAGATTAGTCGATATAGCGGACAATTTAAAAACGATATACCCATTATGTCTATGATATGGACATATTTTTAAAATTACATTTTTTTTTGTCGGTATAACCGCCTTCAATGTTCATCCTATGGTCGTTCTTAACATTTTATTTCTAATTTAAGTTTAAAAGCTCATTTTAAAATGGCAAACTTAATGTTAATTTACATTGTTCGTATCATAGCCCACCTGACCTCAGAACATCCTGGGAAGGACGTTACTTACATATTTTTCCAATGTTTTAGATACCATCAAGAAACAATAGCCCCTTCTGAGTGAGATTTAAAGAATGCACAATTTGCATAATATGCAAGATATTATATATTCCTGTCACAAGGTTTGTAGTTATAATAATAATAATAATAATAATAATAATAATAATAATAATAATAATAATAATAATAATGAGGACTTTCTAAAGCACCTAATCTTTAAAGGATCTAAGCGCTTTACAACATATATAATGATATGACTACAAAAAACAAAACAATGAAATTAGAAAACAAAAAATGCTGAAATATTTTCGGTAGGAAACATTTTTAGGTCTTTAAGTTTGATCATGCAGTCAAGAAAGGTAATTTTAAGAGTACTCTTGAAAGAGATGATTGTATTTTTGTGTTTAATTTAAATTGGTAATTCATTCCATATTGCTGGACCCTGTTATTCAAAAGAACGATGTCCACATGACTCCATTTACATAATGAGAATAATAAGTATACGATTGATAGAAGAGGAGCGTAAGTATCTTTCTGGTGAGGGCCATATATGTATGTTGGAATTGAGTCCGTCAGTGAAACGTAGCACGGAAAACAACTTTTTTGTTTTATTTTGTATCGAATGGATAGCCAGTGTAGGTTACAGATAAGCGGATAGGTGTGCTTTGATCGTGGTACTATAATGACGATCTGAGCAGCTGTATATATTGAGACGAACCTGCCAGAAATGAGTTACAGTAGTCCGGTCTTGAAATTACCAATGACTACACAAATGTTTAGTGGCATCAACTGAAAGATATTTGCGAACGGAGATGATGCGTATCAGCTCAAGATTTGCAACCTTGGATATGTTGATGACATGTTGGTGCAATGTGAGACAGTACTGTTCAGATTAACACCAAGGTTTCGTACTGTGTGAATTTAATGTTGGTGTTGCTGATATTTATTGTCTGAGATAAAGGATGTGAATGAGAAAGTCTTTGTGTTGTAATCAGAATAGCCTCAGTTTTATCATCATTCATGTGCAGCCTGTTACATGTCATCCATGATTTCACATACATAATGCATATCTCTGCTCCTTGGATGGTAGGGTGGCTAGATTGGTATATTTGGGTGTCATCAGCATACAATTCGTGAGACGATTATCAATGACACTTGAGAGCGGCTAAGGGTATAGAACGAAGAAAAATGGTCCAATAACAGAACCCTGTGGAACAACACAACTTAGATCAAATGGGTTGTAGTGTATTCCATTTGCAGATAAAATTCGTGTCTTGCTGACTAGGTAGGACTGAAATCACTGTAAGGCTGTATTGTGAATACTAAATACATGCTGGACACGGTGAAGTAGTAATGTGTCATGGTGTATTGTGTCAAAAATGCTGCAGACAAATCAAGTAGGGTGAGGACTGTAATCTATCCGCTATCCAAAGCTGAAAGAATGCCTCGTTAACTACTTTCATAAGTGTAGTTTCAGTACTTTAGCAATCGCGATATGCAGACTGTACATTGGTGAAATGACTGTTTCAATTCAGATGAGATACAAGTTTGGCTAGAACAACTTTTTCTAAGATTTTGTTATATGTACTGGAGATTGGAAACTGGGCGGTAGTTCTTTAATTCTTGATGGTCTGCTGTTGGTTTCTTCAGCAGATTCTTTACAATGGCAGTTTTAAAAACTGATGGGAATTCCACGGTTGCGAGAGATGAGGTATTAATAACATCAGTTAGTGAAGGCACTATTTGTTCTAAGCACTCAAGCAGCAGTGCTATTAAATTTTGATTAAGTTCACATATCTTTGGTTCACTCTTCGTCACAATTGTCCGTACTAAATCCATAGAGATAGGTCCAAATCCTGCTAACGGTTGTCGCTAAAATTCTGTATCGAAACTGTATGGTGACGACCAGTCAGTTGAAATTGTGCTGTCAAGCTTATCTGTAAAGGTATGTACCTTGTCACGGAAGAAATTTGTAAACAGGCCCGGAAGGTCTACTGGAGGAAAAACAGTTGGAAGTTGTTTATTTGTTGCATGACATTAGTTTGTTAGTAATCTCTAAGCTCGAAGACCTCTTTGCAGCTGGAACTCTTAGCGATTTTGGTAGTGTGGTTGGGATAATTTGGCTAAATAGACTATGTTAGTGACGTTTTTTCTTACCGGCTTCATATATTTGTTTACGAATAGTGAGTCTGGTGGAAAGCCAGGGCCTCTTTGCTTTACAGAGGTATCTTATAGCAGTGCAAACCTGATCCCTAACACTGCTATACCACAGAGAACACTTTTAAATTAATAATCTGCACATGTTGGCTGGGGTATATTTTTCAAACAATGAACGCAGGCATTTATTGAGTTATTCTGCTGTAATATGATAGCAAGTTGTTATGTTTACTTGAATGTCATACATTAGTTTGGTTCTATTATCATACGGAGTTTTCTTGCGGAAATAAATAAAGGTAGTGGGTTATTAACTGATACGACCAGTTGGCATATAATGCAGAGGTTATCTGATGAAAGTTCGTGGGCTAAAAGTGTGTACCGTAGAGTATTATCATCATGTAATATATATGCTATTGATTTTAGTGCAAAATGTTTTTGAAACTATTCATTCCAAATACATAGTTGGTGTCTTCACCACGTTTAACATATCTATAATAAAATATAAAGTAAAAAATGACTTTAAAAAAATCTTTAAAGTTTTTCCTCTAGGCATATGTTAAATGAAAATACGTTCTTACTTAGTCTTTGCATTTCATATATAAATGCGAATTCTTTGTATGAAATGCTTCAGTAAAAAATAAATAAATAAAACATAAAAAAACAACACATAACTCTACCTGCACTGCTGCCTCACGCATAAACTGTCTAGCTTTGTCGTTCCATATGGCCGGAACAGTCAGAACCAATTGAATATCCTCAGGCAAAATTTTACCCGATATCTTTGACTCGATTTGCTCAAAAAGGTCGTCCTTCATGTAGCGAATAACAAGGCTTATCACTTTAATTGCAGCCATCTTCTTCCCCATTTCATCATCGATCATGGTCTTACGAGTAAGGCTCTAAAAGGAGTTAAAATTACAGCTTTTATGTCAGTAAAATGACAATTACCTTCCTTTTTGTCTTTATTGAAGGGTTATATTTTGCTCACATATTTTGTACCAAGGTATCTTGAAACAAAACCTTTTCTGAGTATTGACCTTTGATATAGATTTTTTATAAAGATAATTTGCATTAAAATACATAACTGCTTATTGTAGCCTTTAAGAATATTTTATACACTTTCCCATTTTCATCTTAATTGTTTTCCATTTCATCTTGTAGGTTGTACCATTTACGTATTCTACCACCAATATTAAGTGCAAATCAGATATCTCTTCTGTCTGTATCACACATGCTCTGGAATGTAACAATATGTGTAATTTCGATATTGTTCCATCAGCTGTAATACTCATATTGGGTCTTTAGGGTTACCTTTACGACTGTAAACTGCTATGTACAATTAGACATCGATCAGCGAGAGTGTATACTCACTTTTCTGAAAAGCTTTTCCATATCAATGCTACTAACTAATATAATGTAATCAGATTTTAATTGTATTTTCATTTTTGTGGTGGACGCAAACTATTTTCTGATAACTTCAAATTACCTTGTCGTTGAAAAGGAACATTTTGAATCTTGTAAAATAGTACCAGTCTTTGTGGTCATCGTTTTCGGCCAACTTCCCATATTTGTCTTCAGCATCATAACCAAAGGCTTCCAAAGTTTCGCCATCTGGTTTTATGAGAACTGTAGTGGGTGCTTTGCAAGATATACCTACTCCACTGTTCCATTGTTTAACAAATATTTTGGTCGGTTCTTTCAAGTAATCATGTCTGAAAGAGCAAGCCCAACTTGAAAATGTTGTTCCAAAGTCGATAGCAGCCACCAAAAGCTTATTGGATTTCTCAGACGCCTAAAGAGGGAAATTGTAAATTGTTATTTCCTAACTACAGAATCTTGAGTCGATGCCACATTTCAAGCATCACAACCCTGATTTTGTATATCTTATATGAAAAAAATTCACCTATTTAGATAAATGACTGTTTCAATAATTTTCTTTTAAATAAAAGAGGCAGTTATTTCCCATTACTGGGGTATAGTGAAAATTTAATGCTTATTTTCTTTTTCTAGTAGTGTTGTTACTCCAATTTGGTTTACTGTATTCACAATATGAAGAGAAAGGCTGCTTGGAATATCCAGCAAAATAGTAAGGAAATTAGATTTAAACCTGTCAACCATATTAAACGAGATTGTCATTTCTGCAACATTAAATCTCATATTCCTATATATGAATTTTATGGACCATTCATGTGTTAAAAAAAAAATGAAAATAAAATAAAGAATACTCCCAGGCTCGTCAGCCATTATTTTCAATGATATGTAGATCCAGTCATATTGTTTTTGTACTACCACCCCAGGTGAGGGGAAATACGATCTAAAATTATTGCAACACTGCTATAGAATGAACAGCAGGAAGCAAGTGACTAGTAGTCTATTACTCAGACGGATATCAGACGCTAGATTTCCGCGGAGCCAAAAAAAAATACCCATACAGACAAAGACACTCGCAGCCTTAAAAGTACTGGGATATGACATTACAGCAAGATAAGCGCTGCAATACGGGGTAAAGAATAAATACATCTCACACACCAGGAACAACAAACCATTAATTAACAAAGTGGGGATAATTATTAACGGAATCAGGATGGCCGTATGTGAGACGGCACCTATTGTCAGAGAGGTTGAGGCCAGGACTACAGATGTTTTTTGTGTCCGGTCTCCCTCTCAAGGTGGATTCACGGGAGTTGGTGGATAAATTTATCACGAAATATAAAATATCAGTAAAGATGGACAAGCTGGCAACTGTATATAGATTTAATACAGTAAAGATTGGAGACAGAATCAATCATGTACCAAAGGAGGAGGCGAAGAGGATCCCATCCTTCTTCTACCTGATGCGCTTCCTTCTAAGGACCTGGTACAGAGGGTCGGACTAAGAGCGTCCCTGTACGCGATGCTGGACCATGGGCCACGCAGCTAAAGAGTGCAAGGGACCACAAAATGCTAAAAATTCAAATACATAAGCGTGAAAGGTAGCCGGACAGGCCAAAACCACGGAGCCACCAACGACTCCAGATGACACAATCACGGAAAAAACAATACAAACGGATGAACAAATGGAACCATCCAAGATTGGGGAATGACTAAACTATCTAACTCCTTTCAAGACATTAAAAGAGACAACCCATGCACCAAAGGAAATAAGTGTGAAAAAGAGATTTGATATTTTAGCTGAAGAGGGCGAATACATGAACACTTCAATGGAATTATCGTCTAGTGGAGAGGGCGACGAGGACCTCAGTGCGATGGCACCGTTTGAGTCCAAACCAATCCCAAGTCATCGTAAAGGGAAATTGGCAAATATTTTTGTCAAGATCATTCTCCAGTGGATCAAATTTCATGGGGGACATATCCACCGTAAAGAAAGCGCCGACAACAACAACGAACAAAAATGAGAGAGCCTTCAATAAATGTGAAGAGTCAAACCCAAGAAACCCAAGAGACAAGAGGACACAACGAGTAAAGGAACTAGACAACACAGGCACGGACATTGACAATGGCATTTTCACGGAGATACGAAGTGACGAAACAGACAATTTAATAAATAAAACTAACAACGGAAAAGACACACAAGACGTACCACAGGGGCCAGTGCTCCAAAGTACACATAATGTTTAAATGATCTACATAAAAACAAATAGGTAGTACTGATTAATAAAACCGTAATATTAATAGCCACCTGGAGGACGAAATCCAAAAATGGAAGGAAAAAGATTCCGTATTGCATCCATCAACACTACTGAGACAGATAAGGACACAGTTACAAAATTAATAGCACTAAAACACTACGACATCGTCCTAATACAAGAAACACACAACCAACTCGACAAGCAAACGATTTGTATACTACAGAAAACAAAAATGGATGCTATAGTAGTCACCAATGATTATCAGGACACTGATACTAAAGCGGGAGTAGCAACATTCATAACAAACAAAAATCGGATAAACCGGGAACAAATTAAGGAAGGGATAACTTTAAAAGGAAGGGCACAACATATAAAACTAGACAAACTATGATCGGAGTTTAACTGTATGGGAAAAGACGTTGATAGATTAGGGAAACTTACAACAAAAGATTTTAACTGAAGGGAAATTATGGGTATATTATTAAGGGAACATAAACTTATAGATATATACAGAATATTAAATATACTAAGAACAGAATATACACATGTATGCATAAATAAAGGTGTGAATGAAGTAAGAAAAGGGGCAAGTAGATTAGATAAGTTTTATGTAACAAATTTCGAACTTAATACATTATAGATTTTTAAATTTCGGACCATAAACTATTAAAATGGAAATGGTGCTAAAAAACAGAAGCAAAAGAGGAAAGTGGATATGGAAATTAAACAAATCAATCCTAGGGGACGAACACCTGATTATAGAAATAATAGGGAAAAAGATAAAATAAAAAAATAAAAAAGAATATCACAAAAATGACATAATATCGGATTGGGATATATTTAAACAGATAGTAAAAGTACTGACAGTATATCACTTAACTAAACGTAAACAAAATTTTAAAAAATGGAAATAGAAGAACTAAAAATAATTATAAAAACTAAAACAACATCTTAAGGGGAAAGGGATAAATACATAAAACAATATTCGAAAACTACAAGGAGTTGAGAAAAATAGAAACGAAATAAGGGCAGGGAAATACAATCACATATATAAGCATAGGGACTATTTAAACGGGAGGAATTCAGGAACGGGGTACTAAAACACTAGACACATTAACTATAAATGGAAAAGAAGTGACAAACAAATATTAAATAATGGGGGTGGGGAGGAATGCAAAACTAGTACATTGTACTCTACACATCTCAAACATAGACATACAAACAATAACATAATACCTCGATAAAAACACAATGTGAAATGATAACGGCAAAACACAATAATATGAACTTGCAAAAGGAAAATCCCCAGAAAAAGATGGCCTCACTACGAAATTTTATTTAAAAAATTCCAAAGTGAGGTGGAACCTATTCATGAAAATCTGTTTAGCAATATACTTTAGAAAATGACGTAATGACCAATTCAGTGAGGAAAGGACTGCTCACTATCATCTATAAGCGGAAATGTGACGGATCTGACCTAAAAAAATGGAAGCCCATCTCCCTCCTGAACACAGATTACACAATACTGAGTAGAGTTTTAGCAAATAGGGTTAAACACGGGATAAAGACAATAGTAAACACAAACCAAACATGTTGGGGGAAAGGTAGGAACATACATAAATATATACTAAATATTAGGACAATTATATGATTTGGTACTTTTCTACCAGGAAGAGGGTTTTGACAGATTAGAAAATAATTACACGCAAAAGGTACTGGAAAAATATGAATTTGGATTTAAATGTCCAAAAAATGGACTTAGATAATGTACAATACGATAACTGCAAGCTTACAAGTTAATGGTGCGATAACGGAAAAATTTGAAATACAACCCCCAAAAAATTAAAACAAATGTACCAAACAACACTCTGACTCTCATGACGAACCATGTGGTGTGGAGTCATTTCCACACTTCATAGTTATTTAATCTAAGGATGACTCAAAATCGCTTGCTGTACTTCCTCCGTTTTTTATTAAAACAACATTACGGGATTTATTGGCACGGTAAAAAGTGTCAAATAAATAAAATCGGGTTGCCTTTGTGTTGCGTGAGAGCGAAAGTGTAAAACTGACAATATCAAGAAAATAAAAACATTCTTCGATATTTTAGTGACCTCATTCACTGACACTACACTGAATACGTCCCAAGGCGTAATGCGCTGTCGTGACTTGGCTGGAGTCAACGACACAGATATCATCGAGTGGATGAAACATGAAGATGTCACTGCAGTGCGTAAAATACGTATTAACCCTCAAAACAATCTCCAGACAAATAACCACACAAATTGCTTTGTTGCATGGTCTAAACTAGATGCACAATATACAACTTAAACCTTATAATGATGAACGCCATCATACAATGGAACTATCGAGGATTTAAAGCTAACAACAATGATATTCATCTGCTTTTAAATGAACACGATCCTGCAGTACTGTGTTTATAGGAAACATTAATGAAAGAGACGTATTCATTTAAATACTATTCCCTGTTTAATACTTACTTTCAAAACGCTGACAGAACATCAATAGGAACGTTTTACACGGGGATTTTAATGCCCATAACATTCTATGGGGATCAAATCACACACACTACATAGGCCACAAGGTAGAAGATTTCATTTCTAGTTACGACCTGTGTCTATATAACACTAAATCACCGACATATTTACACCCAGGAACGGTACATACACGTGTATAGATTTGACAATTTGCTCTCCCTCGCTGCTTTTTGACTATGAATGGAAGGTCGCTAATGACATTTACAGAAGTGAACACTTTCCAATCAACCTTGAAAATATCATCTCTAAAATTGATGACGCAATTCCACAAAGAAATATAAAGAAGGCCGACTGGGCTACGTTTGAAATACTCTGTAAAACTAAAATAAATGAGGATACAGAATTCAACGTAATTAATCCTATACAGCATTTTACTTCCATTGTAATGGAATCTATTCCAAAGTCCTCACCGAACAGTAAGAAAACCCCAACAACCTTGGGTAACTAAGGAGAGTTAAGAAGCCATTAGACAACGCCGAGAAGCATTTCAAAATTCAACAATCGTCCAACGCTAAACAGGTTTAGCAAATACAGTATTATCCGGGCTAAAACTCGCCGCACAATCAAAGAAAGTAAACGTGCATCATGGATGAAAATTATTTCTTGTTTAAACTCTCGTTTCTCAATTAGAAAAAATTGGAACACTATTCGAAAAATAAATCAAAAGAAAAAACAATTCTCTCCGACACCAGAAAACAAACAATATCAATTTTAGTTCGAAACGTGGCATATCAAATATTCTTGCAGGCAGTTTCTCTAATAATGCATCATCTAATTATTCAGAAGGATTCCGAAGATTAAATAAATCAAAAAGAAAAAACATGTTTAAAATTCGTAACCAACAACTCTGAAAGTTATTACCAGTTTCACTATTGGAGCTTAGAGAGGCTTTAGACCTGGCCCATCACAGTCCTGGGTCTGATGAAGTACATTACCAGTTCTTGAAACACCTCCCAGAATCATCACTAGCATGTCTTTTAAAAATCTTTAATGATTTATGGATTGCTGGCAATGTACCTAAGAGTTGTAAAGAAGCAACATTACTACCACTTCCAAACCAGGTAAAGATATCGGAGATACTAACAGCTATCGACCCATTGCTATATAATAAAGACTTTGTATATCTTAGGTATTGTTACAAGAAGTTTTATTTCCCTTTATTCTGATGTATGATTTATGGGTGTACTTTAGGTTCTAGAGTATACGGCTTGGGCTAACTTATGATAAGCTCGTATTACAAAATAATCTGCTAGTTACGCATGGTATTTTTTACTTCCTAAACATCAGATGTACATTGTGGAAAAAGAATTGATAACTTCTTTTTACTTTTTAGACATTTTGTAATTCCTTCATTGCACATTCAGAAGCTGCAATTACCTACTTCAGCAAAATTTGTTTTCCATATTTTAATAACTGATAATGTTAGTGTACTTTTAATTATTTCTGGGTAAGCACATGGGAGCATCCGTTTTTTATACCATGTGCTTAGATCATAAACAATTTCCACAAGTACAGTATCTAAAGAAATGTCAGCCACATTACATCAAAGTAACATAGAGATATGCCACCATTATCTATATTGTGCATGTTACAAATGCAAACAACTTCACCTTACATACGTCACTCTCTCAAACTTACATATTAACTGGTGAGCGCCGACTTACTTAATGATGTTTTTTCGGAACTACTGTTGTGTCAAAATTAAAGATATGGAGATATTTGTGAATTTGGTCATTCCGGCTAGTGTTTTTCTTGAAACTGATGTTAGGCATGTACACCTATTGTAGTCACTGCACAGTATCTAGCCTGTGAGACTCAAATAGCTGGCTAAGAAGCAGAGCTAGCTTCTTTCAGCAGTTGACACATTGGTTCGTATTGAAACAATCATGTCAACTTATATTTTTATAAAGTGCAATTTCAAATTTAATTAAAGTTTGAGAGAATTTATAATCTTCTTTTATTGTTTACATTCTCTTCATGTTGTAAAATTGTACCTATTTCCAATGCAAATAATAGTAACAGTGGTAACAGTTTTTGATATATGACCATTGTACAAAACAAAGGTAATCTGATACAATATGTAAATCATAAAAACTAATTGTTTAAATATTAATCATCTTGGTAAAGAATTTTGAAGCCCAAAGTGTACATGATAGGAATGTAAATTGCTATTACTTACCGTCTATTTTGAGAGAGAAACAGATAATTGTATCCATTTTTCTCTCCAAAATTACGGTAATACTCGTATAAGTTCATACGTGTCGCCAGCATGATGAAACTGTTCGTCATCAATGTGAATCTTTGTATCATTTATAGCAGCAGAGGGGGTGGACAGACCAACTTTTTAGGCGTGAACAAAGCTTCCTTCTTGTTAATATTTAACAGAAAGGTCTATTTGACAAATTGAGGCTTCCAAGTAAATATATAATAAAAAGGTCGATTTGTTTCGTTGTAGGGGTCCGATGGCAAAAAAAAAAGACGCCATTGTCGTTGGAGTCCACCCCCTCTGCTGCTATGGGTTAACAATTCTTTTACGATGAAAATCACTACGATTTCACAAACAGACTAATTTGTAAGACTTCACCTTGTAAATCAATTAGATTATTTGACTGATCAGTGAGTCTGAAATTAATTATTGTTAGCGAATTATTATGACATCGCATATAGACTGGATTAGTTGGGTCCTCAATTATTAGAAATCCTGGAGGAGCTGTTGGTGCAAATGAATATAGAATATATCCCTGCTGTGCTTGATTTGATCGTTCTAGATTTATTTGATAGCTTCCTTCGATAATATCACGTACTAAATTTAATGCTATCACCGAGGATATATTAACATTTGGAGCAGCGATATGCCTACCACCGCCGTCTAGGTCATTATTATATTTGAGAATTATAGTTTGTGATTGTGGCGATTTCTTCCATACGTCATGGATTGTTTTGAAACCTTCATCGATGGCATATCTAAGAGATTCTTTTATCACTGGGACATTATGTCCTGGAATTTTGAAATAAGGAATATATCTTATATCTATATTATATTTCGTTGCAAATTCTGTTCTTGTTTTAGGATTATCGTCACCTAATACCTCTTGAATAATTTTTAGATTATATGTTTCCATGTCATCGATGATTTTATTACACGTTTCTACAACGCTGATAAATTCATCTCGGGTGAGAGAACCAGACTCGAGAGATACTAAGAGCAACTCAAAATCATTAGTTATCGCTGTGAAATTTTTAACGATTTCATCTTGTCGAGTTTAAAAATATCTATTAGCGGGGTCGTCTATCATTTCAGTGAAACATTTTGACTTATTGTATTCATCATAACTCTTTATTGGATTATCAGATTTTATCATGTCAGTGACATAATCAGATTTTTGTGGTTCGGGTATTTGATAAGCTGTCCGAGGTGGGATTTCAGACCAACCCAGTATTGTTCTTATAGAACTCTGATAGATATGTACAACATAACTAGGTGAGTTTATCTCAATCGCGGATGATATTGTTGGTTCATGAACCGTTATTGCGATTTTTGATTCTGCTCCAGTAATTGATTTTATTCTGCGTTGAAATTCAGCATTGATTTGTTCGATTTGATATGATCCGGTTGGTATTGAAACAACGTTCCAGTCTGGTGTTCCGTCTTCACGATTATTATTCGCGAACACTAAAGAATTATTCGGTTGTTGACCGCCAAATGCTACCGACCTAATATTAGGGCAACTGTGATACACTTTTAGTTTTGCTAACGCGATTTCCTTCACGGGGACTGGAATAGGGAAATTCACACTGAATTCAGGATTCGTTGATGTTATTGAGATCATGCTGGTTTGTACTGGGTTTGTGTTCTCCACTATTTGTTGAAGTAGTTCCTGCGGTGTTGTCATTGTTATTATATTCATGTTGTATTTCTAATTTTGACATCGCGGAATCATAAATACTTACCATCGCTGAGAACTCACTATCGGATATGACGACGATATCAACGAGGATAATTGCGAGTACGCAGTGGATACAACATGAAATTTAATTATGTAATCTTGCAGTTTGCGTTGGCTGCACGATGATATTTTTGTTACTATCGAAATTATTCCCTCTATTGTTGTCGCAGCGGATATACAAATTTGAACAGCTATATGAGCAATCATTGTCACCGAAGATAGTATTATACCAGCTCCGGTGATTACATCACTCACCGAGTACACGGTAACATCAACTGCGGTGATTCTTCGTTGGTATTTTTGTATTTTTGTTTGATACTCTTCAGTGAGAGTTTTGAGTTTAGTCTGAAACTCTTTGACCTGATCATAGCGATATTGAGATACTAAAGGTACCGATGATGATATCATTTTATTTCTAAATCAGTTTACGATTTCAATTTAGTTATTTACTTATATCCGCTACGAATTCCACATACCATGTTACTGAAACCCTAACCAAATTTGTATCAGTGGATGCTATCTTGAACTGTTCAGTTCTATTCTTGTCGATGATTGTTGATATCGTATTGTTGACCCCAGATGAATTGATTATTTTTTTATATCACCAGTTGAAGATATTTCTGTGGTTGGTTTCTTCAATGCTGATAAATATCTCCCCCAAATATCAATCATGTTATTCTATATAATCTCTCTCTAATATCTTTTCGTTGCAAAATCATCGATGCCGTCAGCGACTGCCAGTATATTCATTTACGATAACATGTTGTGGTTTTCCAGATGTTGAAATAGCATCAAGGACATTTAATACTTCGTTGCCGCATATTGGTGGATCATTCATCTGTTGTGTTGGTAGCGTAGAATACCAAGTCATCATTTCATGAAAAGTTTTTAAACGGTTTATATAACGCATAAATTCCTTCGGCGGCGCTAATCCATAAGAATCGAAATAAACAATTGCACGTGGATCAATCGCGTATGCAAACCAGTGAGTACCAGGTCCGGTGCTGTTATTGAGATTAATGATACCTGTTTGAACGCTGTTTGGTTGTGCCGGTAACTGATCTTTCATAAAGACACCTCTGAAGTATTTTATCGCAAGTTTTTTAGCAGCATCGAGTAAATCAAGATTGGACATTTGAGTCAAAGGTTCCTCTCCAAATAGTAAACTGTTCTTGGGATTCTCAGACCTTTTCCGCTGTACCATGTATACGGGGTTCATGGTAGTCTTAGACCCTTTCCCTTCTTTTTTTATGTCCCTGTTCAGTTGCTTTCTTTAGAGCCATTTCTGCCGCGGAATCAACGGCTCATAACGCCACCGCTTTAGCCACCGCTGGGGAAGCCGCGGCAATCAAAGCCGGAATCGCAGCTAACAACGGGAATATACGGCCTGATTTTATCATGTTTTTGATAGCAGCTGCAGAGAGAGTGATATGAACGCCTTTTGTATCTTTGAACGCATCATTGAAGTGTTTTACTTGACGAGTTGTCAGTGACAATTTATTTGCCCCGCCAGTCATCTGATTGGGTTTCAGTGTTATTGTGGTTCCGCATTTTTTAGCTGATTCCGATTGCAATTTCTTGAGTTGACCGGGAGTTAAGGCAACACTAATATAACTGTATTTCATTATACAATAACAGCTTGATCTAATTGTTACATGTTTTCCACTGGTGCATCTATCACCCTCATTCTTCCGTCAACACCTTCGTGTAGCATTCATTTATCGCTGAGAATGACAGCAACCGCTCTGTAATTAACACCGCCAGGGTTTTCTCGAGCTCTAAAGTGCATATCAACAACGGATTGTCTTGTTAAGTCATGATGTTCCAGCGAAAAGTAATAAATCGGATACAGTTTTTTAAAATCCAATTGTGATATTTGTAGACCAGTATCAACATTTTGATCACGTCCCATATGTGACAATAGACGACGATACACTCGTGCTAATTGGTTGGCATCGTAATTTAGTTGTATATCCTCGGATGGTTCCTGTTGTCCGTTTATTCTCAGCGAGACATCACTGACACCATATTGATCAAATATCATATGGATGTGTTCTTGAGAGTTTAATCGATTTCTATTCTGTAGCGCAACAATATATGACGCAGAGCTGAAATGCCCTGTTTTGATGCTAGGTTCCACGTAAATGTACCATTAACATTAGAATCCTTGGTATATGTACTCGTTGTTAGCCAACTCAGTAACGACTTTCCTCCTTGGTCCATAAATGATAGTAATCGCCCTTCTGTGGTGATTGATGGAGTCAGTACTGGCATCCATAATGATAGTTTTGTTAAAATAACTTTACCGGCAGCAACACCAGCACCGTGCCAGATTGCATCATTATCAGTACCCTTTCGCACTAGTACTACCGTATGTTTTGCTCCATAAATAACTTTTCGGACATTTCTACAGAATCCAAATATGTGATGTAGTGGAATCGCGCATGAAAACTGTCGACGAGGCCTCTACAATGTTGCTACGCGTGTTGCATATCCTAGATTGTAATTAGGGATTAGTACTTTTTATAACATCAAAGGCAGTACCTGGTCTTGCTTCATATTCCAGACCAGCTACTGGTTGTGGATAAGATGCAGTATCCTGTGGTGTCCGTAATTTAGTATACTGAACGTGTTCAGGGTGATTAGTAATATCTCTAAAGAATATCATTGATGGACCCGCTGATCTTGTATAATCATCAGAATATCTTACTAACCCGATTATTGTTGTGGCAACATCAACTTCACGCTCTATAGATTCAATTTCTTTTCCATCAATGAGATATCTTGCACTTTCAAATAGCGCCATGATACCATTATTGACAAAACCAACTCTGACTTTTGTTCATCTGCGTATGCTGTATTAGCGTCGACATTTGTTACAAGTTCTCCTTCCACTTCGATAAATGCTTCATAATGCAAAAAGTATTTACTGGTATCATGAACTTGAAGTTCGATTCTTGATCGCAGATTTGATTGTATTGCGTGATAAGAATAAAATTGATAATCGCGTACAGAATCATCTTTACGCACTGGGGCATCCATATCAAAGGCTGGATCAGGTGACCGTTTTAATATTTTATTATATTATATTCGCTGATCTAAATCATCGTCGTCGTCGTCGTCGTGGTTTTATTAAGCCACTTCCCGCTATCATATCTGCGGTTATGTTATCATGGTCACTTGCGGCCAATGATGTTGCCAATGACGGAGTCATCAACGACGCTAGTTTCTGATCCACTTTATTATTTTACTAACACTCGCAGGCATCTCTGCTGTAGATGGCAGTGGTCCCAATTGTGGTTTGGAAAATCCTTTGGATTTTTGCCTTCGAACTAGCGCTGTTAGTTTATCCTTCGCGGCGGAAAATGCTTTCCCGGCAGCATCTCCAACAGCGCTAATACCTTGATCACGAATAACATCAATGGCTTTCATCGATAATTGTTTTGCTAGCGGTGCTACTTTTGGAGTCATTCTTGCAAATAACCCTGCAATTGTATCACCGAGACCATCACCATTTTACACGCTATAAACTGGAAATTGCGAGTTTACTACATAAACGCTGGTTGGTTTATCATGGTTCTAGTGTATGATCATCTTATTTAAATGATATTTATCTAATGCGATGACTTCGTCATTAGATTAGTCACTGTGATAACCATACGTAGAATTTTCCACTAACTCGTTAATGAAATATCGATATGTTTTGATATCCATAATACCGCCTTGAAATAACCGCATGCAGATATCAGCTGCTTCATTACTTATTTCCGTTGAGTTATTTCCAGCTCGTTTCCCTCCGATGAGAACTTCTAATCGTGATATATCACTGAGAATAATACCAGGACATTGAATAAGACTACTACCTGAAATTCCACTGGAATCTCTTAATCCCTTCCCGAATGATTTTTTAGTTATACCAGTTGCACCTTTTTCAGAGCCAGCTTCTGCCATTATTTGTATATCATCCGGGTTTGGGTCGTCTGCTGTATAATCCGGTGGTGGTTGTGTGACATCTTGTGTCATAGCATTAAATTTGGCATACTCATGTTTTATTTCTTTTGTTATTTTAGTTTTCCTACTTTTTGCTAAAAGCACTTTATTCGCCCTTACGTCTCTGTCTTTTATAAATTTTCTAGACTTGTCGTCTTTTAGATAATTATTTCTTATATTCTTCTTAAATTTTGCTTTAGTAAATTTAACTAATTCAGAGTCTGTTTCAATTCTTCTAATTTCAGTTAACGCTTCAGCCGTAAATATATTTTCAGGTGAATATTTTTCTATTGCAACATCACATTGTTGTTCAGGTGGTTCGATAAGTGGTGGTCTACTGATATTACTCCTTTCGTTGCTGTGGTTATTGGTTTAAACAACTCTCCAGATCCCTCAGAAAAATCGGTCTGAATACTCTGTCTAGCTGGTAGTTTATTCCTGACAGAGTCGCGGATTGGAATAAATCTCTTAATTGCATCTAATCTTTCACGAGTCAATCTAGCTGTTAAAGCTTCGTTGACCATTATTAAAACAGTAAAGCAATTTCCAATTTGAATCTCGAAGTGATTTTCATGCACGATGTAGTGATTTTGTCATCATCAAATAATTTTTACATTTGAACCCGACTCTTATAGACAAGTAATAAAAATAACATTTTTCAGTTAATTTAATTCCGTGTTGTTTGATCAATTATATACCTTCCATTGTATTTCCAACAGTGATGTATTTATACTGTCAAATCGTTAGTTGTATCCAGCTGGTTTTTTTATTTTCTTGAATTAACGCCGGTATATTTCTAATCTTAAAATTAACCTCCTTTTTAATTCATAATCTCGGCCCAATAGTTTTCGTATTCCTTCTACGATTGTAAATAACGGGACAAGCACACTTACGTCACTACATATTGCAAGAGAGTCCCGAATAGAATTCTGATATTTTTTTTATCAGCGCATACTTCTTTGTCAGCATATATTTGTTAGTAATAATACTGTATTCTATATCTCGAAAATCACACATAATTTGGACAGGATTTAAATTATCAGATAATTTAATATCTTGGCTGTTCAATTTTGAAATTTCAGCTATAATCTTATTCATATTTTCAGAATTCATATATGAAATACATATTTCTAATACAAAAAAAATATATATTTTTTCACAAATGAACCCGTTCGTGGTAAGTTGTTGTATCATCTTACTGATGCCAAGGGATATTATGCGATGATATATGAACCCTGTTCGTGGAAAGTTTGTTGATCATCTTACTCACGCCAAGGGATATTATGCGATGATATATGCAATGAATGGAACTCCGTTCGTGGCAAGTTGTTTGACCATCTTACTCACGCCAAGAGATATTATGCGATGATATATGATGAACCCCATTTGTGCGTCTCAGCTGCTATTCACATCGAAGGCGCCCAGAGGTTACATATATAGAGAGCACATCTCATAAGGTCCGGTCAGGTGTCTTCACATCTAACCAGACCCAGAGTTATCACGAAACATATTCCCCTAAGAGTAAATCTAACTCGTCAAATAACGGGTTAGAATCAGAAGAGGGTAGTGAATGGACAGATTATATATTACGAAACATATTCCCCTAAGAGTAAATCTAACTCGTCAAATAACGGGTTAAAATCACAAGAGGGTATGTTTAATGAATGGACAGATTATATATTAGGAAACATATTCCCCTAAGAGTGAATCTAACGCGACAAATAACGGGTTAAAATCACAAGAGGGTATGTTTAGTGAATGGACAGCACATTACCATTACTACGGTTTTGGGTAGTTTCTAGTCATGCATAAAGGATAGATATATACAATAAATTGGATGGATATATAGAATGATAATGAATGATGACACTCCTACATTCAAATTGCAACCGTATATACCCCACAATATCACCCTGGGTTGAATAAAAATTATTCACACCACGGCGTGGTGTGGTTGGTATATACGGTTGCAATTATGAATTTCGGAGCTATCCCACCCCCCCTCCAATTAAAACCATCTGTCGGCATCGTTGGAAATAATGCATGTTACGAGTTTCGAACCACGACCGTAACTATGGCACCGCGACACGTTACCGATTGAGCTAATGGTTCTTATTACAGGTGTATGTTTTTGAATATAATATATAGGTAAGCTAATAAAATAAATAACGAAACAGGTGTGATGTATGACGTCAATGGATCGATCACAAACCACGAACACCGAATATTTAAAAAAAATTAAGAAAATAAAATTTAAAAAAAAAATTAAAAAAAATTAAAAAAATACAAAAAAATACAAAAATATGCAACAAAAATACAAAAAATAAAAAAATTAAAAATTAAAAAAATACAAAAAATACAAAAAATTAACAAAATTAACAAAATAAAAAAATTAAAGAAAAAATTAAAAATTAAAAATTTATATACTTTATTCGTTTTCTTACAAAATATATTATATTTCCACTGAGAAATAATCGGAAAAAAAACATTGAGATCTGTATCTCTTTCATAGGCTGTAAATCTACCCACACGAGTTATCTCCCTAATACTAAATAATTCAAAAACATGATTAGACATACGAAAATCGAATTTTTTGTTCAATTTTTTTTTAGAAAAAGCCGAATTTCGTACTCGTTCTGCTACTTTTCGTACTGAGGGCATACAAACATCAAAATAAATACTGGCTTTATTCATAGATTGGAATACAATTTCCTCGTTAGTTGTTGTATTACATGATTTTACAGGTCTCATTGCAACTGTTTTACAAGTACCAGTTTCTCCTCGTTTTAAATTCTCCCTCTGCTCTGTGTAATAGCTTGTAAATTCGATAAAGAATTATCAGTCTTAATACCATTTATGTGATCGATAACAAAACCACCTTTATCAATCCATGGAAACATTCGTATGCTATTCTGTGATTAAGATATCTCTTCTTCCCAGCAGTAAACCTCAAATACCCCATATTATTTACAGTACCAACTGGATTTTTCAGTGTACGATGTCTGATAATACCATCACTAGATGCATCATAGTTTGTGATCAAGGGATGCGGTCTGAATTCTTGGTTCATTTATATACTATATACCATTGTTTGTCTAATTCATTGTTTGGTTGAATTATTACATTTGGAATCTATTAATGTAGTCTTGGGGTGTTCTAATGACCTTGTCACTGACGCTGTCAGAGGTAGAGTTATTGATGGAGTTCTTAATGGAGTTTTTAATTTTCTTATCATAATAACGCTTCCACTCTCTGTATCTCTTACCAACACAACCGAGACACAATTGTGATATTCCTCTAACCCTTACCCCACATCTTATACATGGCATTGGTCCATAACTTCCGTTACGAACGCCTTGCATATGATACCCACAGAATTCCTTTCTGCATGATTTCTTACACGGGGTTACTGATCCAATCATAAGCCATTTGCAATGATTCATTATATAATAAATTCTCTATTTAAATACTTGTTTTAATTATAATATGAAGGAGTTCGAGCAATTATCGAAAATAAGGCCTTGAAAAAATAATAAATTCAATCTCGATGGAGTCTCTGATATACCAAAGGGTACAATTCGTGATAGAACCATGATAAGTAAAATTCGATGTTGTTTTAATGAATTCAAACGCGATGGAGCATCTTATTGTTGGTCAACATTTCGAATTGATGGTAGAGTTGATGCTACCATGAATGATAAAAACGCAGCAGTGATAATCTCACATCTTGGGCGAAAAATGTATTTTTTTACAATAAAATTCATTATCCGTTCAGACACGGAAGATTGGATTATCAGGGATAAATACGAACCCATCTTGAAGGGTAAAAAGTGTGAGTCAAGATTCCAAACCAGGAATTCTGAATGGAATTGACAAACCATACTACGAGAGATCTTATCCTGTAACAGCAGTTGCTTATGGGTATATTCGTTAAATGATAAACCGAGTATTGAAAAACTAAAACCCATGAAACTATCAAAAATAAATTGTGTGGCAGAACGAATAATAGAACACTTCACAAATGCGCTGCGTGGGAACAAATTGACTGATCTAAGATGTAAAAAAATAACCGATTGGGGGTTAACAGTGAAACAGCGTGGGGCAACAATTCAAAATGTAGCAGAGTTAGAACGGATACTAAAATTCCCAATATCGGTAGCGATGATAACAGGCGAGATATTATACGAACCGAAATATAAATCGAGAGGAACTCCAAGCAAAATTATTGACCATGATGAACACGCATGGACATCTGCAGTAACAATATTTCCTCGGGATAGAACCATAAAATATATACCCGAAGAATTCTCGGGAGAAGAGAAACTATTTGATTTTATTCACCAGTTGAGTAAAAACGATCCCGTGTCAGTGTGGTTACTTGACAGCGTTGAAAACCCCGAGGGTGGATTCGATCATTGTAAGACCCGAAGGAGAATTATACCGCACTGAAATCCTCCATGACAAGATGAAAACACTAGCTAGTAGTTTCTCGAAGAGTTTCGATGACGAACAATTATTAACAAACTGTTTTACAATTCCGTCTGTTGCAGCTCATTTTGCGAGAAAGAAAAACACATGGAAACCAATGCAAAGTGAGTTTCTCATAGACATCCAATCATGTTGTGTAGAATTTAACCACGGTGGATTATCGAATACAAAATACGACCGTGAAAGTATTATTTCGGTTGATATGGTCGCGTGTTATCCGGCGAGTTTTCTCGGGTACGGAGAATGCGCTGAATACTTTAAACGATTTGGACATCCCACACACGAGATGGCCCGTGTTGCTATTAATGGGCCACTGCCTGATTTTGATTTAACCGGATTCGCTTGTGTAGTATCATTTGAATTGGCTACAGGACTACATCCGTGCTGTTACGTTTGGATTGGTAGACATATATCTGAAAAAACACTGGATGCCAATAGCATTGCTACGATATATGATTGATTGTAGAATGCTGATATCGCTGATTGTCAGTGAAGCGATTATATCATATCACGCTCAGACTGAAGTCTGGTTACCACAACCTGATCTAGATAGGATAATCAACGAACAACGAAAACAACGTCCGATCTTGACGAAGAAAATATCGTGAAATGGTCCAGACAGTTATTTGAAATCAGAAACAAAGAAGCAAAGGATCTTGGTAGAAGAATAATCGGTAAATTTACTCAGGGTGGAAAATACGACAATAAACTATATTCTTCATGGTTGATTATAGATAACGTCGAATACGATTTTATAATCGCGGGTATAAGGAGTAAAAGTATATATGTCGATCGTAAAGACGCTTTCTTGTCCGATGGAACAAAATTTGGTACAATTGTTACTTGCGTAGACGGAGCAAATCTTCAGTATACACACTTGAGAGCGTCTATGCTAGCTTATGCTTCTATCAGTTTATTTTCGATGATAAATAGATTTCCTGACACAGCAGTTAGAGTAGCCACTGATGCATTTTATATAAACGCGAAATACAGCGAAGCAGTGGCTGAATTCACTAATTTTGACGAGAGCTGGCGATCATGGAGAATTAAATGGGAAATACTGCGTGACTATTCCAAATCATTAGATGTTACGATTGAAGATAAATATTTAAGCGGCGATAAAATATCAGAACTATCTATTGCACCGCAGATATCTGATCCAATATGTCGATATAAAACAGTTTATTTAAACGGCTGTGGCGGGTCAGGAAAGACGACTCGTGCGATTGAGCTATTTCGTAGAAACGCTAGCGTTTCCAAATCAAATATGATTGTGTTAACACCAACTCACAGACTCGCCAGAGAGATGAAACAACGAGGGGTAAATGCTTGTACTTATCATAGTTTTTTTCAATGGAAAGGCGATGAATGGACTCCTGAACGAATGGGTGAGAAATTTATTCCACCGGTGATTATCTGGGATGAGATATGCACGGTATTGTTAGATGGATTACAAAAATTTCTCGAGTGGTTATTGCTAGCGAATACAAAAGTAATAATGTGCGGCGATCATGGCCAACCACCACCATTTGTCGGTTTATCCCCACATGATTGGTTGAATCTTTTTTTAGACTATTATGAAGAAATTAACACCGATCATAGAGCACTTGATGAACCATTACGCAAGTTCAAGAATCTAATCAGATTACAACCGGATAGAATCCAATGTAAAATAACGCATACAATAATTTCAGAAACACCATTAAAAGATTTCTGGAAAGCGTGGAGACCAAACGATTTGATAGTGGCGAGCAGAAAGATAGTCAGAGACACACTTCAGATGAAGTTATTTGAATTGCATAAAGAAGTACCGTTGTGTTATAGGCCTTTGGATACACGAAAACAGAATATTGAAATTGATATTCCAGGAGAGCGTGAAAAGCAGAATTTAGTGTTAAATGATATTGTGCTGGTTGATATCAGCGTCGTCGAAGATGCATTGCGCGCTGATAAATCCCCATGGAAGCTAGGATACTCAGCGACGATACATTCTTCACAGGGTTTGACTATATCCGATACGATTGTTTGGATGGTGGATAATCACATCGAGTGGTCAAATTTAGTTTATCTCGCAGTGTCCAGAGTACGAAAAATTCATCAACTTCGAAGAGTTGTCCTGATAGAGTCAGGAGATGATAATGACACTACAATAATTGATATTGTCATCGATGACATAATCAGAAAAAAACTTTCTGGTTATAAACAGCAGGATAAAAAAATAATAGAGAATTTGATATTAATGCTGAATTAATAACCACACTTAAACAACAACAGAATAATCACTGCGCGAGTTGCTATTGTATAATGCTTTGGTGTTGGTCGAATAAAGATCCTCGACAATTTACCGTAGACAGAAAGAATAGCAGTATTGGTCATACCAGGGATAATGTGATGCTGACTTGTCTTGAATGTAACAGACGAAGAGGTGCTAGTTAAGACCACGCGGCGGTAATTGAGTATCCTCGGGTATCACTTGTAGTTGTTCACGAGTAAATCCTCGCTGAGGAGCTGTCAAATCCAGTCTATTATTTGCTGGTCTACACGTGGATCGTGTTATACTAGATATTTTATGTACAGTAACACTCCAAATATGACCAGTAGCTCTTTTTTACCACCTTCAAGTTCTCCTGGTTAGTATAAATACCTAACAGTGACATTACCGAGTATTGGTTGTTTTGAAAAATCTTTTTGCGGTTGTACGGGTATATACTTCTTTTTAATCGCGTTGTTAGGTTTCATATTAATTGTTCGAGTAACCTCATTATTTAGCGCGGTAATTACACCTGGTAATCTCTTGACCCATTCACGAGATCGTTTATCCTGAATAAATTCCTTCGCGTACTGATATCCAAATAACCGCTCAGCAAGTGTACAATTAAATCGTTCAACAATTGCCTGATCGCGATGTAGCGCAGTATGTCCTCGTCGTATGGTGACATTATGATTCTTCATTGTTGATAGAACCGCACCCTGAAATTCCTTGCCAGGATCAACTTGTAATAGATTTGGCCAACGCAGAGGACCCCTTCGATAAATCCTTTCACATGCAGAAGCCACTTCAATTGATGATTTTTGTCTTTAGCGGTTCTGCTTGTTTGCATTGACTCGCAACATCAACTACAGTTAACGCGTATTTGTAACCACCATCATGAGGCAAAAATAATATATCAGCCTGATGAACTTCATTAGGAACGGTCACATCAAAATGCGAGTAGTTAATTCGTTTAGGGGGTGGTAGAAAAATTTGACATATCGCCTGTTTAGATAACCAAACCGCTGCAGTGGTATTTTTCACCTTCGCAGCGATAGCGATTTTACCGATTGCTGCTTTGCCCCTCCAGTATCCTTTTGGAGAATAATAAATAGATTCCATGTTCTTATTAATTACCGGCACCTAACATCAATTTACCTTTCATCGCTGATTTGACTAACCATGAAGCCAATTTTTCTTTGAAGGATTTATCAGTGATATAATTTAACACGTGAATCAATTTCACATCTGCGAGATGTCTATGTTGCAAATTACTGCTTTTATAAGCAACATCATGAGCATGACACGCTTTATCAATGGAGTTTATTGGATATTCACCGGGTCGGGGGTGGTTTTGATCATCGAGTCTGATATCGAGTCTAGTCCCCGGCCCACAATAACTATACCCTGGAAGGTGTTTTTCTCCTGGATACTTTGCCCATGGTATTCCCGGGAGTTTAGCTAGCTTGGCTGCAATATCACCTTTTTATTATATATTTACTAGGAAGTCTCAATTTGTCAAATAGACCTTTCTATTAAATATTAACAAGAAGGAATCTTAGTTGACGCCTAAAAAGTTGATCTGTCCACCCCTCTCTGCTGCTTTTATTTATAAATAATTGTTATCTTTGTCGTTTGAAATGTTTACTACTGTGTGTATTGTGCGCTCGGCTTTCCACTAGGAGGCGCTCAAGTTAATCTTACCGAATTCTTCCATATATAGTCATTTTCGTGAAAACATTGTCGTGAATTTCCCGAGTGTGTTCCCAAAACCTATAAATAGGGGTGAGATCCGCCGTTTTCGCAGTTGTTGTTCTGCTAGACTCCAGTAAAGGTCTCACGATCAAACAAACAGTACATAAGTTTCTAGTCATCCCAACCGATAATTTCAAGCATTAATAGCAAGGTAGACTACTTACTACCGACACATTAAATTTAGTACACATAATGACTACTATAATGTTTTTCGGATATTGTTTCAACGTTTATTTCCTTGTTATATTAAATTAAAGTCCCCAAAAAGGGATTAGGCTGAGGTCACACTGTCAATGTATCGTCATCAACACAGGCGTCTGCTATCCATTGGAAATTTAGTGTTCGGATTGGCACTATCGAAGTTCCTACTCAATAACATGTATCATTTTGAGAGATAAAATTCCCATCCATTTTGTAGTGGTTGTGTCGTTTAGATGGCGATATCATATACCCGACACAACGACACACTTTGCTGCTACAAAACGACACACATTGTCGCATTCAATTCAAGCGCACACTATTGACATATTGTTGCACATTACTGTGTCGCTCAAAACGATAAACTGTTTCTCAGTCGAGAATGCGACAAACTTAACATCCGGTTCCAGAATGTGCCTCGAACATATTTACCATTGTACTATAAACACAAACCCGGGTCTGATTCCGAACATTGATTGGATGTACAAATACCCTTACCACCTCGGTACGTCATACTAACACATTTTGAGACATACTAACTTATTTATGTTGTTGTGTGTGTGCAAGATTAATTTGGGACAATTAAGGGAACATTGATGCAGATTTGAACATGCAATATACCACTGAAACTAGTGTTTTAATACCCTTTATCAAAACAAATGTTTTGAAAATTAGTAAATATATAAATGCGGTCTAACTGATGAATGGACTTCGCATACGGGCAGCGATTCTTTCTTCAGCATTTGGTTCCACGATTGTATTCAAGTCATCCATTATGTCCACGAGGGCAAACTGACACGCACATGTAGCTCTTGATGTCGTATTTGAGACCTATGCGATGAACACATATGATCATATACTTTTTCACTATCTTGATGAAAACCATTTTAAAATTCGAATAAATTTGCCAATGTATGATATCACCAACGTTTGGTTTCTCAATCAAATCCTAAACTGCATTGTTGCTAAGGTCATCTTCGGGGTTTGTAAAAGCCTTGCGTGATATTTGCACGTTAATATCTGAGAGAAGACTAAAGTGTGAATTTCTAATGTGTGAATTCGTACGCCCTGTGCTTCTACAAAAACGTGCCATTACATGAAGCCTTATCAAAATCGCGTTCTCTTGCAAATAACTAGTGTGTATGAAGTCATTAGTGGGCATAAAATAAAAGATTTCTAGCTTTTGTTAAATGTTTGCTCATTTCATATTAGGACCTACTTAATTATATACATACTTATCTTGTTAGCAAATAATTAAATGGACAGCAGGTTAATATTCAGAGGCGAATCGGAGATAAAATGAGAACTCTCTCTCTTTCTCTCTCTCTCTCTCTCTCTCTCTCTCTCTCTCTCTCTCTCTCTCTCTATATATATATATATATATATATATATATATATATATATATATATATATGTATATATTAAGCGTATAAAGCGAAGCAAAAGTGGTTCAAGTAAGCATCCGCAGTAATCAACGCAGTACTACAGAAAGACAATTATTTCCAGTACAGAAGGTGGGGATGTCGGAAACATATCAGTAAGTGTTAATATCTATTTCCACAACTGGAAAGGATTTCCATTTCAGCCAAGCAAACTATGTTGGGTTAGGAAGTGTCCAGCCATATCTCTCTCTCTCTCTCTCTCTCTCTCTCTCTCTCTCTCTCTCTCTCTCTCTCTCTCATTGTTTTAATGGAACTAATATAACCTACCACCCAACCTCGATTTATACAATGAGAAATTATTTTTAAGATAAAGACAAGTGTGTGTGTGTGTGTTTGTGTGAGAGAGAGAAAGAGAGATAGAAAGAGAGAGAGAGAGAGAGAGCCTTCATTTATGTTCAATACATTGAGTTACCCAATTAAAACGGAAATAACTCTTTCCTTATATTAGGTTTGAAAATCTAGAAATTCTACCGGGATGTCATTGTTTTTGTCAATTTAGATGCAAAAGGAAAGCTAAAGCAGATAACATACATCTTTCAAAAGGTAAATATGTTACAGTGTAAACGTGAGATTGGTAATTATTGCGTAATCTCAATAATTTTGGGTAAAATTCTACAATAATTTGTTCTATCAACAGTGCTAATATTAATATAAGTTAATAGAAATAGACCAGAGATGGAAAGGATGGATACTCCCAGAAGCACCTATGATATTATCACGATAAGCTGATTAATTAATTTCCGCCTTGTATCATCGTCAATATAAGTTTTGTATGATCATTGGACAAACTAGAAACAGCAATCCTGTCATGAAAATTTAGCAATAACAATACCACCTGCCTACACAATAAATACAACTGGAAAGTCAAAGTATTCAAAAACATCTCAGTTGACTTGAGATAATCCAACTTGAGCGAAATCTAAAATGATATCATTATTACTTGCTAAGTTCTCTATCAATGCACATGCTCTGACATGACAACTTTCAAGAGAAAATGTATTTTGACCTGCCCCTTGTTGGAACCCCTACCCATCCGCTTTTAAAACGTTAGGAGTGTTGTGGTTTTAAAAACGACAATTTATAAAGAATATTAAAACATCATAATCGGAGAAGTCTCCTTGTTTTCTTGAGTAAACGCTTCTGCCGGTTTTTTTTCTGCTTCATGAATGATATGAATAGACGAGGACGTGTAAAGAAAGATCACCCCACATCATTTTAGTTTGGTGATCGAACTGTGTTACGTCCCTGGAATTTAGTAGTTGGTGCATCAAAAGACATGGTCCAATATCTCCGTTGCCTTTGTTCATGTTCTGTGTACTTTACCGATAAAGTCAGTTTGGTCATTACGCGATTTGGACGAACTATCCTTTATTCAAACATGAACTAATTCAACTTTACTGGAGTCCAAATGTTAATTGTTAAGGCTCTAATAACCAGTAGCAAAGATAGAGTGAAAACAACAGGCTTTGTCAAATTTAACTTACAACTCATGGATGATATCACCAACGTTTGATTCCTCAATCAATTCCTAAACTGCATTGTTGCTCAGGTCCCATTGTTTACTTCTAATAGCCTTGCATTCTAATGATACGTTAATGCCTGAGAAAAGACTAACGTGTGAATTTCTTATCTCAATTAAGGCGCACCTGTGCCTCTTTACATTAAGTCATATCAGCATCGATTTGTCTTCCAAATGATGTGAGTGTATGAATCATTAGTGGATATAAAATAAAATGCTACACGTTTTGATAAAATGTTTACTCATTGTATATGAGGGCACGCTTAGTTGCATATATGCATATCTAGTTATCAAATAATTAAAAGGAAAGCAGACGAAATTTCTGAGTCGAAACGAAGATGAAATGTGAAATCTATATATGTATATTTTAAGCGTATGAACCGAATGAAACGTGATTAAAGCAAGCATGTACGGTAAGGAATGCAGTATTATAGTAAGATACTTATTTCTAGTACAAGTGTTGTCGATCTTGGAACCACCGAGAAGAGTAAATATATATTTCTGCAAATGGTAAAGCATTTGCAGTTCAAACAAAAATACAATAATAGGTTAGGAAGCGTCCAGTTTCCTCGGAGGAGACACCAATCTCACACCCAACCCTCCCCCTCTCTCTCTCTCTCTCTCTCTCTCTCTCTCTCTCTCTCTCTCTCTCTCATAATTGTTGTTATTATAAAAGGGACTATTTTAACATCACAACCAACATCTATTTCTACAGTGAATATTACCACTCATGCATTGCAAAATCCATTTTAAGATAAAGACAAATGGATATTGAGTGCTCATTTAGTTATCTACCGCACACATAAATAAATCTATTTGTATATTATGCTAATAATTCTAACAACGAAATTGTACCAGTATGTAATTTTCCTAGGGGTTTATTTCGAGGGTAAAGGGATGCTAAGCCAGAAATCACCAATTCTTCTCGCAAAGATAAACCGGATATGGTGTGAACGTGAGATTATATATATATATATATATATATATATATATATATATATATATATATATATATATATATATATATATGTGTGTGTGTGTGTGTGTGTGTGTGTGTGTGTGTGTGTGTGTTACCTATATACTTGCGGGTAGAATTATACATTAATTTGTTTTTAACAGTGGAAATATGAAAATAAGTTAATATAAATAGAACCAGAGAAGGAAAAGATGGATGCTGCAAAACGCAACTATGATATATTTATATCCGCCATGTATCGTCGTCAATATAATTTTGCATGATCACTGAACAAACTTGAAGCAGCCATCATGTTATGAAAATCCAGCAATACATATACTGCCTGACCAACATAACAATAAAACTGAAAAGTAGGATTAAAAAGCTAAAGCAAATGCAAACCTAACACCATAACAAAAAAAGCACAATAGCGTTATAAAATTGACTAAAGTAACGTTCACAGCCTTAAACACACACACACACACGCACGAAAGCACGCACACGCAAATAGACCCACCTCTATTTACCTTATGTGCACTATCCATATTCATACGTGGAATCCTTGCATTTTGTATTCACAAGCTTCTCAGCAAGTGACATAAGATAAATCAACTTCAACTTAATCTAAAATGATATCATTGTTAATTACTAAGTACGCTATCAATACACAGGCTTGAACATGACAACTTTAATAGAGACATGTATTGTGACCTGCCCCTGTTTGAGACCTCTACCCATCCGCATGAAAAACGCAGAGAATGTCGTGGTTTTAAAAAGGACAATACATTTATACAAACCATTTTTGCACCATAAATGAAGAAGTCTTCTTTTCTTGCAGAGTGAACGCTGGAGCAGGCTTCCTTGTAGTTTGCTTCAGGATTTATATGAATAGACGAGGAAGAGAATATGAAAAATATACACAGATAACGCGTATCAAAGATGTCTGTAAAGAGAGATCACCCCACATTATTTTAGTTTGGGCATTGAACTGTGTTACGTCCCTGTAATTCAGTAGTTGGCACACCAAAACATATGGTCCAATAAGGTTTATACAATCTCCGGTGCCTTTGTTCATGTTATGTAATCTTTAACGATAAAGTCAGTTTGGTCATTACGCGATTTTCTATGGAAGAAATATCCTTTATTCAAACATGAACTAATTCAACTTTGCTGAAGTCCAATTGTTAATTGTTTAGGCTCTAATAGCCAGTAGCAAAGATAGAGTGAAAACAACAGGCTTTGTCAAATTTAACTCATAACTTATGTATGTTATTGTAATGACTATTTTTAGAGTCATTGACTCAAAAACAATGTTCAGTCTTTGCTTCTATTAAGTTGTTTTTATAAATATGGTACATATGAATATGAATTATAATGTTCATTTACAAAGCATATAAACGATTTATATCTATAATATATATGGTCTGTCAAACTAACAGTCAATCCTGGCAACATATCTTAACATGTGTAACCTAATTTCGGGGTAGAGGTTATTTCGGTAAATCGTCTTTGAAGGTCTTTCATGAAGTGTTTTCAGAGCGTACTATTTAGCTTATCTGATACACATATTATGCTCTTATACTATTACTGTAATTTATGTAAAATATCTACAAAATCATGACGGGAAAAGTCCACATATATCACTGTATCAAGATGTCCGCCATTTTGGATTTGCATGAGTTTCGTATTTCGAGATTCTATATTCTGGCATTTGTGATTATTCTCTCTAATGACAGTAGGGTACTAATAATAATGTAATTTCTGTGTATACAATTTATGTTTTGATAGGACAATAGCTGTTGTCGGCATAAAGTGCAGATCCCGCATCTATATGAATCGACTCAATTATTCAAGACTTAAGTTATCATCATAAAGTTTTATTTCACATAAACATGAGCTCATAAACTATTCTTATTCGTTTGATTAACAAGCCCTACTGCATGAAAATACTTATTATTATGTAATTTATGTGTTTATAATGTTGACATTGTATACCATACAAAATTGTATTGTTTACAATGCAATGCATGGCACACCATACAAGACACTGATTCGTTACATGGATTACCATGCATTCTGCGATTGGCTAAATTGTATCATGTGGTGTCTGGGGGAAGGTTATAAATAGGGCAGTGCTGTCATTGTAGAGCAGACAACTTCCGAGTACAGTCGGCGCCAGAATTCGAAGTGTCAGAGCAAAGTGTCGAGTGAGTACATTTGGATATTTAAGAATATCATATTACAACATTGAATAAACAGGAATAATAGATGTGTTCCATGAAAAATAGATTGTAATAGTTTTCTCCCACACATCTGACAGCCCCCCACCCCCATACAGTCTGTTATATTATAATTACAGAATCTGGTTGTTCACTATAACTATAGGTAATTCCTATTTATTTATTTATTTAATTTTAGAATTCATTAAACATTGTGAATCTGTTCTCTCCTTTAGGTTGATGATATCAGCCGTCTTCCATCGCCCCAACCAAAAAACTTCTGACCTTCTATAACACGTCACTCTATTTTCCTATGTTCTAATATATGTAGCACCCTAAAGGACCAAAAGGGGCCTTACAATATCACCAACGTTAGATTCCGCAATCAAATCCTAAACATAAAATAATGGGTTAGGAAGCGTCCATTTTCATCGGAGGAGACACCAATCTCAAACCCAACCCCCCAACCACGCCCCCCTCTCTCTCTCTCTCTCTCTCTCTCTCTCTCTCTCTCTCTCTCTCTCTCTCATAATTGTTGATATTATTAAAGGGACGCAAAGATAAACCGGATATGGCGTGTACGTGAGATTATATATATATATATATATATATATATATGTGTGTGTGTGTGTGTGTGTGTGTGTGTGTGTGTGTGTTACCTCTATACTTGCGGGTAATATTCTGCATTATTTTTTTCTTTTAACAGTGTAAGTATGAATATAAGTTTATATAAATATAACCAGAGAAGGAAAGGATGGATGCTGCAAGACGCAACTATGATATATGCATATCCGCCTTGTATCGTCGTCAATATAATTTTTGCATGATCACTGAACAAACTAGAAGTAGACATCTTGTTATGAAAATCCAGCAATAACTATAAAGCCTGACCTACATAACAATAAAACTGAAAAGTAAGAGTAAAAAGCTAAAGCAAATGCAAACCTAAAACCATAACAAAAATAGCAGGATAGCGTTATAAGATTGACTAAAGTAACGTCCACAGCCTTAAACACACTCACACATGCACGCACGCACACGCACATACACACGCCTCTATATACCTTATGTACACTATCCATATTCACACGTGGAATCCTGCCAATTTTTATTCACAAACATCTCATCAAGTGACATACGATAAATCCACTTGAACATAATCTAAACTGATATCATTGTGAATTACTAAACAAGCTATCAATACACGTGCTTGAACATGACATATTTCAATAGAGACATGTATTTTGACCTGTCCCTCATTGAGACCTCTACCCATCCACATGAAAAACGCAGATAATGTCGTGGTTTTAAAATGGACAATACAGTTATATAAACCATTTTAACACCACAAAGGAAGAAGTATTCTTTTTTTAGCAGAGTGAACGCTGGAGCAGGCTTCCTTGTGATTTTGCTTCAGGATTTATATGAACAGACAATGAAATGAATATCAACGATAGACACAGATAATGACACAGTACCAATGATGTCCAGTTTCCTCGGAGGATACACCAATCTCACAGCCAACCCTCTCTCTCTCTCTCTCTCTCTCTCTCTCTCTCTCTCTCTCTCTCTCTCTCTCTCTCTCTCTCTTTCTCTCTCTCTCTCTCTCTCTCTCTCTCATAATTGTTGTTAATATTAAAGGGACTATTTTAACATCCCAACCAACCTCTATTTCTACAGTGAATATTACTACTCATGCAGTGCAAAATACATTTTAAGATAAAGACAAATGTATATTGAGTCTGCATTTAGTTATCCACCGAAAACAGAAATAAATCTTTTTTTATATTATGCTAAAAATTCTAACAACGAAATTATACCAATATGTAATTTTCCTAGGGGTTTATTTCGAGGCAAAAAATAAAACTAAACCAGAAACCACCAATTCATCTCGCAAAGATAAACCGGATATGGTGTGAACGTGAGATTTTATATATATATATATATATATATATATATATATATATATATATATATATATATAGGTGTGTGTGTGTGCGTGTTACCTCTATACTTGCGGGTATAATTCTACATTAATTTGTTCTTTTAACAGTGGAAATATGAATATAAGTTAATATAAATATAACCAGAGAAGGAAAGGATGCGTGCTGCAAGACGCAACTATGATATACTCATTTCCGCCTTGTATTGTCGTCAATATCATTTTGCATGATTACTGATCAAACTAGAATCAGACGTCTTGTTATGAAAATCCAGCAATAACTATACTGCCTGACCTACATAACAATAAAACTGAAAAGTAAGAGTAAAATGCTAAAGCAAATGCAGACCAAAAACCATAACAAAAATAGCAGGATAGCATTATAAGATTTTCTAAAGTAACGTTTACAGCCTTAAACACACACACACTCACGCATACATACTCAAATACACACCTCCTCTATATACCTTTTGTACACTATCCATATTCACACATGGAATCCTGGCAATTTGTATTCACAAGCATCTCAGCAAGTGACATAAGATAAATCAACATGAACATAATCTAAAATGATATCAATGTTGATTACTAAGTTCGCTATCAATACACATGCTTGAACATGACAACTTTCAATAGACATGTATTTTGACCTACCCCTTGTTGAGACTTCTACCCATCCGCATGAAAAACGCAGAGAATGTCGTGGTTTTAAAAAGGACAATACATTTATACAAACCATTTTAACACCATAAATGATGAAGTCTTCTTTTCTTGCAGAGTGAACGCTGGATCAGACTTCTTTGTATTTTGATTCAGGATTTATATGAATAGTCGAGGAAGTGAATATCAAAAATAGACACAGATAACGCGTACCAAAGATGTCTGTAAAGAGAGATCACCCCACATTATTTTAGTTTGGACATTGAACTGTGTTACGGCGCTGTAATTCAGTAGTTGGCACACCAAAACACATGGTCCAATAAGGTTTATAAAATCTTTGGTGGCTTTGTTCATATTATGTATTTTTTAACGATAACGGCAGTTTGGTCATTACGCGAACTTATGCATGATATCACCATCGGTTTATTCCTCAATCAAATCCTAAACTGCATTGTTGCTCATGTCCCATTGTGTTAATGTTAATGTCTGAGAAAAGACTAACGTGTGAATTTCTAATGTCAATTAAGACTCACCTGTACGTCTTTATATGATGCCATTTCAGCATGCATTTATCTTCCTAGTGATGGAAGTGTATGATGTTATTAGTAGGTATAAAATGAAAGGATATAAGTGTTGGTTAAATGTTTACTCATTGCATATGAACGCATGCCTAATTACATGCAAAATATCTAGTTATCAAATAATTAAACGAAACCAGATGAATATTCTGAATCGAACCGAAGATGAAAGGAGAAATCTATAGGTATATTTTAAGCGTATGAACCGAAGAAAACGTGGTGCAAGTAAGCATGAACGGTAAGGAATGCAGTATTATAGTAAGATATTTATTTCTAGTACCGGTGGTGCGGATGTCGGAAACATATCGAGAAGAGAAAATACCGTATATACTCGACTATAAGTCGAGAAATTTAAGACTAATTTTTAAACGAAAATCCTAAGTTCGACTTATATTCGAGTCAGAAATAACGTGCCTGTTAAAATCGACGAGAATTTTCAGCGTCGTAAAATTATGCACGATTCAGCTATCGTGTACTGTGCATACAATACGTGTCGGCAGCTGAGCACCGAATTGTTTGTATTATGCTTAGAGATTGAAATAAATATACCCGGTAATTTGTATTACATATTTAAATAAAATTAGTCTTAAATTTATTAAACTTAATAAATAAAACATATTCTTAATGGAAAAAATAAATTTACCAAGGTTCGACCATGCTTCCTATAAACAGATTACCGGTGCAGTTTATGGAAGTGATGGTTCCCTGCTGCCAGTTTACGGTAAATACAAATTTACCGTAAACTTACGATCAGCTTCATACACTGCAGTTTTTCTATTTTAAAAGAAATATAAAACTTTACATGAGCGAATTAAAGAGAAAGCGGATATCGTATGAAGCTGGTTACAAGTTGAACGTTGTCGGGTATGCTGAATTGCATGGAAATTCAAACGCTATGCGAGAGTTTGATGTGAACGAAACACTGATTCGTAATTGGCGGAAAATTAAAGAAACATTGATGGACATGCCGAAAAGTAAACGTTCCAGACGAGGTTTGATTTCTTCTTTTCCAACGTTAGAAGCAGAAATAAACGACTGTGTCGTTTCTCAGCGTCAGGTAGGCTACAGTGTTACCAGAGGTCTGATCCTCTTTAGAGTATTACAACTAAAAAAGATGAGAAATTCAAACATTTGCCCGGATTTGCATCATTCTTAGCGTCTGCAGGCTGGGCTGCGCGTTTAATGGAAAAACATTCGTTGACACTCAGACAACGCACTAAAATAGCGCAAAAGCTTCCAGCTGTTTTAGAAGAAAAGATAGAATTGTTTCATACATTTGTGATACAGCATAGGAAGAAACACGAGTATGAGATACAAACAAGCATAACCGTTAAAAACAAAAACATTACTGAAGTGGCTTCTGCATTTGAAAGGATTTATTGGCGGGGGTCCTCTGTGCTGGCCAAATCTATTATAAGTTGATCCTGGCAAGGAATTTCAGGGTGCGGTTCTATCAATAATGAAAAAGCATAATACCACGTTACGACGAGGACATACTGCACAATATCGCGATCGGGCAATTGTTGAACGATTTAATCGCACATTTGCTGAGTGGTTATTTGGATATCAATACGCGAAGGAGTTTATTCAGGATAAACGATCTCGTGAATGGGTCAAGAGATTACCAGATGTAACTACCGCGTTGAATAATGAGATTACTAGAACAATCAACATGAAACCTAACAACGCGATTAAAAGGAAGTCTATACCAGTATAACCGCAAACAGATTTTTCAAAACAATCAATACTCGGTAATGTCACTGTTAGGTATTTATATGAACCAGGAGAGCTCGAAGGTGGTAAAAAAAGGAGCTACTGATCCTATTTGGAGTGTCATCGCGCATACAATATCTAGTATAACACGATCCACGGGTAGATCATCAATTTATATATTGGATTCAACTGCTCCTCAGCGAGGATTCACTCGACAACAGCTACAAGTGATACCCGAGGATACTCAATTACCGCCGCGTGGTCTTAACTAGCACCTCTTCGTCTGTTGCACTCAAGACAAGTCAGCATCACGTTATCGTTGGTATGACAAATACTGCAATTCTTTCTGTCTTTGGTAAATTGACGGGAATCTTTATCCGACCATCAATAACGCATTATACTATTGCAACTCGCGCAGTGATTATTCTGTTATTGTTTCAGTTTAATTATTAATTCAGCATCAATGTCAAATTCTCTATTATTTTTTTTATCCTCTTGTTTATAACCAGAGAGTTTTTTCTGATTATATCATCGCGTATATCACTTATTGTAGTGTCGTTATCATCTAAAACAACTCTTCGAAGCTGATTTATTCCTCGTACTCTGGGGATAAACTACCATCCAAACAACTGTATGTGATATAGTTAAACCCTGTGAAGAATGTATTGTCGCTGCATAACCTAGCGTCCATGGTAATTTATCAGCGCGTAATGCATCTTCGACGCGGTTGATATCAACCAGCACAATATTATTTAACACTAAATTCTGCTTTTATGTCAAGCTGGAAATATCAACTTCAATATTCTGTTTTCGTGTATCCGAAGGTCTATAACATAACGGCGTTGGAAGTGCTGCAAATTTTTCTTTATACAATTCAAATAACTCCATCCGAAGTGTGTCTCTGACTATCTTTCTACTTGCTACTATCAAATCGTTTGGTCTCCACGTTTCCCAAAAGTCTTTAAATGGTGTTTCCGAAATTATTTCACGCGCTATTTCACATTGGATTCTATCCGGTTGTAATCTGATTAGTTTTATTGAACTCACGTAATTGTTCATCAAGTGCTCTATGATCAGTATTAATTTCTTAATAATAGTCTACAAAATTCTTCATCCAATCATGTGGGGATAAACCGACAAATGGTGGTGTTTGAATATGATCGCCGCACATGACGACTTTTGTATTCGCTAGCAATAACCAATCGATAAATCTTTGTAATACATCTAATGACACCGTGCATATCTCATCCCAAATTATGACATCAGGAATATATTTCTCACCCATTCGATCAGGAGTCCATTTGACACCTTTCCATCGAAAGAAACTATGATAAGTACAGGCATTCACCCATCGTTGTTTCTTCTCTCTTGCGAGTCTGTGTGTTGGTGTTAGCACAATCATGTTTGATTTCCCACGAAATAACTCAATTGCAAGAGTCGTCTTTCCTGATCCACCACAGCTGTTTAAATAAACTGTTTTATATCTGCATATTGGATCAGATATCTGCGTTGCATTAGATAGTTCGGATATCTGATTATTTTTGAAATATTTATCTTTAATCGTAACATTTGCTGTTTTGGAATAATCGCGCAGCATTTCCTTTTCAATTCTCCATTATCCCCAACTTTCGTCAGAATTAATGAATTTGGCCACTGCGTTGCTGTGTTTCATGTCTATGTAAAATGAATCGGTGGCGACTCTAATTGGGGTGTCAGGAAATCTATTTATCATCGAAAATAAATTGATGGAAGCATAAGCCAGCATAGATACCCTCAAATGTGTATCCTGAAGACTGTATCCATCGTTGTAAGTAACAATTGTACCCAATTTTGTTCCATCGGACAAGAAAGCGTCTTTAAGATCCACGTACATACCGTTAGATGTTATGTCCGCGATAATAAAATCGTATTCAAGGCTATCTATAATCAACCGTGAAGAATATCTTGCATTGTCGTATTTGCCATCCTGAGTGAATTTGCCGATTATTCTTCTACCAAGATCTTTTGCGTCTTTGTTTCTGATTTCAAATAACTGTTTGGGCAATTTCACCAAATATTCTTCGTCGAGATCAGGGAATTGTTTTCTCTTTTCATCGATTATACTATCTAGACTATCAGGTTGTGGAAACCAAACCCCAGTCAGCGTGTGATATGAAATAATCGCTTCACCGATAATCAACGATATCAGCATTTTTGAATCAATCATATATCGTAATGACACTATTGGCATCCAGTGTTTTTCAGACATATGTCTGCCAATCCAGACATAACAGCACGGATGATGTCCTTTTGCTAATTCAAATGATACCACACGAGCGAATCCGGTTAAATCAAAATCGGGCAGCGGCTCATTAATCGCAACACGAGCCATCTCGTGGGTGGGATGTCCAAATCATTTGAAGTATTCAGAGCATTCTCCGTACCCGAGAAAACTCCCTGGGTAACACGCAACCATATCAATCGAAATAATAGTTATAGGATCATATTTTGTATTCCATAATCCACCATGACCATATTCTACGCAGCTTAATTTGATGTCTTTGAGAAATTCAGCTCAGGATGGTTTCCACGTGTTTCTCTTTCTCGCAAAATGAGCTGCAACTGACGGAAGTGTAAAGCAATTTGTTAATAATTGTTCTTCGTGTTCTGTTGAAAAATCATTTGCTAGTTTTTCCATCTTGTCATGGAGGGCTTCAGTACGGTATAATTCTCCGTTGGGTCTTACAAACTGATCGAATCTGCCCTCGGAGTTTTCAAAGCTGTGAAGTAACCACACTGACACAGGATCGTTTTTACTCAACTGGTGAATAAAATCAAATAATTTTTTCTCAGAGAATTCTGGAGAGAACTCCACGGGTATATATTTTATTGTTCTATCCCGTGGGAATATTGTCACTGCAGATGTCCACGCGTGATCGTTATCAATAATTTTGATTGGAGCTCCTCTCGATTTATATTTCGGTTCGTATACTATCTCACCTGTTATCGTCGCTACCGATATTCGGAATTTTAGTATTCGTTCTAACTCTGCCACATTTTGAATTGTCGCCCCGCGCTCCTTCACTGTTAGCACCCATTCATTTATTTTTTTGCGTCTTAGATCAGTCAATTTATTTCTACGCAACGCATTTGTGAAGTGTTCTATTGTTCGTTCTGCTACACAATTCAACGATGATAGTTTCATGGGTTTTAGTTTTTCAATAATCGGTTTATCATTTAACGGATATATCTCATAAACAACCGCTGTTACAGGATAAGATCTTTCGTAATACGTTTTGTCAATTCCAGTCCGAATTCCTGGTTTGAAATCTTGACTCACAGTGATAGTTTTTTATCCTTCAAGATTGGTTCAAATTTATCTCTGATAATCCATTCTCTCGTGTCTGAACGGATAATGAATTTCACTCTAAAAAAATACTTTTCTCTCCCACGATGTGAGATTATCACTGCTGCGGTTTCGTCGTTCATGGTAGCATCAACACTACCATCAATTAGAGATGTTGACCAACAGTTAGATGCTCCATCGTGTTTGAATTCATTTAAACAATCACGAATGTTACTTATCATGATTATATCACCTATTAGACTATTTTGTTTATCAGAGATTCTATCGAGATTGAATCTTGCGTTTTTCCAAGGCGTAATTTTCGATAATCTCTCGAACTCCTTTATATTATAATTAAAAGAAGTGTTTAAATAGAGAATTTATATATAATGAATCATTTCAAATGGCTTACGATTGGATCAGTAACCCCGTGTAACAAATCATGCAGAAAGGAATTATGTGGGTATCATATGGAAAGTGTTCATAACGGGAGTTATGGGCCTTTACCCTGCTTACGATGTGGGGTAGGGGTTAGAGGAATATCACAATTGTGTCTGAGTTGCGGTGGCAAACGATTCAGAGAGTTGAAGCGTTATTATGATAAGATAATCAAAAACTCCATCAATGACTCTACCTCTGACTGTGACAACGACAAAATTATAAGAACTCTCCAGGACTACATTGATAGATTTTCAAGTAATGTAATAATTCAACCAAACAATGAATTAGACAAACAATAGTATAGTATATAAATGGACCAATAATTCCGACCACACCCTGTGATCACAAATTATGAGGCATCCCGTGATGGTACTGTCAGACACCAAAGACTGAAGAAATAAGTTGGTGCTGTGAATAATATGCGGTATTTGATGTTTGGTGCTGGAGGGAAACATTATCTTAATCTTCGTTTTGTGTATGAAGTATATAACGGATTGATCGAAGATGGTCTTGTTATTGATCACATTGATTCCAATAACAAATTGGATAATCTAGAAGCTGTTACACAGAGTGAGAATATCAAACAAGGAAGAACTGGTTCTTGTAAATCAATTGAGAGGAGACCGGTAAAATCATTTAATACCGCAACTAACGAAGAAATAATATTCCAATCAATGTATAAAGCAGGTAGATATTCGATATTTTTAGAGCCGCAATACGATATGTTGCAGAGAATATAACCAAATAATCTATTTTGTGAGGAAACGAATTAAATACGCAGTGTTTACAAACAATTATATTCTGTTTTTTTCTTTCAAGTATTCGTTTCTGCTTCAATATTGTCAGTAAGTACAACAAGGATATATACATATTCATGTCCTATATAATTCACATTCCACATCATTCATTGTATTGTACAGTCAGCCTGAGCTAGTATTGATCGGTTGTCTACAGGTACCGGCACGCGTCACACCTCTTCATTATTGATTTACACACACTATACCTGTAATAAGAACAGTTAGTGCAATTCTCTGAAAACGAATCAAATAAGCAGTGTTTACAAACGTTCGGTCTGCTTCAATATTGTTAGTAAGTATAAGGTATATAATTTAAAAATAATACGATTGTGGCATCTATAATTCATTGTCCTATATAATTCACATGCGTGTGACGTACATCACACCTGTTCGTGTTTGACTTCCGCTCATCTGTATTAATTCATATATATATATATATATATATATATATATATATATATATATATATATATATATATATATATATATATATATATATATATATTCAAGCGAGTATACCTGTAACAAGAACAGTTAGCGCATTCGTAACACGTTGGATTCTCGGCCTGGCGGCTATGGTTTTAATCCCGTAATAGACATACTGTCTACGGTACCGATGGATGGCTTTTTCTATATAATTGAGGGCGTCAGCCCAAAGGTACTTTGTGTACACCTCCCGTCACATTAAATACGTGGCTGTGTAATAGTGTACCCCTGGGAAATTAGTTTCTCAGGCGGAGGTGTATAACAACAAAGATGCTCTCAAAATAAACAGTAACCATGGATGCAATAAGCTCTGTGTCACATTATGGTAAGGGAAAGGGAGAGAAATCTCAAAAAGAAAAAATCTCTAATAACAGAGAAAAATACTCTCAATGGACCCTACAAAAGACACAAAAGCCTAATAAGGGGCAAAATGAATAACTAACCATAGGTTGCTGTTTATTTTTGTATTAGATACATACATTTGTATTATGAATTTTATAATGAATTCTAAGGATATTAATGAAATCGTAACTGAAATTTCGAAATTGAAAAGTCTAGGATTAAACTGTGATCAAATTACTTCCGACTTTGAAGATATTGAATATAGCGCAATTAAAAACAAATACTCGTTGCCGAAAAGATATGACTTCATTAAAAGAATCCAGAATTCCATTCGTGAATCCCTTATATTCTGTAACGACGTCAGTAAAATCGTCCCGTTATTCAGTGCTGTAGAAAGAGTCAGAAAACATTTGGGGCATTAATATGAATTGAAACGAGACGTCAATTCAAAAATTAGAAGTATAAGAGCGATGAGCAGTCAAATCGAAAACTCTCTCTCGGCCGAGTAAAAAATTCCAACTGAAAAGCACTTTCTACATTCGCGATTTTGCCTTACATCCCGACTATATCTGAGCCAACTAGCGTGCAAGCACTACATTGATATGTATAATGCCTGTCGAACAGATGTTACAATGAACAGGTAAGACTGTTTTAGTCAATAACAACTGTGATATCCTATACTGAGGAGTTTTATCAATGAATGTGTATTATCGACTTTTACCTGCATCAATTGGGTCAAATTGTCGATTTCTCACTGCATAGTATATTAATTGGAAATTGCATTGCTGTTTTAATAATGGTAAACGAAGCACTAACTACCAGACTAGCGAGAGAAAGGCTGACAGCTATCAACAAGTATATACCCGTTCTCACTGATACTGGTCTACAAATATCACAACATGATTTTAGTGCCCTTTATCCGATCTATTCCTTTTCGTTGGAACATCTTGATTTAACAAGACAGTCTGTCGTTGATATACATTTTAGAGCTACTGTGCTTCGTGGTGTTATTGCCGAATATAGAGCTGTTGCTGTCATTCTCATTGATAAATCAATGCTACTCGAAGGCGTTGGTGGACGAATGAGAGTGATAGATGCACCAGTGGAAAACATGTAGTGTTTCCCAAAAACATGTAACAATTAGATCAATCTGTTATTGTATATGTCATATGATGTTATTAGTGTTACGCTAACTCCAAATCAAATCAAGAAACTACAATCATCAGCAACTGAAAAATGTGGAACTACAATCACTTTGAAACCTACATAAATGACTGGCGGGGAAATAAATTGTCGCTGACAAATCGTCAAACAAAACGTTTTAGTGACGCGCTCGAAAAAAAAAAGGAATTCGAATTAATCTTTCTGCGGCTGCAATCGACAATATGAAAAAGACCGGCGGTATATTTTCGTTGTTAGCTGCGTTACCAGCGTTGATTGCAGCAGCAGCCCCAGCGGTAGCTAAAGCGGCAGCGTCAGGGGCCGTTGGTACAACGGCAGGAATGGCACTAAAGAAAGCACCTGGGAAGGGATATAAAAAAAGAAGGGAAAGGGTCTAAGACTACCAGGAACCCCGTATCCATGGTACAGCGGAAAAGGCCCGAGAATAGGACCGGTTTATTAACACCAATGTCAAATTTTGATTTGCTTGATGCTGCTAAAAAACTAGCAAACTTCAGAGGCGTCTTTATGAAAGATCAGTTGCCGACACAACCAAACAACGCTGAAAACGGTATCATTAATCTCGACAACCGCATCGGACCCGGAACTCACTGGGTTGCATACGCGATTGATCCACGTGTAATTGTTTATGTCGATTCATATGGATTAGCGCCGCCTAAAGAATTTATGCGCTATATAAACCGCTTAAAAACTCCTCGTTGGTATTCGACGCTACCAACACAACAAATGAATGACCCACCAATATGTGGCAGCGAAGTATTAAATGTACTTGATGATATTTCAACATCTGGAAAACCACCACATGTTGTCATAAATCAATACACTAGTAATAGTTGGAAATCGAAGAGATTTTAGAGAAACAATTAGTTTTAAAATAACATGATTGATATTTGGGGGAGATCTTTACGTATTCATATCTGCCTTTTATCAACATCCATATATTTTTGATATGATCATTGAACAAACTAGAAACAGATACCTTGTAATGAAAATCAAGTAAGAACAATACTGTCTAACCTACACAATAAATACAATTGTAAAGGTAGAATAGAACAATTAAGCCAATCCAAAGCGAGAACAATAATGAAAATAGCAGAATAGCGTTATAAGATTGACTAAAGTTACGTTCACATCCACACACACACACACTCACACACACTCGCACGCACGCACACCTCCTCTATATACCTTATTTACACTATCCATATTTGTACGTGAAATCCTGTCACTTTGTATTCACAAGCATCTAAGCAAGTGACATAAGTTAAAACAACTTGAACATAATCTAAAATAATGTCATTATTAAGTATGCTATCAATACACACGCTTGAACATGACAACGTTCAAGTGAGACACGTATTTTGACCTGCTCCTCGTTGAGACCTCTAAACATTCGCATTAAAAACGCGGATAATGTTATGGTTTTGAAAAGGACAATACATTTATACAAAACATTTTAACACCATAATTGTAGAAGTCACCTTGTTTTCCAGAGTACACTCTTGAGCAGGCTTTCTTGTATTTTGCTTCAGGAATGATTTGATTAAACGAGGCAGTGAATATTAAAGATCCATAAATAGATCGCGTAACAAAAGGTGTCTGTAAAGAGAGATCACCCCACATCCTGTTCGTTTGGGGATCGAGCTGTGTTACTTCCCTGGAATTCAGTAGATGGCACACCAGAAGACATGGTTCAGTAAGGTTAAGAAAAACACCGTTTCCTTTGTTCATGTTATGTTTTCTTTACCGATGAATCATTATGTCATTTCTTGGTTTTCTATGGACGAAATATCCTTTATTCAAACAGGAACTAATTCAACTTTACTCTAGTCCAATTGTTAATTTTGTATACTCTAATAAACAGTAACAAAAACGGAGTGAAAACAACAAGTTCTGTAAAATTTGACAACAAATTTATTTTGAGAAACCAATATTAAAATGAAAATGTGATAAAGACATAGAGCTTTCAGAATCAAATCCAAAAATAATCCAAGAATTCTTCTTTAAGTAAATTTTAGAAGTTCTAATAATGAAATGGTTGTAATGAATTAAAGTTTATGCCCCGATGAAAATCCAAGATATCGTGCTATGATCTATGATGTAACATGTAAAGTATTGTTTTCTATTATTCCTTTCAGGACCATTAGAAATGAAACTCCGGTGTTCGAATTCCGAATAAAATTACAAGTAATATATTTGTCAACGAATTATGCATAAGCACTCAAATATTTGAAGAGAAACGAGTTAATCTTGTTGAATCCAAATTATTTGAAGAAAATTTATAATAAACTAAAAAATCGAACTGGTCTCAACAGAAGAAAACAACTTGAGACCAAGATTTTAAAAAGCCCTAATAAAAATGTCAAAAAGCCACTGTTGGAGATCTTGTTTTCGCGAATACATTTTCACCGTAAACAACGTGCACAAATACTGTGTCCGATCCACGTTTGGTTGTGGAAATCTCTGCGACTAACATCGATGTATACCTGCATGCAAATGTGTTGCTCCTCGTTACGCAACACAACCATGTGCGTGTACAAAGTCGAGCTGGAATTGTTTACTGCCATCAGTCAACATAAGTTTATCGTAAACAATATAATTTCCATGGCTAGCTATCACTACTCTCGAGCCAACAACAAAGCGTGGATTAATACGACTTTGCCCTTCTGATATCTCGTACCCTTTACTGAAACATATTATATGATTGGGCGCTGCTGAACACGTAGTTGTGTTATGTGGATAGATCCTACACACGTGGATATCCATAAATATATACGCGAGTATTACAGGAACATCGACCACAAATACATCTTCGGAAGTCAACTTGGAATAACTTGACTAGCTTCATCACACGTACAATATTTAATCACTTGCCACATAAGCATTGTCAGTTTTCCGAAAGTGGCGGTCATCGTACCAGTTTGCACTTGAGGGATATTGCGGACTGATTCAGCGAATGCACCAAATGAATTCCTAATCTGACAATCGCGTACTAAAATCACATGTGTATCTGCTGATGAGAATGTGTTTATCTAATTCTTCAAGTGTTGCGATTGCACCAACGCGCATCGATTGTCCACTATATCATGACGAATACATATTTGCTAATGGCCCACACGAACGAAGTTTGAATAGGATTTCATCAAGCTGATGAACAATGCCGTGTTCGGGAAAACCATGGAAATTCTATAGTTCCTACCCATGTGTTTTTTTAACATTTAACGATTGGCGATCACAAACCTAATCTGTGCAATGGCTATCGCAACTGCTAGTTGTAGAGTTTACTGCATTTACCCAGACAACCGCCACCTCGTTTCTCTCAGCGAGTGGGGTCACATTTTCCTACCCCCTCCCCAATTTTCAACAACGGGTTGGTAAACGTTTGCAATCTCCCCGAGTTTCACCGAGTTGTCGGTAAATTTTAATACCGACCCTCCGATTTTCATGAAGGCTTTGATCCGACTCCCGATTTTTCCTAAGTGTGAGCAGCTATGGTGAGGATCCCTTCCCGATTTTCCTCAGGGGGTGATGACACTTTGCCACGTCCCCGGATTTTTCCCAAGATGTGAGGCCATTTTCCCCATGATTTTTCCCAGAGGTTGCCAATCCACTTTCTCCGGAAATGTCAGTAATATAAATGTATTGTACATATTCCATTACTGACTTAAGCAGGTGCGGAAGTGACATGAAAAAATAATTTTGGTTATCTTTTTCAGAGATTAAATGGGTTAGCCAAATTTTTTTTGTCCTCAGGGTTAGTTATCACTACCTTAATTTCTTGATAAATTAATTGCATTAAAACTCATTGCAATGACGATCCGTACTATTTGTATCTGGCGTATTATTTGTAATGTGATTCTCTGGAAGCATAATGATCAATGGTAAAATGCACGGGTGAATTTAGAAAGGTCTATGATATAAATGGCCCTGGCAGAGAAATGAAGTCTATATCAAACTTTCTGTTAAAACTCCTTACCACAGCGCCCAAGAACGTGACTTCACACAACACGCGATGTGACCGGACTGGACTGTCTAGTCGACGAGGACCTCTCTAGCCATCTGAGGGTTCGATGGGCTAGTTCTGTGCTCTGTGTCTGTGAGTGGCTGATGATGCCAACCCATGCACGGAATGTTCGTTTGCATAAGGAACTGGGGATGAGTGGGACATCTTTAGGAGGGTTGATGGCACGTGTTTTTCTGGCTTGTTCCTTAATCTCTGTAGCTGCTATCCTGCTAGATTCGCACAACTTGGAAACTGTATGAATAGAGAAACGCCTTGTTGTTTGTGTCCCGGAATCATGGTTTATGTTGAACAATTTCAATACAGCATTTAAATTGTATTTGAGGCACTTCTTCTGACCTCCATGGGCTCGCTGTCCTTGTAGTTAGTGATTAGAAGATTATCATACGCAGCCGGTGGTCTGGCATGCGTACATGTCCGCCCATCGTAGCTGGCACTGCATCAGGATCGTGTGTATGTTTGGGATACCTGCTTGTAAACGTACGTCAGTGTCTGGAGCCTTGTCCTTCCACTTGATGTTGAGTATTATCTTGCGACGTTTGATGTGAAACTGGTTACGCTTCCTGGCGTGAGGTTCGTACACCGTCCCTATTTCACATGCGTAAAGTAGTGTGGGTAGTACAACTGCCATGTAAACCTTTAGTTTGGTCACGATGCGGATACCTCTTCTAATCCAGACGTTGGCCTAAAATCTGCCAAACGGTTCGCTGACTCTAGCAATGCGAAAGGTCAAATCATCGTCAATAGTTACGCTATGTGACAGTGTGCTGCTAGGGTATGTGAAGCGGTTCACTTGGTTGAGATTTTGGCCACTGATGTTTGGCTTTCCAGGGCCACCTGATGCATGACTTTAGTATTATTGGTACTCATTGTGAGACCAAAGCTTGTGCAGGAGCTGGAGAATTTGTTAACGCTGCACTGATGATCGGTCATCATTGAGCGTGCAGTTAACAGCAAATAACAAGTCCCAGATGGTGCATGTCGGGACATGTTTTTGAAGCTTCCTGGGATTGAATAGTTTTCCATCTCTGCTGTACCTGATGCCGACTCTAACATCTCCGTCCCTGAAATCATTAGTGAGCATGGCGGAGAACGATATACTGAACAGTGTCGTGCGAGAACAGAACCCTGTTTGACGCCATTGGTTACTGGGAATGGCTCAGATGTCTCTCCATCGACCTGAGCTCGTGCCTGCATGCCATCATGGAAATGCTGCATCATGGATATACATTTTCGTGGGCATCAGGTATTGGCCATTACCTTCCACAAGCCTTTGATGCTGTCAGAAAAGAAGGCTTGTAGAAGGTAATGGCCAATTACAGATGCCCAAGAAAATGTATATCCATTACCTTGCACAAGCCTTCTCTGCTGATAGCATCAAAGGCCTTTGTCAAGTTGACGTAGATGGAGAAAAGGTCGGTGTTTTGTTCATGACATGTCTCTTGTAGCTGCAGCGCGGCAGACACCATATCGAATGTCCCACGTTCTTTTCGGAATCCACACTTTCTTTCTGGCAGTGGTCCATGGTCAAGGCGTGTAGTGAGGCGCTTCCGTAGGATTATGGCGAATATCTTTTGAGATTAAGGATATACCCTGCTGGTTGTCGCAATCCTTCTGGTTCCCTTTGCAATTATACAGGTGGATTATGGAAGCGTCTAAAATTTCCTGGGAGATCGTCTCTTACTGCCACATCAGTAAAAACATTTGTGCAGCTGTTCTATCAAGGCTATGCTCCGTTCCTTGTAGACTTCAGCTGAGATGGAATCTGTTAAAGATGTTTTGCCACTGAAGAGCAGACGTATCGCTTTCCGTGTTTTCATCAAGGTTGGAGGGTCATCCAGTGCTTCGTTGATTTGTAATTTGGAGAGTCGACTGATGGTTCATCATTGATGGATAAAGGGTGATTCAGGACGCTGTTAAAGTGTTCAGCCCATCGCTAAAAGAATCCTTCCTTTGTCAGTAGTTAGTGTGTTGCTGTGTGCGCTGAGAAGGGGGATGATTCAGAGGATGTAGGCCCAGACACTTTGTTCAGGGTATTGTAGAAGCTCTTCATTTCACGCTCGTCTGGGTAGCACTGGATCGTATCAGCTTTGTTGCTCAGCCATGTTTCTCGCATTTGGCAAAGCTTCTGCTGTACAATTCTTTGTATGTTATTGTACGCATCTTTCCTAGAGGTGGACTTGGGGTTGTTGAGGTAGAATTTAATCAGGACATGTTTCTCGTTCAGCAACTGCTTGATCTCGTCGCAGATCCCATCAAACCAGTATTGATGCTTTCTGGTTCAGAGTTCATGGATTACCGAAGCTGTTCTGTAGACCAACTTTCTAAATGCCACCCATTCAGTCTCCACATTCTGATTGTCGAGAGGAGTGGATTTTACACGTTCTTCCAGGGCATCCACGAGACTGTTTGCTACTGATGCATTTCAGCTTGGTGATGTTCAGTCGTTTAGGAGCCTTCTTTCCATGTGGGTATATGTTGGGCTGAATGCGAACATTGAGCTTGGTGATAATAAGGCGGTGGTCTGTACAGCAGACAGCGCCGGACAAGGCTTTGGTCACACACACATCAAGCAGCAGAGGGGGCGAACCCTACAACCTTTTCAGACAAAAAATAGATTGAATCTTTAAAACAAAATATGAGATTTCGTTGGAAGGCTCATATTTTAACAAAAAAATAATAAGTCTCCATTTGGCAAACGGAGACTTTACGATTTTTCAATCAATTTTGGTCGCAACCTGTTGTCGTTCGCCCCCTCTGCTGCTATGGGTTAACAAAAAATAATAAATGATTTTAACCGAATATTTACGATACGATATCGTGTCCGAGGATCATGTAAATTTATTGTTACGAATCCGTACGGGGTTGACTGAGCATTACTAAAGAAATTTCTAAATTGATTGAAGTCCATATCAGAACACCATGTCTGCCAAATATTTCTAAGAGTATGAGTATCAACTCCGTTGAATACAGCAAGAATATTACAATTGTCTCTGATGACTTTTGGAATCTGAGTGTAGCGTTGAGTGACATATATCACGTCAGTGTTTTTATGCCTGCCTCGGGAAAATATTCTAGCAGGATTGTTTTGTTTATCTAACATTACATCATCGTATACGACTAAATTGTTAATACTTCCAACAATATCTTCTACTGATGGTGCCTCGTCAATATCGGTTATAAATTCAATAATACCCTCACCGGCAATCTCTGAAGCATTTTCATTAAAATCCTTTAACACTTCATAACATCGTTGATCATCTACGCTAGGGGCAATTAAATACAACTTTTCCCACTTCATCCATCTCATTATTAAATTGAGCAACAATTGCGTTTTACCGGATCCAGATGGCCCGATTATAATCATCCGGATTGAGTTTGGTAGCGCTGCATGATGCTTAACCGGTTCTCTTGCTTTAGTCGCTGAAAAATCAATTATATCCATATTTCTATACATAAATTATGGATCTATATTGTGTGAAGTGTAAAACGCGTACTGGCACAGATGACTTGACTACGATTACAACTAAAAATAACCGATCAGCGCTTTCTGGTAAATGCGTGCAATGTGGTACAAAAAAATTTTGATTTGTGTCTATGAGATCTGCAGGAAATGATGATTTAAAAAAAAAACGAGGGGGTGATATCGCAGCCAAATTGGCAAAACTCCCTGGAACCCCATGGGCAAAATACCCGGGAGAAAAGCACCTTCCAGGATATAGCTACTGTGGACCGGGAACAAGACTTGATATCAGACTTGATGATCAAAACCAACCTCGACGTGGTGAAGAACCAATAAACGCTATTGATAAGGCCTGTCACCTTCATGATGTTGCTTATAAAAGCAGCAATTTGCAACACAGGCATCTAGCAGATGTGAAATTAATTCATGCATTAAATGCTATTCCTGATAAATCCTTCAAAGAAAATTTAGCTCATTTTTGATAAAATCGGCTATGAAAGGTAAATTGATGTTAGGTGCTGGTAATTAATAACAACATGGAATCTATTTACTATTCTCCAAGGGGATACTGGAGGGGTAGCGCTGCAATCAATAAACTCGCTAGCGCTGCAAAAGTGAAAAAAAAACACTGCGGCTAATTGGTTATCCAAACAGGCGATATGGCAAATTTATCTACCACCGCCTAAACAAATTAATTACTCGCATTTTGATGTGACCGCTCCTAATGAAGTTCATCAGGCTGATATATTATTTCTGCCGCATGATCGCGGTTACAAATACGCGCTAACCGTAGTTGACGTTGCGAGTCGATACAAACAAGCAGAACCGTTAAAAACAAAATCATCACCTGAAGTTGCTTCTGCATTTGAAAAGATTTATCGACGAGGCCCACTACGCTGGCCAAATCTATTGCAGGTTGATCCTGGCAAGGAATTTCAAGGCGCTGTTTTATCAGCGATGAAACATCACAATGTCACCATCAGAGGAGGGCATACTGCGCTACATCGCGATCAGGCAATTGTTGAACGATTTAATCGGACTCTTGCTGAACGGTTATTTGGATATCAATACGCGAAGGAGTTTATTCAGGATAAGAGATCCCGTGAATGGGTTAAGAGATTACCAGCTGTGATTACCGCGCTCAATAATGAGATTACTCGAACAATTAACATGAAACCTGTCACTGCGATTAAGAAAGCGTCTTTACCTAAAATGGAAATTCAAGGGATTTCACAAAAAGATTTTCGAGAACCAATTCTTGGTAGTAATGTCACTGTTAGGTATTTATACGAACCAGGAGAGCTTGAGGGTGGTAAAAAAAGAGCTACCGATCCTATTTGGATCGTCACTACGCATAAGATATCCGGTATAACACGATCTACTGGTAGACCTCCAATCTATAAATTGGATTCAACTGCTCCTCAGCGAGGATTTATTCGACAACAACTACAGGTAATTCCCGAGGATACTCAATTACCACCGCGTGGTCTTAACTAGCACCCAGGGTGCTGGCACCCCTTCGTCTGTTGCACTCAAGACAGGTCAACATCACATTGTTTCTGATATGACCAATGCTGCTATTCTTTCTGTCTACGGTAAATTGGCGAGGATCTTTATTCGAATACTGCCAACGCATTATACAATTGCAACTCGCGCAGTGATTATTCTGTTGTTGCTTCAGCGTAATTATTAATTCAGCATCAATGTCAAATTTTCTATTATTTTTTTTATCCTGTTGTTTATAACCAGAGAGTTTTTTTCTGATTATGTCATTGACGTTGTCAATGCTGACAATATCACTTATTGAAGTGTCATTATCGTCACTGACTTCGTCAACAACAATTCTTCGAAGATGATTTATTCTTCGTACTCTGGATACTGCGAGATAAACTAAATTTGACCACTCAATGCGATTATCTACTATCCAAATAATTGTGTCTGTGACAGTTAATCCCTGTGAAGAGTGTATTGTCGTTGCGTAACCTAACGTCCACGGGGATTTATCAGCACGCAATGCATCTTCGACGACGCTGATATCAACCAGCACAATATCATTCAATACTAAATTCTGCTTTTCACGTTGTCCAGGAATGTCAACGTCGATATTCTGCTTTCGTGTATCCGAAGGCCTATAACACAACGGTACTGGAAGTGTTGCAAATTTTTCTTTATGCAATTCAAATAATTTCATCTGAAGTTTATCTCTGACTATTTTTCTACTTGCTATTATCAAATCATCTGGTCTCCACGCTTCCCAGAAATCATTCATTGGGGTTTCTGAAATTATTTCACGCATTATTTCACATTGGATTCTATCCGGTTGTAATCTGATTAGTTGTTTCAACTCCTTTAATACTTCATCTAATGATCTAATGTCATCGTTCATCTCTTCGTAATGATCAACGTGATCCTTGAGCCAGTCATGAGGTGGTTCACCGAAAATTGGCGGTTGTTGACCTTGATCACCGCACATAATAATTTTTGTATTTTTCGTTTTTAACCAACCAAGAAACATTTTTAATATATGTAACGGTACAGTACAAATTTCATCCCATAATATCACCGGTGGAATATATTTATTTCCCTTTCTTTCAGGGGTATACTGATCTCCTTTCCATCGAAAAAAACTGTGATAAGTATTAGATTTTACATCTCGTTTGGTTATATCTCTGGCGAGTTTATGAGTTGGTGTTAGCGCTTTCATGTTGATTTTATCCTTGAATAAGTTAATTACTCGTGTTGTCTTTCCTGATCCTCCTAATCCGTTTATATAAACGATTTTATATCGCGTAATCGGATCTGATATCGGTGGTGCATTGGATAATTCTGATAATTGGTTGCTTTTCAAGTATTTATCGTCGTTGGTAACATCTGCCGATTCACAATACTCATGTAGCGTCTCCTTTTTAAATCTCCAACCTCCCCCACGCTTCCTCCGGGGATGTGAATTCAGCCACTGCTGATTTGTATTTCTCGTGGATATACATAGAATCAGTGGCTACTCTAACTGCGGTATTAGGAAATCTATTTATCATCGAAAAAAAATTGATAGAAGCATAAGCTAGCATAGAACTTCTCAAATGCGTATACTGTTTAATATATCCATCACAATAGGTAACAATTGTACCTAATCGTCTTCCATCGAACAGGAAAGCGTCTTTACGATTTACAAGTTTTCCCTGTTTCGTTAAATCCGTTACAATAAAATCGTATTCAGCGACGTCTATGATCAACCGCGAAGAATATTTTGCATTGTCGTATCTTCCACCCTGGGTAAATTTACCGATTATTCTTCGTCCAAAATCTTTTTCTTGTTCTTTTTTAATTTCAAATAACTTCTTAGACCAATTCATGATTTGTTCTTCATTGAAATCTGGAAACTGTTTTCGCTGTTCGCTAATTATACGATCTAAATCGGGTTGTGGTAGCCAAACTTCTTTCTGAGCTTGATAGCATATAATAGCTTCAGAAACAATCAGCGATATTAGCATACCACAATCAATCATATATCGTAGTAACACTATTGGCATTCAGGCCTTTTCAGATATATGTCTACCAAGCCAAACATAACTACACGGATGTAACCCTGTAGCGAGTTCAAATGATATCACACGAGCGAATCCGGTTAAATCAAAATCAGGCAATGGCCCATTAATCGCAACACGAGTCATTTTATATGTGGGGTGTCCAAATCGTTTAAAATAGTTACTACATTCTCCATACCCGAGAAAACTTCCAGGATAACACGCGGATATATCAATTGAAATCATACCGCCACGATGGTATTTCGTATTCCACAGTCCTCCATGACTAAATTCGACGAAACTCAATTTAACGTCCTCAAGAAAATCACTTTGTGTTGGACGCCATGAGTTTTTTCTCTTGCGAAGTGAGCTACCACTGATGTAATAGTAAAACTATCCGTTAATAGTTTTTCATGGGAACTCTCCGGTGAAAATTCACTAGCGATTTTTCTCATTCTGTTATCTAATTCTTCAACGCGATATAATTCACCATTTGGTCTTACAAATTGATCAAATCCTATTTCGGGATCTTCATCACTTCTAAGTAACCACACTAACACAGGATCATCTTTACACAACGCATGAATAGCATCAAATAATTTCTCTTCATAGAAAAAATCCCCGACGAACTCCTCGGGGATATATCTCACGGTTCGTTCTCGTGGAAATATTGTTACCGCAGGTGTCCACGCGTGTTTGTTATGATCAATAATTTGTATTGGCGCTCCATGTTTGTTATATTTCGGTTCGTATAAAACTTCTCCGGTTATCGTCATAACGGTTATTGGGAATCTTAATGATGTTTCTAATTTAGCTATATCAGAAATCTTTGCACCGTGCTGTTTCACTGTCAGTTCCCATTCGGTTATTTTCCTACGTCGCAGATCAGTTAGTTTATTTCCTCGGGATGCATTTGTGAAGTGTTCTATTACCCGTGTTGCTATACAATTCAGTGAACTAGAATATTTCATAGGAGCCAGTTTTGCGATATCGGGTTTCTTATTTAACGGATATATCCCATAAACGATTGCTGTTACAGGATAAGATCTCTCGTAGTATGGTTTGTCAATTCCAGTTAGAATTCCAGGTTTGGAATCTCTACTCACAATGACAGCTTTTTTATCCTTGAGGATTGGTTCAAATTTATCCCTGATAATCCATTTGCCTTCGACTTCGATAATAAATTTTATTCTGAAAAAATACTTTTGTTGAAAATATTTGATTTTCCATGAAAATCCTTTGGATTTTACTTCCTTGGATTTCCAGCCCCTTGGCAAGCCAAGGTGTGAGATTATCTCAGCTGCTCTTTCATCGTTCATGGTAGCATCGATTTTGGGTACATTGACATCGTCATGTATAATTCGAAATGTCGACCAACAGTGTACTGCACCGTCTCGGTAGAATTCATTAAAACACTCCCTGATTTTACCCAGTATAGTTCTATCACCGATTAGACGTTTTGGTGTATCAGAGACTCTATCGAGATTGAATTTATTATTTTTCCAGGGTTTAATTTTCGATAATCTTTGGAACTCCTTATCGAGATTGAATTTAACATTTTTCCAGGGCTTAATTTTCGATAATCTCTGGAATTCTTTCATGGTATAATCAATAAATTTTTTTAGCATTTTTTGAAGGCTTAATTTTTGATAATCTCTTGAACTCCTCCATACTATAATTAAAACAAGCATTTAAATAAAAGATTTATGTATAATGAATCACTGCAAATGGCTCATGATTGGATCAGTGACACCGTGTAACAAATCATGCAGAAATGAATTCTGTGGGTATCATATACAAAGCTTTCGTCGTGGAAGCCTTGGTCCGTTACCTTGTATATACGATGTGGGGTTGGGGTTAGGGGAAAATCGCAATTATGTCTAAATTGTGGTGGCAAACGATACAGGGAGTTGAAGCGTTATTATGACAAAAGAATCAAAAATGGAAAGTCAATTAAAAATTCTGACACTGACACTGACAAAGTCCTTGACGCTGACAAAGTCAGTATCAAGGATAAAATCATAAGAACTCCTCAAGACTACATTGAAAGATTCTCCAGTGATGTAATCATTAGACCAAACAATGAATTAGACAAATAGTATTAGTATACGAATGAACCAAGAATTCAAACCACACCCTGTGATTACAAATTATGAAGCAGCCAGTGATGGTGTTGTAAGAAACCGTAGGGTGAAGAAACCAGTTGGTGTTGTGAATAATCATGGATATTTGAGATTTGGCGCTGGAAAGAAGAAATATCTCAATCATCGTTTCGTATTTGAATGTTTCAATGGATTGATCGAGGATGATTCTGTCATTGATGACATTGATTCTAATCCAATGAACAATTCTTTATCAAATTTACGAGTTGTTACACAGAGTGAAAATAATTCATCTGGAAGGACTGGAAAATGCTCAAAAAAAGCGAGACCTGTGAAATCTTTGAATACAACAACTAAAGAAGAAAAAATATTTCAATCAATGTATGAAGCCAGTGGGTATTTCAATATTTGTTCACCCTCAGTACGATATGTTGCAGAAGGGCGTTATCGATCTGCCATTTCAAAAAGGAACGGACAGAAAATTAAATTTATTTATGTCTGATGCGTCATATTTTTCATTTAGAAATATGTAATTGTAATAGAATATGAATTCTGAGAACATGACTAGCATTATTGATGAAATTGCAAAATTGAAAAGTCATGATATTGAACTATCAGATGGGTTAAATCCTGATCAAATCATGTCAGATTTTCAGGATATAGAATACGGAGTTAGCACTAACAAATATATGCTGCCAAAGAAATATGCGCTCATCAAGAGAATTCAGAATTCTATTCGGGACTCTCTTGCATTTTCCAGTGACGTAAGTGTGTTTGTTCCGTTATATACTATCGTGGAACGAATACGAAAAGAATTAGGTAACGAATACGATTTGAAAAAAGAGGTCAATTCGAAGATTAGAAACATAAGAGCATTAATTCAAGAAAATGAACAATTTTGACCGTGACCGACCCTCAAAGAGATTTTGTCGTTTTATGATTGTGACCGACCCTCAAAGAGATTTTGTCGTTTTTTGATTGTGACCGACCCTCAAAGAGATTTTGTCGTTTTTTGATTGTGACCGACCCTCAGAGAGATTTTTTTTTCGACCCTCAAGGGAAATCAGTGAAAATATTTCACACTGAATAAAAAATAAAAATATTTCACACTGCGTAAAATTAAAATCAAATCCTAACCGCTTTTTCCTATGGGAAATCCCATGCAAAATCGACTATTTTACCCGACGAGGTTTTTTTTATCGAAAATCAAGGAAAACTGACCAAAAATCAATGAAAAAAGGTAAAAATTGATGAAAAATGACTAAAAAACCATCAAAATGAATCCTAACAGCTTTTTCCTATGGGAAATCCCATGCAAAATCGACTGCTTTACCCGACGAAAACTGATCAAAATGGTATAAAAAACAGTGAAAAATAGGCAAATCAGTAAAAAAAAACAGGCAAAATCAGTCAAAAACAGGCAAAATCAGTGAATAAAAATAAAAATATTTCACACACTGAATAAATATTTCACACACTGAATAAAAAAAAAATATTTCAATGGCGTTGGCACTTGCGCCATCAATGAAATACTCCCACGATGGTGTTAAAAATCATCCGACATGTCAAATTGGAAAATTGTTTTTCGTCGGTTAGGTCAGGTTCGGGAAAATTGTTTTACAATTGAAAAATTGTTTCTGATTTCAAATAATGGTCAATGAAGCATTAACAACTAGATTGGCTCGTGAACGACTGGATGCAATTAGGAAATTTATACCAATTCGCGACTCTGTAAGAAATAAACTGCAACAACGACAGAGTTTACAAACTGATTTTGCTGCGGGATCTGAAGAATTGTTTAAACCAATAACTACAACAACGAAACAGATAGTGTCAACAATCTCTGAACAAGGAAAAAAACAAGAAGAGACTTTTCTCCCTGTGTTAGAAAAAATAGCAAAAAGAACTAAACAAACAAAAAAGTCTTTAGAAACACTTCCAGTAGATATAGTAACTACTTCACGGCAACAACAAAAAAAGAGCGAGTACTAGAAGAACTAGGTACTATTGCATAAAACAAGAAAAAGAGGAAGAAGAAGACGCTACTAATACAGAAAAAATGTATTCACCGGAAAGTATATTTACATACGATACATACAAAAAAATTAAAAAATTTGATGAAAATGATTTAATTGACTTTGCCGTGCAGAATTTTTCATTCGATCAAAGAGAAAGAGTTGTAAACAAAGGGTATAAAGAGTATATAAAAAAACAACGAGAATTGGATAAAAAAAAGTATACTTGGCAAACCATAAGAGATTTAGAATCACAGACACTAACCGCAATGATTTTGAGAGTTTTAAAGACAAAGTATTGAGTAGAATAGATAAAATGAATATAATAGTTGAAGAAGATGAAGAGGATGAAGAGGAGTCAACTGGAGATGGATATTTAGGTAGCGGCATAGTTGAAAACACTAGCGTTACTTGTCCTGGTAATATTCTCAGTGATATATCACGGTTAGAAGTTCTCATCGGAGGGAAACGAGCCGGAAATAATTAATGAAGCAGCTGATATCTGTAGACGATTATTTGCCGGTGGTATCATGGACATTAATGTATATCGAGAACTCATTGCTGAATTAGTTGAAAATCACAAAGATGCCCATGGTTATTACATCGATTGATCACTAATTAAAAAACTACTAGTTTTATAACAAGATGATTATACACTACAATCATGATAAACCAACCCCCGTCTATGTAGTTAATTCACGGTTTCCAGTTTATAGAGCATACTACGGAGATGGTCTCGGTGATACCATTGCAGGGTTATTTGCGAGAATGGCTCCAAAAGTGATGCCGTTAGCTAAACAATTATCAATGAAAGCAATTGATGTTATTCGTGATAAGGGTACTAGTGCTGTTGGAGATCTTGCCGGAAAAGCGTTTTCAGCCGCGAAGAATAAATTAACAGCGCTAGTGAAATCACGGAGGAAATCCAAAGGATTTTCAAAACCGTTACCGTCTACAGCGGAAATGCCTGCGCAGGTTAGTAAAATTATAAATAACGCAGTAGATGAAAAACTAGCGTCGTTGATAACCCCTGACCAAAGCAATATTGCAAATATGATAGCAGGAAGTGGCTTTAAAAAACTACGACGATGAAATCCTACGATTCTTTTACGATGAAAATCGTTTACGATTTAGACTCTGATAAATAGAATAAAATGTTCAAAAAGTCACCTGATCCAGCGTTTGATATAGACACTCCAGTTGGCAAGGATGATTCTGTACGCGATTATCAATATTACGCCTATCATGCAATAGACCCAAATAGTCGATCGCGAATTTAACTTCAGGTTCATGATACCAGTAAATATTTTCTACCCGCTGAAGCGTTTATTGAAGTAGAAGGAGAACTTGTAACAGCTGCTGATACTCCTGCTGTACCAGCACCGTATCCAGCTGGTAATCAAGTCGGGTTTGTCAATAATGGTATCATGGCGCTATTTGAGAGTGCTAGATATCTTATTGATGGAAAAGAAATTGAGTCGATAGATCGCGATGTTGATGTGGCTACAACAATAATCGGGTTATCGAGATATTCCGATGATTATACAAGATCGGCGGGTCCTTCTATGATGTTTGCAAAGGATAATAAAAATACTGTGGAGAAAATCAATTTATTGTAAGACGACCAAAGAATAATGCTGGTGCCGCTGATGTTGATGTTGAAAATATGATTATAAACAACGATCCTAATTTTAATCTAGGAGCTGCAACACGTATTTCAATGTTGGAAGGGCGGCGTAAATTATTTTCATGCGCGATTCCACTGCATCACATATTTGGATTCTGTAGAAACGTCAGAAAAGTTATCTACGGGGCGAAGCATACAGTATCGCTTGAACGAAAGAATGATGATAATGACGCAATCTGGAGGATTCCAGCAAACCTGGCTGCAGATCATGTAAATGATGATGCCGGTAAAGTCAATTTAACAAAAATATCATTGTGGATGCCAGTGTTGACTCCATCAATCACCGCAGAGGAGCGATTACTATCATTTATGGACCATGGAGGAAAGTCGTTGTTAAGTTGGCTAACCGTGAGTACAGATGTTAAACAATCAAATATTAACGGGTTATTCACGTGGAACCTAGCATCAAAACAAGGTGTTGCTGCGCCACGTCATATATTTATTGCGTTACAAGATAACACACGAGTTGGCGATCAACGTTTCAGCCATATGATATTTGATCAATTAGGTGTTAAAGACGTCTCACTGAGAATAAACGGCCAGCAGGAACCATCTGAAGACGTACAACTTGATTACGGTCAAAATCATATTGCACGCGTGTATCATAGGTTGTTGTCGTTTATGGCACGCGATCAAAATGTTGATACTGGTTTGCAAATATCACAATTTGATTTTAAAAATCTATATCCGATCTATTACTTTTCGTTGGAACATCTTGATTTGATGAGACAATCTGTCGTTGATATACACTTTAGAGCTAATGTGCTTCGTGGTGCTATTGCTAATTATAGAGCGGTTGCTGTCATTCTCAGCTACTCGAAGGTGTTGGAGGAAGAATGAGAGTGGTAGATGCGCCAGTGGAAAATCTTTGAAAATTCTATGAATTTTTTATTGAAATCGTAAACGATTTAGAATCAATCGTTTATGTATAATGTCGTATAGTAATATCAATGTATCGTTGACACCTGGTCAATTAAAAAAATTACAATCCAAATCAGCTAAGCAATGTGGAACCACAATCACGTTGAAACCTAATCAAATGACTGGTGGTGCAAATAAATTGTCGTTAACAACTCGTCAAATAAAACATTTCAATGATGCACTAGTAGCAAAAAAGGTGTTCAGATTACTCTTTCTGCGGCTGCTATCAAACCTATGATGAAAACAGGCGGTATATTTCCATTGTTAGCTGCAATTCCGGCCTTGATTGCAGCAGCAGCCCCAGCGGTGGCTAAAGCGGCAGCGTTAGGAGCCGTTGGTACTGCAGCAGGAATGGCACTAAAGAAGGCAACTGGACAAGGATATAAAAAAAGGGAAAGGGTCTAAGAATACCAGGAACACCGTATTCATGGTACAGCGGGAAAGGCCTGAGACTACCAGGAACCCCATATTCATGGTACAGCGGAAAAGGCCTGAGACTAGGACCGGTTTATTAGATGGAGAGTCTTTGATTGAAGAGTCTTTGACTCCAATGTCCAATTTTGATTTACTCGATGCAGCTAAAAAACTCGCGATTAAAACTTTTAGAGGTGTTTTTATGAAAAATCAATTACCACATCAACCAAACAGCGTTGAAACCGGAATCATTAATTTAGATAACAGCACCGGACCCGGAACTCACTGGGTTGCATACGCTATTGATCCACGTGGGATTGTCTATTTTGATTCATATGGATTAGCCCCACCAAAAGAGTTTATGCGTTATATAAAGACTTTTCCAATGAAGACTTGGTATTCTACGCTACCAACACAAACGATGATTGACCCACCAATATGTGGCAGCGAAGTATTAAATGTCCTTAACGCTATTTCTAACTCGTTGGGTAACCCAAGGGGAAAACCACCACATGTTGTCGTAAATGAATACACTAGTAATAGTTGGAAATCAAAGATTTTAGAGAGAGAAAGAGTTTTACAATAACAATGATTGATATTTGGGGAAGACCTCTGAAACCCAAACTCGATGGCGTTGCAACCCCTGATTCTATCAAGGATATAAAACAAATAATTGAAGATGAAATCGCTGAGACGTTGAACTTCACAAGTGTTGATCCCGGGGAAATAGTTGTATTTCAAGACAAACAGGGTAAATTGAAGACTAGTGATGTGTCGTTGGATGATATTTTAGTTAAACAACGAAACGCAATCGAGAATACTATCGTGTTATTTTCCGATCAGGGTAAATTGAAAACTAGTGATGTGTCGTTGGATGATATTTTAGTTAAACAACGAAACGCAATCGAGAATACTATCGTGTTATTTTCCGATCAGGGTAAACTCAAACCGTGTGTACACGTTTCGACTATTACAGATAGAATAGAAACTTTCAACAATGAGTTGGAAAATTCTCTGTTGGAACCAACAACACTTCAATCTAAAATTGAAGAACACGGAAAACAGTTTTCAATTTTTCGTAGAAATATCATTGATAAATTTCTTGGAACTACATTCGATAAACTCGACATAAAACTCCCTGATATCAAAAAATTCATCGATGAGACGAAAACCTTCATCGAAGCCATCAAAAATGATTTTTCGAGGATGATAACAATCATTGAAAAAGCAAAAATTCCTCATGAGAAAACCAACAACGTAGTATACACAATCCAACACGGATCATTTGCGTGGACACCTACAAACAACAAATTAGATATCACTGCAACCGTCAAGGGTATTTATCGATTAACACTAGTGATAACGACTCAATTTAATATTTCATCGTCGAGTTCATCCGGGGTCAATAATACGATTTCAACGATCATCGACAAGGATACAACTGAAAAGTTCACGATATCATCTACTGATAAAAATTTGGTTAGGGTTTCAACAACGTGGTATGTGGAATTCGTAGCGGATTTAAGTAAAAAACGGTTTCAATTGAAATCGTAATTGAAAACGCTAGCGTTTTTAAAATAAAATGATTTCATCATCGCAATATCGCTATAATCAGGTCAGAGAATTTCAAACTAGACTCAAAGCGTTCGCCGAGGAGTATCAAATAAAAATAGAAAAATACCGACGAAGAATCACCGTAATTGATGTTACTATTTACTCGGTGTCAGGCGTTCTCACTGGCGCCGGAATAATACTTGCATCGGTTACAATGATTGCCCCGGTCGTAGTTCCAATTTGCATTTCTGCGGCGGCTACAATCACAGGTATATCAACCGGGATAACAAAAAGGATATCATCATGCAGCCAACGCAAACTGCAAGATTACTTAATTCAATTTCATGCTGTATCAACCGCATACTCGCAATTATCCTCGATGATATCGTCGTCACTCGATAATACAATTATATCAGATAGTGAGTTCTCAGCGATGGTCAGTATTTATGACTCCGCGATATCAAAATTAGAGCGACAACAACAGTATAATAACAATGACAACACCGATGGAATTGGAAAACACGAACCCGAAAACCAGAATGATCTCAATAACCTCAACGATATCAGATAGTGAGTTCTCAGTGATGGTCAGTATTTATGATTCCGCGATATTAAAATTAGAAATAAATCATGAGTATAATAACAATGACAACACCGCAGGAATTACTTCAACGAATAGTGGAGAACATGAACCCAGTACAAACAAGCATGATATCAATAACATCAACGAATCCTGAATTCAGTGTGAATTTCCCTAGCCCAGTCCCCGTGAAGGAGATAGCGCTAGCAAAACTACGAGTGTATCACAGTTGGCCTAATATCAGATCAAAATCATTTGGTGGTCAACAACCGAATAATTCACTGGTATTTGCGAATAAGAATAAAGACGACGGGACTCCAGACTGGAACGTTGTTTCCATACCAACAGGGTCATACCAAATCGAACAAATCAATAATGAATTCGCGCGTAGAATAAAATCGATTACTGAAGTAGAGTCAAAAATCGCTATAACGGTTCATGAGCCGACGCTATCATCCGCAATTGAAATAAGCACAGAAGGATACGTCGTAGATATCTATCAGAGTTCTATTAGAACCGTACTAGTATGGCCTGAATTACCACCAAGGGGGAAAACCGTTGATTTACCAGAACCACAAAAAACTGATTATATCACCGACGTGATAGCACCTGATAATCCAATAAAAAGTTATAAAGATCACACAATCACTAGAGATTTTTTTGGTTTCGAATACCAATCAACTGGAAGAGAGAAGCCAGGGGATAAAATACAGGGACATCATTTTGTTAACGAACCTGAAATCATTAAAAATTTCACAGCAATGAATAATGATTTATCGCTGTTGTTAATATCTCTTAAATCCGGCTCTCTCACCCGAGATGAATTTATCAGCGTCGTAGAAACATGCAACAAAATTATCGACGATATGGAAACATTTCATTCACAAATTATTCAGGATATATTAGATGACGATAATCCCCTATCGAGAACAAGATTTGCAGAAAAATATAATTTTCCCGTTAAAGATATTCCAACATTTAAACTACCAGGATTTAACGTACCAAAACTAAAAAAACTTCTCAGTGACACCATCGATGTTGGTTTTAAAATAATTCATGATGGAATGGAAAAAAACAGCATCACCGGAAATAAAAATCCTCAAACATAATAATGATCCAGATGGTGGCGGTAGGCATATCGCTCCGTTCAACGTGAATATATCCTCAGTGATTGCGCTCAATTTAGTATGCGATGTTATCGAAGGAAGCTATCAAATTAATCTCGAACGATCAAATCAAGCTCAGCAAGGATATATTCTTTATTCGTTTGCACCAATAGCCCCTCCAGGATTTTTAATAATCGAGTCTCCGGTTAATCCAGTCTATATGCGGTGTCATAATGATTCATTAACCAGAATTAATTTCAAACTCACAGATCAGTCCAATAATCTAATTGATCTACAAGAGGAGGTGTTAGCGATTAGTCTGTTTGTGAGATCCTAAGGACTTGATCAAATATTCGGTTAAAATCATTTATTATTCTTGTTAACCAGAACTGAAAGCTTTAGCAGCAAAGGGGGCGAACGACAACAAGTTGCGACCAAAATTGATTGAAAATCGTAAAGTCTCCGTTTGCCAAATGGAGACTTATTATTTTTTTGTTAAAATATGAGCCTTCCAACGAAATCTCATATTTTGTTTTAAAGATTCAATCTATTTTTTGTCTGAAAAGGTTGTAGGGTTCGCCCCCTCTGCTGTTCATCATGCTTGTTCCTCTTTCTTACAATGACGTAGTCGATGAGGTGCCAGTGCTTTGAGTGTCGATGTATCCATGACGTCCGGTTGCAGGTGGGGAGACGAACCAATGTATTGGTAATCAGTAGTTCATGCTAGGAGCAAGTCTGGAGCAAAATGAGAGTTACTGTTATAACTATTCACTCCGTGCTTTCCAAGCACTCCATCCCAGCCAACGTGATCACAACCTACTCTTGCATTGAAATCGACATTGGGACATCAACTTTGATGGATTGAAGATCCGCATAGAACCCGACCTTCACTTCTTCTAGGTTTTATGATTCTATCAATCAAGCATTATCTGTTTGTCCATGTTTTATAGTCCTCAATGCAGGCTAGTAAAGCATTGATGGTTTAAATACCTTTATACTTAATCAATGTATCCAGCTTTCAACCAACCTACTCTACTGGTTTTTATTAAACTTACCACGACCATAATCTTTGACTTTTAAATCCCTAATTCCAAAGGGTTGTTCATAAAACTAACTACAAGCCATCCGCCATAGTCTGACCATGGAAGTGTCAACATGTTATTGTGTAAATACACTTTTCATTTAGTAGTGATAATTCTGAACTTGGATCCTTTTACTGAATAGTGATAGACCTCTTCGATACATTAAATGCCATCTGTAAACCTTGGTATGTGGTCTAAAACTTAAAATCTAGACCACTGACCTTTGAATGTTCAGAATCAAAAGGGAGTACACCCTACTGCAAGTACAAGCTATCTCAAAGCGTATGACATAGAGCCAATATTTTGCTTGGAAAGTATGTTCTAGTGTCTGCCAGTGACACAGGCCTCTGTCTCCCAAACTGAAGTGCAAATCATCCACAAAATTTGTCTTTGGGTTTTTGATGTAGCTTTAACTTTATTTAGCGATATCGCATCAATGTCTGCAGTGTGACAGCTTATAGTCATCTATAATAATGGGGCATTATGCTGCAGACAATGCAGTATCATGTGACATCCCACCCTGTCACATTCTCCCAAAATCAGACTAACCAGTCCTAACTCTAACCTCTTAATGATGAGCATCAAGCAAAGCAGCTCTTAGTATCAATTTTATAAATCATTGGTATGACTTGGTCAGGGTTCGAACCTGTGACCTTCCATAAGAGTTTTATGCTTTGACCTCCATTCAGATTGTCGTGCACCATTCTCCGCATGCAAGGTATTTTTAAAGTTTTATGACAGTTGATAATAAAAACTGGAGTGATTGTGTAGAAATTAAAAAAGGAACAGGAGCACAAATGTATCTACAGACATATGGATTACCTTAATATATTTAATTTGTATTGTGTGCTTTACCATTGTTCATGATGACGATAGATAAATAGTCACTTGGACCAACATCGTGGTCATTTTAACTGTCTTAAGTTTGTATATAAGGTTGAAGTAAAAAAAAATATTCATTGTGATCTTAAGTTCAGTCTCTACAATCATCTTTTGTTGTTCTGAGATATAATTTCATAGGAATGATTATTTTAAAAAATTTCAATAGAATTGCAAAGTGCACATGACATTTTGGCCTAAATCACTATTTCGAGATTATTGTGAATTCATTTAAAATATTCTAGATCATATAATTGCGACACATGAAGACTATTGGTACATCAACCATTTTTAGACTATTAATACATCAGCACATTCAATATTGGGATTCAGACTGTCCGAGAGAGGACCAAAAATCTGATTATCACTGAATGGCAGGTAGGAAGAGTGATGTTCTTCCTTTTATTCAAAATCTACTCAATTACTGACTTAATAATTCTTGCTGAGAGATGGAGGTATTCGGCCAGTGTCATCACTATAAGCTGATTGCTTCCACTATGACCATATAACTGGATTCTGTCCTAATTATTGTAGGTTCAGGAATAGGAGGCAGAACAAGGCTTTTACTGCGTGCACTGTTTTTTGTTTAGGCTGTCAAAAAGCTTCCATGTCTGATTACAACATAACACACAGCATGGAATTGGTTGTAACATCATCCCTAAGCATCAAACCATTAGCTCTCCACCTGAAACGGCAAAAAAGTTGAGATCTGCCAAATGTGCTTTAAGGCAAAGCAACCAACACTCTATATTCAAATGGCTAGACGGATAGCTAGACAGAAGGCTGAATGGATCAGTTACAGCAGTTTCCTTATGGTTTTGTAACCAATGCTTTAGGTGGCCAGCATGTAGCATTACCAATAAAATTGAACTGGCCCCATATTATACATGGTCTGTCTGATGTCTGGACCAGACGGTGAAACAAAGAACATTGACATGAGGCAATAACAGCTGGAATTAACAGTTTGCTGGATCAGTTCCATATCACAGGATATAAGAATGCTGGGAGAGTACTCACGCAATAATTTCAACACAGTATACCTAATGAAACAGTCCGGGGTTGTTGGGTGGGGAAAAATCTCCAACAAATGCAATGGCAATATGAGCTCTTGATTTAACCTCAGGACTGACATTTTGGGTTAAAACGTAAGATATCAAATTAATGAATTTGATTTTGTTTTCTCTACATTCTGACTATTCCGCGTGACCAAATAAGAAAATTCCCTCTGACCAAGAACTGTAAATACTACAAGTTGCACTTCCTACATGGAAGACAAGGGACATTGCTAGCCTTAAAATTCTTATATTTAGAACATATGTTTCAGATTGTATTCTTAAAAGGCAATACAAAACAATAAAAAGGGTCAATAACCACCTCAACATTTAAATAACAGCTCCCATTTAACAAAATGGTATTTTCAGTAGTCTGAATGTATGATTTACTGCAACCACATGTGACTTACCAGGTCCCATGAGATAAGTCCAAAAACGAAGAACAATTTCGTATATTATTTACCAAAATTCACTTGTAAGTTTATTAATCTTTGCAGAAACCTTGAAACACAATATAGTATGAACCTTTTTTGAATGCTCTATAAAAATAATGATGTTTTTGAAAGATTTGATTAATTAGTGTAGGACGATGTCAACCATACTGCAACAAAATTTTAAACTGGTAGAAAGCAACTAGTAACCAAATAGCAAGCCCAAGGGAATGTAATTGGTAAGTCTATATAACGTACAGATAGGAAGGATTCAATTGTTTGTCATTCTGGGATTGCTGGTTTCAAGTGGGAACTAACCATATTTAATTATGTGATTGGGATATGTACACTAATGAGAAACAATCTGGTTTAATATATGCTGCAGAACTGAATTGACAACAGTTATGCCTTCTTCATAAATGTAGCTGGATGCAAAAGCTTCAAGAGTTAATATTTTACTTTTTTATTATTATTTGCAACACTGATACATTATCCAAAATGACTGAATGAACAATTACATGATGCAAATGTGTAATGAAGTCTGAAACTTTAAACCTGACTCAAGATCTATTTCTGACAATTAAAAGCATTGTCATATACAAGAATGTTGACAAATAAGTCACAAAAAAGCATTGTTATATGAAATAATGTTGACAAAAAATTCACAAAAAAGCATTGTTATATGAAAGAATGCTGACAAATAATTCACAAATAAACATTGTCATATACAAGAATGTTGACAAATAATTCACATAAAGTAATTAAAACATTTTCTTTAGCATTATAAATAGCAAAATATGCAACGGTTAAATATTTGCATTCCACTGGAAATATTTATCTTATTATAACTGTAGAGACATGTGTATTTATTTCTGATTGGTCATCTGAAAAGATTCATCTTTATGTATCTTCCTCACTAGTACTATGCAAAAGAACGTCCATACATGTTCCATTAACGTTCATGACATCCAGCGCTTCACCTTAATTTGAGACGCACCAAGGCTTTCTTACTTATTTTAAACACTAACGCAGATAAACAAAGTAACAAAAATCAGCATAGGTTATGTTAACTTTCTTAATGAACTAAATGATCACAAGTTTTTCTGCCAGCGACCTTTCCAGAAAAGAGCTGAATAACACCCAATCTGCTCAATCATATAATGCCAAAGTTAAGAGGATGAACTCGATGAACTTCCTATTATGTTTGGGTTTAATGAGGATGAACTCGATGTACTTCCTATTATGTTTGGGTTTAATGAAGATGAACTCAACGAAGTTCCTATTATGTTTGGGTTTAATGAGGATGAACTCAATGAACTTCCTATTATGTATGAGTTTGATGAGGATGAACTCAATGAACTTCCTTTTATGTTTGGGTTTAATGAGGATGAACTCAATGAACGTCCTATTATGTTCTGGTTTAATAAGGATGAACTCAATGAACTTCACATTTAGCATAGATTTCAATAATGAACTCGATGGACTTTCTATTATGTTTAGGTTTTAAGGAGGGTGAACTCAATGAACTTTCTATTATTTTTCGGTTTTAATGATAAACTTCATGAATTTCCTATTATGTGTAGGTTTTAATGAGGATGAACTGAATGGACTCATGTTAAGGTTTTAATGACAAACTCAATGAACTTCCTATTATGTGTTGGTGTTAATGAGGATCAACTGAATGAACTTGCTAATATGTTTAGGTTTTTAGGAGAATCAACTGGTTGAACATGCAAATATGTTTATGTTTTGATGAGGATCTACTAAATGAACTTGCTATTTTGTTTATGTTTGATGATGAATTCCATGAACTTCCTCTTAATGTGAAGGTTTTGATGAGGATGAACAGATTGGACATCCTATTAAGTTTTTGTTTTAATGACAAACTCAATAGACTTCCTATTATGTTTAGGTTTTATGAGGATGAACTCGATTACATTACATTTAACTCAATGAACTTCCAATTACATTAAGCTTTTAAAACTTCTTTTCTCATGAATGCAAAGAACACTCTTTATTGATTAGAAAATATGTAGAAAAATCTAAGAACAAAATTTGTGATTTCCATAGGGACTATAACATCATTCAATGCCAAATGATTCAATTACAAATAGTGTATTGATATCTTGAGAAAAAAAATCAAACATTTCTCAAGTATAAAAGAAACAATGGCCAGTGCAGGGATAAAATATGATGTTGGGGCAAAAACCTGAATCAAACCACAACATGTTCCAAGGCTGTAAAGGTGTTTTTAATAAATATAACTTATCAAGGAAACAAAGGATTTTTACCCCGAGCGTTACTTTGTATGTGATTTAAATATGGGATTGTTATCAATTTGATTGCCTGTAGGTTGTGACTTCTCCAAGATATATTTATGACTGGATCCAAGTGTAGGTCTTCAATAGTTTATGCAGTTTAAGGAAAGCAGATGTACCTGCAAAAGATTTTAATGACCATAGATATATCTTGAAAACACAACCAATTATGAATTATTGTTTTTATACAAAGGCAAAACAGATTTAAATTTGACATCAATTTTCAAGTGCCAAAACATTGCGATGTTTTGTTGATCCATTATCCCATAATCGGGCTTTAAATGTTTTGAAGCTGATATGTCTATTTTGTGCTTCTAGCTTTCGAGTCAATATGCTGAAAGACTAGTATACCTTTGCATTTTGTTGTAAAATTTCTTTAAAATCACCTTTACTATACCTTAAAATGGTTTTGAATTACCACTGCTATGTGGGACCACCTGCCTTGAAAGACCATATTCTCAATGCACAGATTTATTGATTGTATAGTTGTATGACTTGTTATGAGAGACCATAACTCTGGCAGAAAGGGTGGTCTTTCAAGAGATGTTTTCATGTGCTGAATAAATGCTTTTGTGGATGGGCTTCGATGTCTGTCGTTTGAATGATAAACGGAGTATCATCATTTTCCAACTTATATTTGTTCTGTAAAATTACAAATGATCCAAGTACAAGATGACAAATGTACAAGAATTGGAACCAGTAGTAAAGTTTTACATTTTGCTAAGGATGAAAAGCCTGCTTTATATATACTGGGTCACAGGACTAATACCCATTGTAGGCAGGGTTCAAGCTGATCAATTCCTTTCGCATTCTTTCACTTGTATATTGGTAGTTTCATTTCCTTTGTAGACAGCCACTAATCTGTCGATCCAATCCAAGCAAGTTCGGCCATAAGGATTAAAAGTTCTGGGAAAAAAAATAAGTCATCATAATGGGCAAGAGCCTCCGATTTTGAAACTGCTTCACTAATCGAGTCATAA